>JAMPIV010009738.1:857500-1013752 GCA_024509875.1 Oreohelix idahoensis
GCTGTCTGTGTTGAGTATTTACATACAGTAGAACTCCATTTATCCGAACCCCATGGGACCGAGCGTCGTTCGGATAATCAAATGTTCGGATAATTGGATTACATAATGTATCGAGTACATGTACACATATTTCTAATAATAATTAACCATCACAAGGAAATTACACTATAAAACATATTTACTTGTACTGTAATAACAATACCCACACTGTATTAGATCACTGTATCACCAAAATCTTTCATTACACTGCAGTGCATGTACTACTTGTATTAATTATTTTTTTAAGAAAGAGAAATGTTTTCAAAATAACATTACAAACGATTCAAAACTAGGCGCAACTCACGTATACATGTACTTGCACAGATGTAACCCACTATTTAAAATAATGAGGAATCCTCTTTTGCACCAAACTGGATAGTCTCCTTTTGGCTGCTAAGTCCCGCATTCTCTTCAACAGCAGAAGCTGTGTAGGACAGCTGTCATCTTCTTGCTCGTACCAAGCCATCGCTGTTTCTAGTGCTATAAAGGCCTCTTTAGAACTTGGTCGACGTTTTGGGTTTTCTTCATAATCTACAAGTACATCATGTACTTCTGAGGTGTCTTCATCATCGGTCACTACATGCATTTTGGTTTTCTTCTTGCACAAAAGACAAAATTTCTTCGTCATTCAAAAACTGAAAACCAGAATCATTATCATCTTCTAGCCACATGTGTGCATCATCTTTGTCACAGGCCGAAAATCCGGGCATTGCTTGAAACAGTTCCACAACTTCATTTATACAATCATCATTTGTGTCCACTACAGTAGTTTCATTTCCTCCTTTTTTTCCCAAGCAATCTATTCCAAGCCTTGTTGAGATTATCTTGTGACATGGTGGTCCAAGCGTCAGCTAACATATATCAGCAGTCTTTGAGATTAAGCTTTTTGGAAAACGCCACCACACTTTCTTCATCTTCAGCCAACAATAAACGACGCATGACTTCCTTCTTGTACATCTTTTTAAGCTTTGCTATAACACCCTGATCCATTGGTTGAATCAGTGATGTTACATTGGGAGGCAGAAAAATTACTTTAAAATTTGCATCAACTGCATTCAATGTATCCGTCTCTGGATGAGATGGTGCATTGTCCAGTAGAAGAATTACTTTTCCAGTTTTCTTTTCTTGTTCTCTCAACCTCTTCACATTTGGGATGAACTGATTTGTATACCAATCAAGAAATATTTCACTATTCATCCAAGCACTCTTCTGTGCTTTGTAGCACAATGGGAGACATGTCACATTCTTTAAACAACGTGGTTTTTTTTGGCTTTACCGATCATTAGCACCGGTAAACGATGACTTCCACTGGCATTCGCGGCTACCAAAATTGTTACTCTCTCTCTCTTTGCACTTTTTTAAACACAGGGGAAGCTGCTTCGCGCTGAGATGCAAGTGATTTTTGAGGCAATGATTTCCAGTATAAGCCAGTCTCATCGGCATTATACACATCATCGAGTGAATAACCTTCTTCTTCCAAAAAGGCCAAGAATGTTTCTTTAAAATTTTCAGCGGCAGTTGCATCGCTAGATAAAGATTCCCCTTGAATCTCCAATTCTAGGTATGCCATGACGAGATTTAAAGTTTCTTAACCATCCCTGGCTAGCCTTAAAGTCAGGAGGACAGTCAAGTTGATTGTTGAACTCAAATGCCTTTTCACACAATAGAGAGCCAGAGATAGTTTCCCCTTTGCTTTTTCTTTGCACAAACCATACATACAAAGCCTCTTCCAATTTCAAATCTTTCGCATTTCTCATGGTTTACGTTTCTTCGACCAATTTTCACTATACAATTTCGATGCAAAACTCATAATTTTATCCTTGTTACTTTTGATGGCTTTCCCAACATTGAAAATCCTCGCAAGTGAAGACACAGTTTCACCTTTTCCTAGTCTCTTGATAATTTCTGTTTTCGTTTCAATTGACAAAACATTGCGGTTCCTTTTATATGCTTTAGGCCTTCTGGAAGATGCCATATCGTACAGAGAAATACTTGCACACCAAAATTATTCTGCTGTAGTAGCAGACACAATTATTTTAAGTTGAACTGTCTGTTTAGCCAGTGTTCTGCCTAGAACGCACACGTACACTAGATTGGTAAACCAGATATTAACTGACTTTATGATCTAACTGACTTCCTGTACGTAAGCGACCGACCATTAGCCCATTCCATCCTCTACAAATTGTTCGCACACATTTGAAGCTTGCAGCATCAAAAGATTCAAAAATGTAGTCTAACATGACTGGTGGCACCTGATTTTTTTTTTTCTCGAAAAAGTGTTCGGATAATTGGATGTTCGGATAATTGGGGTTCGGATAAATGGAGTTCTACTGTATGGGTAAAATCTTCATTTAGGAGGTTGGTGTCACGAGTGAGTTATGTAAGAGTCTGCCTGAGACGAAAACCAAGTCGGTTTGATGTCAGAGACACGACAAAGGTCCGAGAGAGGTCTGAGATGATAGAAGAGAAATGGTGTAATGGTGGATTGTGTGACTTATAGTTATCGAGGGTGAGAACCTACGCTGCCTCTCCCCTCGCCATTCAATGACCTTTTGTTCAACTACTGTCACCCTGCCTCTTGCTCTACTAGGAAGTAAGGGGTACTACACTACAGTGTATCCACACACAACAGTACGAGTACAAGTTAAAAAGTACAGGTACAGATAGGAAGGGAAATCTGATCCGTTAAGTAATTATATATTTTATTAACAACAGTAAAAAAAAAAAACTATGGTAAAAATAAGCATGAAAATCTATCACCCCATCAAAAACCTCAATACGATGAACGAGACACAAAAAAACAAGAAGGTTAATATAAAGATTTGGAACACTCCAGACAAAAACAGGTAGGTTCCGCACTCCCACAATTATGGGGTGAGGGTTAAACTAATAATCCTTTGCTGGAAATCCTGAAATAAAGTCCTACCTACACACACTAATACCGCTGACACGTCCCTGTCAGCGACACTGCTAATAAATTTCACTAACTGCTCCGGTCCACAGTTTTCTTAAAGTCTACGCTCCCTCTATTAATTTGAGTGCACTCTACCGCAAGTCCTGCTGTGTTGGCGCGAGTGCGTTGATGCTTCACTGGACGCACAGCTCTGGTTGGCTGACCGCAAATAGGAACGATTTTCCCCCATTCCGTTTCCTGAACTGCTAATACATCCGTGAAATAAATGCACCCGGCTGTAAATCCAGGTACTCGAGAGGTGCGATGGAAAAACTCACGATACGATAGATGCTGATGAACAAATTCACGTTCTGTATTGGCCCACTACTAAGGTAGCAGCCCTAAATAATAGTGGACGACGTAGCTTGATGGAAAAGAAAACTGGTGCCTATGGAGCGGACGAATTATCTTCGTTTTTCCGAGCAAGGGCAATCACCAATGGGCCCGTAATAGGGTGATGATAATAGGCACTACTATAGTTGGTGTGCAACCCAGATGTACATGGGTCGATGACTTTCCCGTTATTCCAAAGTCAGGCTGATGGCTCAGCGGTCTGCCGGAGATGACGGGGTTTACATGACTGTCAGAATCTTCCACTCTATAATAGCAGGCAAGCTGACGTTAAGTCTTCTAACTTCTCACGACAGGAATTTTAAGGACATATATATATATATATATATATATATATATATATATATATATATATATATATATATATATATATATATATATATATATTAATAGCAGGGTTGCAGGTGTGCGAGCGTGGCTAACACGTGCGTAGAGAACAACGCGTAACTATTACCCAGAGAATTCTCCTAACGACAAGCTACAAAGAATTAGCGTAACAGAGTAAAGATTGTTAAGCATAGAGAGTCCCAGAATTATTCCTGGCATCAAACACAGGGAAGTTTAGGAGACTGTCATCTCAACAGCGCAGGTGTCTTCGAACAAGTCGCTCCTTCGCCCGGACTGCCACGTAACATGACGAAACTCCAGGAACAGTTTCCTGTGTTTACGTGCAAAAAAATAAGAGAGAAACCACCACTAGATGGCGTAATAAGTTCTGCACGTGGACAGCGAGGCGGCTAATCTTCCCTGGTCTCAAAGAAACAATACGGAGAGTTGTAACCGCTTCAAAGATTACTCTGGCCAACGTAACAGACAAGGGGAGATGACCTGTCCTAGTAAGAGTGACAGCGAGCTCTCTCCCTTTCATCTAAAGAAAGAAATGCGAGTGGTAATAACAGTCAAGAAGAAATGAGGGGTGGGGATTTAGCTCCACCCAGTGCCCAACAATTCCTTACTCAATTATGTCACAGTTGGGGGCTTTTTCTTTATCGAAATTATGGCCAAATGGAAGTTAGATAGTAAAATAGTAGTTTCCAGAAATGGAAAAGAGAGCTGGGGAACTAGTGGCAGTCATAGCACAGGACACGTCAGGTAGATGACTGTACTTTACTAGGTGGTAGCTGTAAAAGAGAGCTAGACATATCCTATGCTCCAAAGGTGTCTCTATAATAGTTGGTGTGAAATGCAGTTCATTAATTATCCCCACCGATTTTAAAATATTAAATATTCTTTGAATTCCACACATGAACAAATATGTGAACTGTAACTGGAATTTAAATAAACTAAATCAACTGCAATTTATAAAATACATCAGTACACTTTAATAAATAAAATAGAAATTTGTTTAAAAGTTGCAGGAATGTATTTAGAAAATCACAAGCTGGAAATTAATACATTGTCAATGTCTTTTACATCATATCGGCCATTTGGTGACTTTTGGATTTGCTTCTTCAATGAAACAGTACTTATCTCCTTCAGTTCTTTCTATGCATACACTTCTATCATCGATCAGGTGTAGACTTTCCAGGAGAGTTATTTCACATGGACAGGTGTACACGCTGCTGCTACCAGGAGATGGAAAGGTGGTTCTTTACTCACACACTGAAGTCTGTTATACTCCTTACCAGAAGCTTTGTCGTGCCTCTCTCTGGGGTAGGAACTTGTAAACATATTCACCAGACTATGGTATCTGTTTCTAATGTGACAAACGTGTCAAGTTTCTAATGTAATCATCTCCAACTAAGACGCCACTCTAATGATAACTGGCCACTATTGATCAGAATCCTCATTTAAACAACGTAGTCCTGAGACCGTTGTCATGTCAATTAAAGAAGTACGTCATACAATCAATGAAATACATCGAAATATATTTTGTAACCTAACAATCAATACAAGTTTAATAAACCCTTCAGACACAATATTACGGATCTGAGCTATCATTATGCAAGACAGCTCCCAAGGCAGGTCGGCTTGGCTTTTCTCAGCTATGGGCTGTGGCTTTGTGGCTTCTACAAGCGTGAGTCAGTCCGCTGGACGTTTTCTCAGCTATACGATCATGAAATGTAATTTTGAGAGTCCAGAACTGAATCTGAGCGGGCTTATATACACTTTCCCAGTCCGTATGAATTTTATTGTGTCTGCGTTTGATTTGATCTCCCTCACATCAGTCCGATTGGTTTAATCTATCTCTAGTTGAATTTCCTTTTTTCATTTTGATGAGTTCTCCCTTCCGTTCTGACGGACTGTTTTTCAGCACCTTTGATTCATTACTATATATTTCGTCCTCGGATAATTGGGCGGTTTCCTGTTGTGAATCTCAGAAATAGAAATACATGTACGATAAATCCACAAGATTACTAAATACGGGAACATTTCCAGAGTGATACCTGTCTGTTTTGCTACAAAGATCAGGGGTGGAAGATAATGTCGTAGGGAAATAGAAAACTTTCCATGATTTATTAGAAAACACTACCTAGTAGAGCGCATTCGTCTTCTCTTCTTCCTGTCCTTATCTCGAATAGGTCTCTCTTTCTTAACGAACCAATTTCTAGAGACCTCTTGACACCATTCAATAGACCATTCCCATCAAACTGTAGCGGAGCGACCATTGATGCCCCGTCCAGTATATCATAGACGACAGTAATAAACATTTGTGAAGAAAAAAAACAAAAACAAAAACAGGCATTTTTTTTCACTGCTTATTTTTGCTGAGTTCGACAGTTTTGTCACAACCTTTTATGTGCTTTTATGTGATGTTTATCGTTGATTCAAATAATATTTGACCATGTAAAGGACTTACACTACTTACGCTTTCTAACCCTGCTTGTTCAGGGGCGTATACACACGCGTGTGACGTTTGTTATGTGGAGGTGAGAAGAGCAACTATAACATTTATAATTTTTCTGAATGATATGACACATTACTGATGAATGATAACTGGCCATAAACTTTTAATCTTCGCAATAGAACTTACGAAACATTCATTTTATATCTTAAGTGTATTTGATAACAATAAAAATGTGGATCCTGACACGTGTTTTTTCGTGTACTTGTTGCATATTTAATGCTTATACTGTCCTCTCAGCTCTCCACGGACTCGTCTTACATCCTGTTGCAAAGTAGATTTGTTTATTGCGTTATCTCGCTTCGGAAAGTCTATTAATGTTTCTCTGTGTATTAATGTCAACAAAACCTTTCCATCCCCAGGACACTCGCAATTATTCCACAGTCTGCACAATTTGAACGTGTGGCCACTGACGCCTACTGTTTGTGTTTGTTTGCTTGTTTTTGTCTGGACGCTGTAGGTACTACTTCCTTGTTCCAGATAATGTGCATATATGTTTTGTACTACTTTATACTACTTTATACTACTTTATACTACTTTATACTACTTTATACTACTAATCTGTTCTCTGAGAAGACAAAGAAAGACTAGGATTACTGTACGAGGCGACTAATTTGAGCTTGTGCACATGTCGCGAGAGACGAGTAAGTCTGCAATTAAATTCCTAAAACCTATTGGTAATATTTTGTTGATAAATTTCTCAAGGTATGAAGAAGCATGCAAGGGTGAATACCCATGGTTCACAATAGACATCGTTTTCATCAGTCGTGGAAAATTGACCAATTTCACAAGGAATGTTGACATAACAATAGACAACGCTCGGTGTGACCCCTTTAAACGCAACAACATTCGCTTGAAATGTTTTCGCAACTAGTAGACAGTGAGTCCAACAGATTATTGAGGTAATCGCTTCAACGTCTCGGTTGTGTTTTCACAAAGGCAGGAAGTTACAAGCAATATTATTGTGGCTAGCCGTAGAATATAATGGACAGAGCGCGAGGCAGTTTTACAATGAGTAATTTAATAAGCAGGTTCTCATCGAACCGACCCAATAACATTTGAGTAACGGCGACGCAGTGTCTGAGCCAGGGACAACATGAAAAGAGGGAGAATATGTCATTATGTAAAGACTATTAAATGCTGCACAGACACTCAAAAGACGAACGCAGACAAGTTGTCTCGGATAAGCAAAATATGAGAGCGACCATAGCAAAATATTACAGGAAATTTTACACAGTTGAGGACGGAATGTCTGACTTTAGGAAAACAAACGAAATTTCACATGACACAGGAAGCGAACCCGAAAAATCGCCCTAGGCGATCCAGACGATATATAACCCAACTATATTCATTGCTTGGCATTGGTAAGAGAAACCATTCCGCCAACCAAGACTTGGGGTTCTAGATTTCACGAGAAAGAATCAAGACATTGTGTCAGTGAAATTCGTACAGGGACACCAAGGTTAGTGTAATATATTTTGTACTTTATCATTATTATGTCTTAACTTCATTCAGATAATATATACATATTTTCCATAAATATAACACAGTAAATACCAGTCACGTTTATTATAATATTATATTTCACACTAATAAGTACAGGTTGCAATAAACGCCATGCAGAGAATGATTATATTTATAAGATTGCACAGTTTCCAGTAACTATAACGAAGTAAATACAAGACACTTTTATTTTGCCTTTTTACATTACCGGTTAAACGTGCAGTAAACACCGCACAGCCATTCATTATAGTGATAAGATTTCACATACAAGAACACACTACAGGCGTAGCATAGTTTACGGGATACTTACAAAGGGTTCATTATTTTATCCATCACAGTGGTAGAGACAGGGACCATTTGAGATACTCATCCTTAGTCTACTACGTGGTTGGCGTTAATCACAGGACAAGCTTTAGAGTAGGGCCGACCGAGATACTGCGACGACACACATCTCACACGTAATTAACGGCAACAACCTACCAATACTCCACGGGGGTCAGAAAGGAATTTACCAGGCGGTGAAGGGTCTTTCTGTCATCGACTACCCACCCAGAAAAGAAAGCAGAAAATACCCAGAAGGATTGCTGCATTTCTAATAGCCGTCCACGTGAAATTTAATGATCTGAAGTGGCAGTCGCCAACGGATGATTTTTACAACAAGTGCCTTTAAGAAATTTAATGATCTGAAGTGGCAGTCGCCAACGGATGATTTTTTACAACAAGTGCCTTTGAGAAACTATGATCAAAAGCTGCAAGAGCAGACGGGAGATTTTGTAAACCCAGTGCCTACCAAATTTATCGAGATCCTAAATTACATGCAGTAATGGACAGATTCTCCCTGTACAATTGATGCACCAACAAATACGAATATACAACATATTTCCATCATCACCACCACATGAGCAGACTATCAGCACAACGCAAGGACATCTGCATATCAGACGAAGTCTCACCCGCCTAACATTGCGTTCAACACCACACATGAACAAGACACCTTGGACGCTCGGGACAATGTCAACACTCGCATTGTGAAGGACAAAAGAACAAGCCGTGGACACCCGACGAAACCAAGTGAACCGTCCAGTGTTATTGTAGGCAGACCATGACTTGTCCATTGTGTACAAACAACCAGAGTTTATTGACAGTTAGCGAGAGACCAAGAAACACAAGATATCCTTTTTGTTAGTATTTAGGAGTTACTTAAATTCATCATCATCATCACATAGTGTAGACTTTAGATTCATTTGTGTATTTTGCATTAACTAATATCTTTCTTCATAGGGATAGTTAATGTCATTCCTAGTTGCATTTGTATTAGTGTAATTGAATGTTGTTATATTTCAGAACTTTAATAAATGTGGTAGTTGTGTTTACCAACACACGTTATTACATATATAGAGAAGGAAAGAAAGTGTGCGAAAGAGACATACTGTTCTTCCTTTCTTCCTCTTCTGTTCCCTCAGTGTAATAGGGGAGGTGGGGGCTCGTTAGCATTATAATATAATAGATAGGGGGATAGAGTGGTAGGAGATATAGTGTCACGAGATCCAGAATCACTGGGACTATATGCTGGGAACTCATCCCAAAGTCTTATATTCACCTTCTCCACTCCTGCTGCCCATCTTCAACCGGTTGCCAGGCAAATCGGAGCCATTGATCAAGCCGGCACCACACAGATAACTCTCTTTGGTTACCCTTCGGGATAACCCTGTGACATTAAGTGGGGGCTCGTCCGGGATCAAGTGGACGCTGCAGTCCGAGATAGTACCTTGGGGCTTGCCCTAGACTAAAACATTAAATAATTCCTTTTTGGAAATTTTTGTAAAACCTATTCACTGTCTTCTATACTGTTCCTTATTCTACGTAGGTAGAGGGGAAGAACACAGAATAGAATATTAGATATTCATTTTATATTAAATAAGACATTGACATATGTTAGAATAATATACCATATCATTTAATTACGGCATCTGGTTACCAATGTTGATTAGTTGTCATCATTATAAATTTACCTGAATTTTCAGTATACGTGTAGTACCACGTGGTATAATAGGCATTGTTGAAGTAGGAAGAGCGACCCGACATTGTATAGTCCTTTTGTTCGCAATTTGACAATAGCTGCTAAAGCCACTGAGACAAGACATTTTGTTACTGTTTCCTTTATAGGCAGATTGAAATCTAGCTTGATCATGGCCGATTTGATGCAAATTCGCGCGGCGATTATCCAGGAAGCAACTAGTTTAAAACTAGAAAAAGGAGAACTTATGGAATATGTGGAAAAAATGTTAACTGCGCACATAACAGAGCAAGAGAGAAAAGATAAAATTGCAGAGCAAGAGAGAAAAGATAAAATTGCAGAGCAAGAGAGAAAAGATAAAATTGCAGAGCAAGAGAGAAAAGATAAAATTGCAGAGCAAGAGAGAAAAGATAAACTGGCAGCAGAAGTAGAGCAAAGAAGATTGACATTAGCAGCGGAGAAGGAGGAGAGAGAAGCCAAGAAATTAGAAGCTGAGAGAGAGAGAGAGGCCGAGTATAGGAGATTCAAGGCAGAGTTAGTGAGAAATACGGAAGAGAGAGAGCACGCGCTTCGGATGAAGAGGTTGTGTGAAACATATGAAAAACCCAAAAGACTTGAACCGGAAATATGTATTTCGGCCCATGAAGTGACAGATGAGCTAACATATCGCCTAGAAGACACACCATCTTCGCATTGCATTACTTCATATGCAAAGAAATCCGCAGGAAAAACTGATTATGAGAAGGGCCCAGTTGGCCGGTATCAGGGGAAGAAAGACAACTTGCTTTGCAATCCACATAGAAAGGAAACTCAACACAAATCCTTTTCTCAGAACCAGAGGCAAGGGGATAAATGGTGCCGGTATTGTCGCAGGAAAAATCACTACACCAGCGAGTGCCGAAACCGCCCTCCTCTCCATCGCATGGCGTATATAGAAACCCGAACAATGAAGGACAAAGAGTCCCGGAGAGAAGAGGGGGAAAAATCACACCCGGCGGTAGTTAATTCAATGGATTCCAGACACCGCTGCAGAGATAACGGAAAGTTATTAAAAGGCACAGAAGAACCCACTCTAATTGCGAGCGGTACCTTCGATGGATCTTGCAAGGGGACTTCGAACAAAACAATTTCACCTGGCATCACAGGGAAGAAGAAAACAGGCACTTGCCTCCTGACATCAGGAGAACAATTATTACCTCACTCCACCGGCCCTTCTACGTGGAAAGAAGCGACCGGACAGGAACGGGCATTCGCTATTATCCACGGAAATAGACAGTTGCCCACATCGCCTAAGTCTGCCTTTACCCAGGACGAGGAAAAGTCAGATCCTACCACTTTTAAAACTTACGGAGAGAAATGTGTGCCTTTAGAAGGTATAACAACACATACGATTATCGGGACAGGGTGGACGACGGACACGAAGGCACCCCCCGACTCTCTTCAAAAGGAGGTAGAAGAGGATCATGAGGAGAAAAGGGTGGTAGAGCCGGCGGGGATACAGCAGCTCAACACCCACGGGACTCCGATTCTATATGTAGGCGAGACAAAAACTAAGCGGATAGACAAAAGGAAAGACACCAGGCGACACAAAAGGAAACAGCTTGGTGTACGCGCTTTATGCAAGGCACAGCGCCGACGCGCGAAAGTTACAACACACTGTACCAGATATAAATGGACAGATGGGTTGCACCGTATCTTGAATTATGACCATTCCACGGGCAAGATACACAAGATACGTAATAAGGACAAACAAGGGCCAACTTTGATCCGTCGTCGGATTCAAAGATTCGTTAGCAGAAGAAAGAAGTGGGGAAACATTTTTTATTTCGACAGAGCGAAGAAAGACACACTGAGAGTTAGTGTCAGTAAGAATGGACCACTCAAAAGAAAGAAGAGGTTTAAACCGGGCAACGAATATTACAAGGACCCTAATGCAAAAGGGCGGAAAAGGAAAAGTGATATTTTAGGGACGGCAACTAGCGCCCGGATTCCCTCGGAACGCAACGTTGTCAATAGAGAAAGAGCGGAAGAGGTATTCGATTCCAGGCTGGAATTCGATTCGATATTCAGGTCAAGACTGGTTAGACCAGAACAATTGAGTGATGGAACTGTGGAAATTCAGTTCACAGGTAACGGCGATCCTCCAATGATGGCGGCTATCGCCCGGACTCCCATTGAAGGCAGATATGTCAAGGGAGAACTACGAACGGCAGTTTTAAATGATCATACATATGAAGTCATTTTAGGCTACAAATATGTGAGTTTAGGAGACACTCGTCAATCAAGAGTCACAGCTGCAGTGCAGACAAGTGACCCAAGCGAAGGAGAAGAGACAAGGAGACGAGGTTGACTTCCATCCGCAAGAGCTGAGACAAGCTCACAACAACGACAAAGCGGTAGAACCTTGTTTTAAGAAGAGACTGAAGGGAGACAATCCAGCGCAACCAGGAGACTGCTTTAAACAGCAAGGACAACTCCTTAGGAAAGTAGGAAAGCGCGGATATGAGTATAAGCAACAGGTAGTACCAGCACGATATAGATTTTATATCTTAGGTATGGGACATGCTAGTAAATCTAGTGGTCAGGTCAGACAATACATCACTACGCAAAGAATCACCCACCATTATTATTGGCAGGGAATCGCAAGGGACATGGATCAATTTATCAGATCAGGTCCTGAATGCCAGAGAGGGGCATCAAATCATGGGAAAAGTGAGGAAGCCACTGTTAAGGGAAACAGACCACGTATGAAGAAGAGGAGGCGTCAACATGACGGAGAATATAATACGACTGGTCCTAAGTGTGAGCTAGAGATAGGCAAACAAGTTTTACTGTTTATGCATAGCAAAATGAACAGGTTACAGATTGGATGGCCCGGGCCATACGCATGGTCGAGAAGGCATCTCGAACCAAGAATAAGATTCCAAGGGAGAATTTGCAGGAAATATATAAGATTATTCTGCTAAAGAGATACTTAGCCAGACACATAACTGAAGCGGCCAACTTCAGGACACGAGCAGCCACAAAGCATTTGAATAAAGGAAATCCGAACTCAGTACTGCAGCCCAATGCGGCTGGACAGTCATCTGCAGGCGTGCAGAAAATCACAACCCACTCTACGAACGTAGTCGAGCAGGGGCGACAACTCTTGACTACGGTCACGATATTGAAACAGGAAAGGGAGCAGCTCTTTATAGCTGATGCAGGAGAAGCAACTGAGGAAGATTGCGAGAAGAATGATTTGGACGAGGAGAAGGAGGATTGGAAAGATGAAGATGAAGTGGAAAGTAATAGGGAGAAGATAACCACCGCCGACAATAGGGAATGTAAATTGCATCCTGACTCGCAGGAGTCTTCGCAAGCTAAGACTTGGTGCGGGGGACATCTGTCGCGAGAGACGAGTAAGTCTGCAATTAAATTCCTAAAACCTATTGGTAATATTTTGTTGATAAATTTCTCAAGGTATGAAGAAGCATGCAAGGGTGAATACCCATGGTTCACAATAGACATCGTTTTCATCAGTCGTGGAAAATTGACCAATTTCACAAGGAATGTTGACATAACAATAGACAACACTCGGTGTGACCCCTTTAAACGCAACAACATTCGAGACTTGATGTTTGCACATCAGTGAAATTTTTCGAGAAGAACAACACTGTCGTAGCCCCACAGTGAGTCCAACAGATTAGTTGAGGAAGGAACAACGCTTCAATATTACAGGAAATCTGACTCCGGCAATGAGGACAGAATATATGTGCTTGAAAACAAACGAATTTTGACCAAGAAGCGACCCGAAAATAAATAACAAAAGGATTCAGGAAGTATATCTTCTGACGAAACAAGCAATATTATTCCGACAAAAATGAAATATACTAGTCGTCCACATATTGTCAGATAGAATCGCCAGGAAGTGACAGTGATAATTCTTTTTAGTGCGACTATTTGAACAGTTCAACATTCGGTTAACCTACCAATGGGGTTTGTACCTTATATCGTGATCCATGGAATTACTGAAGGTTACATACCTAGTCAGATTATAGAATGATATTGGTCCAAAGATTATTGACAAAAATAATAACGTCTCGGTTGGTTTTCACAAACGCAGAAGTTACAGAGCAATCATTATTTGGCTAGATTTTTAGAATATATACAGATGAGGCAGTTTTACAATGCCAAGTAATTTGGCAAGCAGGTTCTTCATCGAACCGACCCAATAACAGTTTGAGTAACGGCGACGCATGTCTGAGCCAGGGACAACATGAAAAGAGGGAGAATATGTCATTATGTAAAAACTATTAAATGCTGCACAGACATCAAAAGACGAACGCAGACAAGTTGTCTCGGATAAGCAAAAATATTTGAGCGACCATAGCAAAATATTACAGGAAATTTTACACAGTTTGAGGACGGAATGTCTGACTTTAGGAAAACAAACGAAATTTCACATGACACAGGAAGCGAACCCGAAAAAAATCGCCCTAGGCGATCCAGACGATATATAACCCAACTATATTCATTGCTTGGCATTGGTAAGAGAAACCATTCCGCCAACCAAGACTTGGGGTTCTAGATTTCACGAGAAAGAATCAAGACATTGTGTCAGTGAAATTCGTATAGGGACACCAAGGTTAGTGTAATATATTTTGTACTTTATCATTATTATGTCTTAACTTCATTCAGATAATATATACAAATTTTCCATAAATATAACACTGTAAATACCAGTCACGTTTATTATATATATTATATTTCACACATAATAAGTACAGGTTGCAATAAACGCCATGCAGAGAATGAATTATATTTATAAGATTGCACAGTTTCCAGTAACTATAACGAAGTAAATACAAGACACTTTTATTTTGCCTTTTTACATTACCGGTTAAACGTGCAGTAAACACCGCACAGCCATTCATTATAGTGATAAGATTTCACATACAAGAACACACTACAGGCGTAGCATAGTTTACGGGATACTTACAAAGGGTTCATTATTTTATCCATCACAGTGGTAGAGACAGGGACCATTTGAGATACTCATCCTTAGTCTACTACGTGGTTGGCGTTAATCACAGGACAAGCTTTAGAGTAGGGCCGACCGAGATACTGCGACGACACGCATCTCACACGTAATTAACGGCAACAACCTACCAATACTCCACGGGGGTCAGAAAGGAATTTACCAGGCGGTGAAGGGTCTTTCTATCATCGACTACCCACCCAAAAAGAAAGCAGAAAATACCCAGAAGGATTGCTGCATTTCTAATAGCTGTCCACGTGAAATTTAATGATCTGAAGTGGCAGTCGCCAACGGATGATTTTTACAACAAGTGCCTTTGAGAAATTTAATGATCTGAAGTGGCAGTCGCCAACGGATGATTTTTTTACAACAAGTGCCTTTGAGAAACTATGATCAAAAAGCTGCAAGAGCAGACAAGAGGGAACGATTTTGTAAACCCAGTGCCTACCAAATTTATCGAGATCCTAAATTACATGCAGTAATGGACAGATTCTCCCTGTACAATTGATGCACCAACAAATACGAATATACAACATATTTCCATCATCACCACCACATGAGCAGACTATCAGCACAACGCAAGGACATCTGCATATCAGACGAAGTCTCACCCGCCTAACATTGCGTTCAACACCACACATGAACAAGACACCTTGGACGCTCGGGACAATGTCAAAACTCGCATTGTGAAGGACAAAAGAACAAGCCGTGGACACCCGACGAAACCAAGTGAACCGTCCAGTGTTATTGTAGGCAGACAAAGACTTGTCCATTGTGTACAAACAACCAGAGTTTATTGACAGTTAGCGAGAGACCAAGAAACACAAGATATCCTTTTTGTTAGTATTTAGGAGTTACTTAAATTCATCATCATCATCACATAGTGTAGACTTTAGATTCATTTGTGTATTTTTTTTGCATTAACTAATATCTTTCTTCACAGGGATAGTTAATGTCATTCCTAGTTGCATTTGTATTGTTGTAACTGAATGTTGTTATATTTCAGAACTTTAATAAATGTTGTAGTTGTGTTTACCAACACACGTTATTACATATATAGAGAAGGAAAGAAAGTGTGCGAAAGAGACATACTGTTCTTCCTTTCTTCCTCTTCTGTTCCCTCAGTGTAATAGGGGAGGTGGGGGCTCGTTAGCATTATAATATAATAGAGAGGGGGATAGAGTGGTAGGAGATATAGTGTCACGAGATCCAGAATCACTGGGACTATATGCTGGGAACTCATCCCAAAGTCTTATATTCACCTTCTCCACTCCTGCTGCCCATCTTCAACCGGTTGCCAGGCAAATCGGAGCCATTGATCAAGCCGGCACCACACAGATAACTCTCTTTGGTTACCCTTCGGGATAACCCTGTGACAGCACGTGACTGGCATCCTAATTATGTAAAGCCAATTGTTACATAAACCAAAACTGCAGAAGCATGTAAATGCTTGGTACAGGTTTCCTGCAAGAGGACCAGCTATCGGATTGGAAAATAATAACGATGATGCTGATGGTGTACGCTGGAGATGATAATGCTGATGATGATGACGATGATGATGATGACTGT
Source organism: Oreohelix idahoensis (assembly GCA_024509875.1). NCBI lineage: Eukaryota > Metazoa > Mollusca > Gastropoda > Stylommatophora > Oreohelicidae > Oreohelix > Oreohelix idahoensis. Next base: position 873,798 of record JAMPIV010009738.1, read on the forward strand.
GACGGTATTGCCTCCCCTGCTTTGCAGTAGTGGTCCAACTGTGGCCAAAACTCAAGAGTATCTATTATAGGCTTCAATGGAGTCTATCTTTACACAAGATTACTCTTGGCAGAAATGTAGAGAGAAGAGTAGTAAAGCTTCTATCACATGGAAGTCTTCACAAGATATTCAGATAAGCGAAAACAATGCTGGCTGTTGTTTAGCACGTTAATTCTGTAATCTGCCGACATCTTTTATGAAGAATTTAGCAATAGTTTATTCTAGCTCGTTAAGCCACCATCCCTGAGTTAATTAGTGGAATTGTTAATATAATATAGCTTTGTTTAGAGTGTGTGTAGTAATTTGACTGAGACAAACATACAGTAACTTTAAAATGATTAAATCGAAGTTAAATTTGTAACATCACAAATAACAAAATTTAATAATCACTTTAGGTTTTAACAGTTGGAAAATACGTGGAATATTTATGAAAAGATTTTCATAATTTGAATGGTTTTTGATAAGGTGTTCAAGTGGCAGCATATAGGTTAACTTAGCTGCCAATGATGATTCTAATCCTCCTTATGGGTTGGTTCTTTTCATTCTGCTCGCGCTCGTCTCTTGTCAAAGTTAAGGTGCCAAACGTTCCCAGAACGTCAAGGAGTAACGGCGAAGCTGGTTCTTCGTCTGTCTATAAGACCCTCTTATGATGGCGTCTCGCACAACGTCAGTCCACTTCTACCTTCACTTGGTTCCAGAGATAGTACTTTCTGCTGGAGCCACCAATAAGCCAATCCTGGCTACAGACTTGTTGCTCAGATGAATAAAAGAGACTAACAGTTCTCTTACACGTGTCTGGGATGTCTTTAATTTTACAATAGATTCCTCTCTGACTTCGTGTGTCTTCAGTTTCCTAGTCCCGGTGCTCCTTATTAAAATGTAGAGATTTCCTGTGCATTGTAAATTTTATTTGGTTCTGCAATAAAAGGTCCGGTTAACCAAAGGAATTATGAACCTAATCTTCACTCTGGCGAGGTCTGATATTGTCTTGGCGAGCGTGAAATTCACAGTGAAATAAAACTGCAAAAATGGTCAGCCTATATTCCCTCTTTTCTCACGCCTTCGTTTGTCTTATTTACGTAGTCGTTCCCCTTCTACCGTGAAGTGTAGAGGTTTGGAAGAGAGAGAGCGCCAGATTATCATATCGGCTGTCTTCCTCCTGGTCTGGTTCAATTCTAGTCCTCGGCTTTTCAAAGATTGTCTAATGTTATCCTCCCAGCGAACTTTGGGTTGTCCTGGGGGTCTGGATCCCTGGCTCTTTGTTTCCCATGCTTGTCGTGGTAGCTGATCTTCTCCCATTCTGCAGACATGGCCAAACTATCTTAGTTGGGACTGTTCTAATTGGGTATGCAGGGGTGGGATTTTAGGCCTTGACGTATCGTCTGGTTGCGGACCATGTCTCTTCTTGTTACTTCAACCACCTTCCTCAGATACCTCATTTCTGAGGTTTGGTTCTGGCTTTTGTGGGTTGTAGTCATTGCCCATGACTCGCATCCATATGTCAAGACTGGGACATAGGTGGAGCGGTATACAGCCATCTTCGATTTCTTACCAACCTCTCTCTTGCTGAGGAATCCTCGATTTATGGCCTGAAAAAAGTCTCCCAGCTGCTGCTTTTCGAGTGGCGAACTCTTCTTTGATGCCTCCCTTTCGGTCTATAATAGCTCCGAGGTATTTAAAGTGGTCGACCTGCTCCAGGACCTGTTCTCCCAGCTTAATCTGATGTCTTCTTTCTTCTCGTGATATCACCATGGATTTTGTTTTAGAGCTGCTTATGACCATCCCTCTCTTCTCCAGCTCTTCCTTCCAGACTTGCAGGTTGGATTAGAGATGTGCCTCTGATTTAGCAATCAGGGCAACATCATCAGGAAATGCCAGCTCTGAAATACAGACCTGTCTCATCTTCAAGTACCCCACTGAATACTTTCTTGTTCTCTACTTACACGCCTTGATGACATCGTCCATGCGGAGTATGAAAATATAAGGTGACAGGATATCACCTTGTCTTACACCAGGAGCCGCGGTAGCATAGTGGTTAGTGCACTGGCTTCCTAGCGCAGTGGTCTATGTTTCGATCACCATATGAGGTGGGATGTTTTTAGACCACAAATGGCTCCTGGGTCAACCCAGCCCAGAGCAACTCTGGGAAGGTTAAAGCGGCCGGCGTGATGCCGACCAAATCACCCCTAGTGTGCCGACCGTCAAGATAATATGGGCCTAACACCATATTCCCAATCTGCCTTAATGGGCGTGTAACGGGTTCCTTACACCAGTCTTCTTTCTTCTTTGATCCTTAGCCGCCGACCGTCAAAGCAGTCAGTGGCCATTACGCCTGGTGGCGTCTTGTAGGGCATCAACAAATTGATTCCACTTTGCTCTGTCGGCGGCCATCCTTCGTACAGTGCCCCAACTCTGGTTCAGTCTTTGCATCTCAGACTCCACAGTCCTACGCCAAGTTGTTTTTGGTCGGCCTCTCTTTCGTTTTCCTTCAGGGGTCCATAGCATAGCTGTTCTTGTGATGGCATCGGGGTCTCTTCTGAGGACATGGCCAACCCAGCTCCAGCGTCTGCCAGCTATGATGGTGTGCATGTCCTCTTGCTTGCTCCGAGTAAGCAGATTTTGGTTGGTGATGATATTCGGCCAAAAGATTCAGAGAATTTTTCTTAGGCATGTTGTGTGAAAAGAGGACAATTTCGACATTTCCTTCTCTGTAACTCTCCAGCTCTCCGCGCCATAGAGAAGCACAGAAAGCACAAAGCTCTGATATAATCCTAATTTTTGTGCTTGTGCTGCACTGAGAGGACTTCCAGATGTTCTTTAGACTAAAAAAGACTGTTCTTGCTTTGTTCATTATGTTGTTGATGTCATTGCTTGCTCCGCCGTCTGGTGTTACTATGCATCCTAGGTATGTGAAGGCATCTGTCTGTTCCAGTTGCTGATTCCTTACTGATATGGGCTCAGGGTTGCTCACATTGAGCGTCATGACCTCTGTCTTCTTTAGGTTGACGTTTAAGCCCACCTGCTGGCTATACTTATTAAGTCTATCCGTTTTTTCCTGGATGTGTTGATGTGAATGTGCTAGCAGTGCAATGTCATCTGCATATTCCAGATCTTCCAATGTAGAAAATAAGGTCCATTTTATTCCTCTTACACCAGTGGTGGTCCTGAACTCTTCTGACTTATAGTTTGCTGTCCTCACATAATTTCTGCAAGACTTGTTGAAGCTCTGTATAGCATGTACAGAGGTGCTGGGATGTTCTTCCTTGCCAAACAGTCCCAAAGTTTGCTCCAGGGGACCCTGTTAAACGCCTTTTCCAGATCTATGAAACAAAGATGGATCTCACTCTTATACTCATGGGCCTTTTCACTCAGCTGTCTGAGTGTGTCTTGAGTACTTCGGTTAGCTCGGAATCCGCACTGAACCTCATCCACTTGTGGCTCAGCTAGCCGCCGAAGTCTCTGCTCTAAGATTCTAGAGTAGATTTTACCAGGGACACTGACTAGGGATATGCCTCTACGGTTTCCACATTGTCGATTGTCACCCTTATTGAAAATTGGTGTTATGATGTTAATCTCCCAATCCTTTGGTATGGTCTTATTGCACCACGCTGCCTGTAGGACCTTTAAGAGTAGTAGGTCGCCTCATGCTCCCATGTACTTAACCATTTCTGGTGTTATACCATCATGCCCTGCTGCTTTGCCCATCTTGATTTTCTCAGTGCTGCCTTCAGTTCTTCCATCTTTATGTCATCCTCATCACCATTGGTTTTCATTTTCTGTGCTAGTGGTCATAATTTGTGATGCTTGACCTTGCTCGCCATCTAGGAGCTCTGAGAAATATTCTTTCCATCTTTCCATTACTTCCTTCGGGGCAGTAAGCGATTTGCCTTGCTTGTAGTTTATAAATTTGAGAGGGCATTGTTTTTCGTTAATTGTGTTCTTAAGGGACTTATAGAACAATTTCTGGATTTCTTGCGCATCTTTTTCTAGCTTTTCTCCAAATTCTTCCGAGCACCTTGTTCTTCGCTTTTGTTCTGAGTATCACATATTCTCTATATTTCTCTATTTGTCCTACTGTGTTTTTAGCTCTTAAGTAAGGTTTTCATGCCATTTTCTTCTCTCTTATTTCTCTTTGACTTCCTCTGTCCACCAAGGTGTCACTTTTCTCTTGTTCCGAAGTCGGACTTCACCACATGCTTCTGTAGCAGCTGTCTTTATGATGTCCTTGAATTTAAGCCAGAGGGTTTCCAAGTCATCAGGCTGTTCTTCTGTGTTTCTCACCGCTGTTGCAATAAGTCCCTGATATCTGGTCTTAATTTCTTGCTCTCTCAGCTTGTAGGTCTTAATGCTCATTTCTCCCGTTCGTTTACTTGTTTCTTGCGTTATGTTGGGCAGTTCCTAGGCTGAGCAACTCTTACAGTTGTTCTTTTGACTGTAAGCATGTAGTGATCACTTCCAATCTTTGGCCCCCTCCAGACGCTAGCATCGCGGACATATTTGAATGAGCTCCTCCTTACAATGGCATAGTCGATCACTGACTTCTCATTCTTTGTTGGTTCACATCTAGTGTATGCATGTATACGCTTGTGGGGGTGTAGCAAAGTTTGATTTTGCTGGGGAGGTTATGATGGTATCCTAAAAAATGAAATCCGTGTATGTATTAACCGTGTGAGGTCAAGCACATGTAGGCCCCTGACTCTATAAATGATGATGATGAATTATGTGCAGGGAACCTAACGCTACCTCCCTAGATCTCACACGGTCACTATTTTGGCTCTAGTGTCTGGTGTATGATGTACCTAGTGTCTAGGGGAGAAATGAAATGATGGTACACAACACAAAAACACTTTAAGTTTCTATGAGGAAGTGAATAAAAACCAGTGGTTAAGTTTTTCTTTAAATTGAATATTTTTTTGTACAATTTATTTTGCCTGTCCAGTCATATCTTTTGGACAGGTCTTTGAAAATGAGGACAAGATAGTTTACAGAAAAGATCAACTAAAAATGTGTGGACAATCTGCCCAATAACTATAACGTTAATATCTGTCTTTCCTGTTGGAATGTTCGCAGCTTACACTTTATTCATCTAAGAGGGAGAGTCACTGTGTATGAAGGGCTGTATTATCATCATACCCCATAAACTTCCTGAGTATGATTTGAAATGCCAGTGTTTATTAAAACGAAACTGTCAGATATGCCCAGGTCCTTAACATATCACCTGGGGTTTCTTGTTGAATGATAAGATAGTGTGTAGTTGCAGAAATATCGATATCACATCACACGCCCAAGCTCTTGCTGTTATCTCTTGACAGCATACATGAATTGTCGGAGACTTCTTGGTGATATCGTCACTCCTCAGGTTTCCTGTTACCAGCTGGCAACAGGAAATAAAACCTCTGCAACAAAAGGACACCCTGGCCTTTCATATCTGATCACTTTTGATATTATTTATTTCCCTACGGTGATATGGGGTCAGCCTCGCGTGCATTACAGGTGCACTCGCCCCTAATTTTACATGACTCCCACCTTGCTGTGACCACACCTCAGGTCCCTATGGCAGATACGCCACTGTACGTTTACATAGTTTTCCTCAATAAAATAATGTGAGGTAACCACATTTCCTTTTATACGATTTTCTCTTCTTTTCCTTTTTAAATATAAATGCTTCAGGCATGTTGAACAGTGTTCATGGAACACGGAGGCTTACTAATATATTCTAATGCAATAATATGAAAAGTTTTGTTCAACTGGCACTGAATAGTGAAAGCCTGTTGCTAATATTTATTAGCACTGGCCAATCGAAAGCTTGCGGCTACCAGAATTCAAATGTAATTTTTGAAAAACAAAAATATTTCCAAACAAACTCTGCGTCTGGTAGTCGATTGGCCAGTCTGCTTTTGATATGCCAATACAAAAAGATGTTTCGTTTTAGATTACATTTTCCTACCGCTCCACTTTTCCCTCCTATACTCTTGTTACCCAAGCGAATTTGAATTTACCTCAATGCCTCCCTTCTAAGCCGGTGTCCCCACTAACGTTATGAAAAACAAGCAGGAACAACAGTCTGTCTGGTCGCGCGTCCGTAGACATTTAGTATTTTCTCAATAACTTGGCTAATACTGGGACTATCATATTATTTAAAACACATTCTTGCTCAGTGGACTCTGAGCTATACTACCATATGATTTTTATGGTCAGATTCATTATAGTTTAGATTTTCAATTTTCGTCATAGTCAATCGTCAAATAAAAATGTTACACAAGACGGCCATCTTCCCCTCTCGCTAACATGTATTTTTCAAATAACTACTTGTTTTAGTGACGTCAGAAATACTACCGCTAGGAGAAAAAAATTGTCTGCGTGTTTGCCTCTGTTGGCTTTGTCGCAGCGTGTATATATGCATGGCAGAATGTGTCAAGCGAAGTGGGGTTTTGCGCGGCGGGTATTTGAATAGGCGTTAAATATTTGTATTGTATCGTGTAACACTACCAAAAAATGTAAGGATTACTACTGATTACCAGCGTTAAAGTCAAAATATTACGTTAATTCAGATAGTTATTTTGCGGCACACTTCCGCAAAATCGTTAATTATAAGTCTAGGCTGCAAAATGTATGCAGCAGATCTGGCAAAATGTTAAATATTGGTAGTACGTTTTCGAAACCGAAACTAAAACTCGTGTTAGATTTTTACCGTGGGATCGTTCTATAGGCTTTTTCACTGCACAAAATTCAGCGCTATGCTGGTGTGTGAGAGGATCACCGTCAGACACAGTAGGGCGGGTTTATTTATTAACATTTTATGACTAAAATCTTACTGAAATGAGCGATTATTCTCGCAGATTTTACTACACACCTCCCATCCTAAAAACATGCATTCATTTGCAGGTTATAATCTGCGAGATAACTTAGCTCACTGAAGTCTTACGCGTTTTTCTGATCTTCATCAAAAGGATGTCTACTCAAAAAGTCTGCACCGACGTTCTGAGGGCCGGGAATATATTCAATCAGAAATGAGTATGGCTGCAATAATAAAGACCATCTCAATAATCTGGAATTTTCATGCTTGGCATGTGACAGGAATACGAGAGGTGAATGATCCGTTTGGACCACAAATGTCCTGCCATATAAATAAATCTGGAATTTTTTTATAGCCCATATCAAAGCTAGACATTCCTTTTCACTTGTTGAATAATTTTTTTCTGCCTTGTTCAACTTGCGGCTTGCATAAGCGACTGGGTTCAATTCTCCATCTTGTGAGGAGGACCATTGCAACAATGTAGCGCCCAGGCCCACATTGCTTGCTTCACTTCTCACGATAAATTCTTGATTCAAGTCAGGCAATTGCAACACTGGCCTGCTTGTGAGTTTTTCTTTTAACTCCTGGTAAGCCAATTCACACTGTGCGGACCAATTTATTGTATCAGGTTGACCTTTGCGAGTTAAATCCGTCAGAGGAGCACATATAGAGTTAAAATGTTCAATGTACTTTTGGTAGAAACCACACAACGACACGAAAGATCGCACATCTTTCTTTGTTTGTGGTCTAGGTGCTCTTTTCAATTTTTCCAGATTCTTGGGATCAGGGGTCATGCTACCCTGATGTACAGTATGTCCCAAGAATTCCAACTCTTTACAACCAATACAGCATTTTGTTGGCCTAGCGGTTAAGTTAGCCTCTCTGAGTCTATCAAACAGCATATTCAAAGAGGTAACGTGTTCCTCAAATGTTTCCGTAGCAATGAGGATATCGTCCATAAAATTCGAAATACACTTTTGGTAGAAACCACACAACGACACGAAAGATCGCACATCTTTCTTTGTTTGTGGTCTAGGTGCTCTTTTCAATTTTTCCAGATTCTTGGGATCAGGGGTCATGCTACCCTGATGTACAGTATGTCCCAAGAATTCCAACTCTTTACAACCAATACAGCATTTTGTTGGCCTAGCGGTTAAGTTAGCCTCTCTGAGTCTATCAAACAGCATATTCAAAGAGGTAACGTGTTCCTCAAATGTTTCCGTAGCAATGAGGATATCGTCCATAAAATTCGAAATACATGGATTTTTCAAGGGATCCAATAATTTTCGCATCATCCTTGAAAACACACTCGGGGCATTTTTCAACCCAAACGGTAATATGTTGAACTCATAATGACCTTCCGAGGTGCTAAAGGCTAAATAAGGTCGAACCTCAGGCTTTACTGGAATTTGGTAATAGCCTTTGCTAAGATCCACCTTAGAAAAATATTTTGCCTTGTTCAGCCTGGCAAATAGTTGAGTAGTATCAGGTAATGGATCCACCTGACCTTCTGTGACAGCATTTAGTTTCCTGTAATCCATGCACAGTCTATGTTCTCCCGATGGTTTCCGCAACAAAACCACACAGGAACTATAAGGAGACTCACTGTGAGAAATAATCCCTTCTTGTAACAAATAATCTATCTCCTCTTTCAAAGCTTTTTCCTTAGCGAAAGGAATAGAATAGGGCCTCATACAGATAGGTGCTGGGTCTAGTAGTTTCATATCATATTCCAACAAATTTGTGTGCCCCGGTTTATCCTTTAACACATCTGTATGTTTCTCAAGGACCTGTTGAACCTTCTCCTTCTGTCCTTTTGTCAGGTGATTACTGATCTTCACCTGGGCAAACGTTTCACTGGTTTTCAGTGGATATTCGAATGAGGAGAGAAGGTCATTTTTCATTTCGGTTGCGATAGACAAGGCCAATAGGTGTGTTCCTTTCTGGATTTGTCTGTCCAGATATTTCTTCAAAAGCTTCACATGATAGACTTTTTCCTTTCCCTTTTTGTCTATCTTATAATTTGTTCTGGATACCTTTTCCAAAAGTGTGTATGGCCCTTGCCATCCGATCTGAAGTTTATTGTTGCTGCCGGGCAAGAGAAGAAGTACCTTCTCCCCTACAGCAAGTTCCCTATCCTTCGCTTTCTTATTATAATAAGCAGCATGCTTTTTCCTGGCTTGTCTCAAATTATCATTTGCCAGTTTCCAACTAGTTTTTAAACAAGTGGTCAGTTCGTTCACATATTGATAAGATGAGGTAACAGTCTCCTCTGCCTTCTCACCTGTCCAGGTCCTTAACAAAGCTTCTAAAGGACCTTATATTGGCCTCCCAAATAACAGGGTTCCGGGTGCCATTCCGGTGGAATTATGTGGTACTTCCAGGTACGCAAACAACGCAGCGGGCAAGTATTGGTCCCACGTATCAGGTTTCTCATGTGCCAGCTTTCTCAGGATAGAAATGAGAGTCCCATTGAACCTCTCTACCTGGCCGTTCCCTTGGGGGTGATACGGACTACAATGAAAGTGCTTGGCTTGAAACAACCTAAAAACCTATTCTGTTAGTTTCCCCTTGAACTGTGAGCCATTATCAGTCAAGATTTGATGCGGGAATCCTAACCTTGTGAATATCGTAAGTAATGCCTCTGCCACATGTTTCGAATCGATTGATGACAGGGCTACCGCCTCTCCCCACATAGAAAAGGTGTCTACCAGAGTAAGGTTGTAACGGTTCCTCCTCTTGGTCCGAGTGAGAGGTCCCACAATATCCACTGCAACTCTCTCAAAAGGGGTTCCCACAATGGGCATTTCCCCAAGAGTTGCTGGAGCAGTCCAATGCTTTGGAGCTACTCTCTGGCATTCGGGACAGGATTTTACATATCTCTTTATGTCTTCCGTTATCCCTGGTCAGAAATAATGACAAGCTATACGCTGTCCGGTTGCGCTAATCCCCATGTGACCACTGAAGGGGATAGCATGACATAACTCCATTACCTTTTCCCTATATGAACTGGGAAGGACCAGCTGTCCGTGACCAGCTGAACCAGTGCCGGCCTTCCTATATAACAATTTATTCTTCATATAGAATTCTTCTTTATTAGGAGGAGTATGGCTCTTTGGGAGTTTCTTATAGCACGGCTTCAGTGACCTATCTTCAGCCTGTGCCTTCCTCATCTCCTCTGGATGAGTATTTATAGGTTCATCTTCTTCCTTTCTGGATTGTGATCAGGTCTGGACTGCTGCCAAGACCACAGGTCTCTTGGGATTCCCCAAGTAGACATAACGACACCCCAATATCAGAGGGTAGATGGGTGCGTCTATCACTGCTGCTCTGATTATCCCTTCCACATAGCGAGTTTTCACTGTTATCCTTGCAATGGGAAGATTCATGAGTGGTAGGTCCTTGGTCGCCCCTTGTATCTCCACTGTTTCTATGGTATACTGATCTGGGTTCACAAAGTGCGAGCTCACGACAGCATAAAAATCTAAACCTGTATCATAGAAGCACCTTATGGTGACATCATTGCATACAACATCCTCACAAACTGGGGGGTGATAAGGTTCCTGCTGTCCCGCAGGTTTGTCCTATACTTCCTGGATCCCCTTTTTCATAGCAGCAAATCCAGCAGGTTTACTTTTACAAAACTTAGTGTCATGTCCCTCAATGTTTACAATACAATCTACCTTGATGAAAAGGTTTTCTTTCATCATTCCTTCTGTCATTGAAATGTGAGGTTTTGTTTTTAAAATCATTTTGAGGCCTATCAAAGTTCTGCTTACCTCTGTTATCAAATTTATTATGGTTTTGAGGAGCCTTATACTGATCTACTGGTTTTTTCTTGATGCCAGCTACCTCTGCCTGGGCTGCCTGATACCTCTCAGCGACATTAATTATCTCACCCAGCCTCTCCGCGCCCTGTTCCACGAGAAACTTTCTCATGTCTGGAGCCATGGACTCTCTCATCTGTTCTATGAGTATCATCTCTTTGAGATCTTGGGTTTTCCCCAAAGAAGCCCATTTCTCCATATACGTTTCTAACCGGGCAGAGAACTGGTGATATGTCTCACCCGACAATAGCCTGGCATTCCTAAATTTCTTTCTATAAAACTCTCCGTTCTTTTCGTATCTTAACAGAAAAGCTTGCTTCAACATGTCATAGTTGTCTTGGTCATCCCTGCTCATTTTGGAAAACACTTCATAAGCTGTTCCCCGAAGACCCTGAGACAACTTTATCCCCCCTCTTTCTCTTTCTAACCCATAAGTAGTGACTAATACTTCATATCTGCTCAAATATGACTCAATGTCATCATCCTTTTCTACAAAACAGTCTAAATAGAACCCCATGGCTGAGTTGGAGGCCCCCTGGCTAGCATTAGCATCAGAGGTAGAGGGGCTGTGACCATTATCCGGAGCAAGGCCTTGCAACTCTAACTCTCTTAGTCGCAACTCATGCTCCCTCTGTAATCTTTTTTATTCTGCTTCCCTCTCGGCAGTCAATCTCTTTTCTCCTTTTTCTGCCTCCCTTTGCAGTCGTTTTTCTTCTGCTTTGAATTTTCTCTCCTCAAATTGGAGTCGCTTTATCTCAGCCACTCTATCAGCCTCTAAGACCTTAGCCTCCTTCTCAGCCTCAATCTGTAACCTTTTAATTTCTCTAGCCTCCTCTAACTGCATTTTCCTTTCCTCAGCTAACCTATGTTCTTCCCTAACAATAAATTAATCACATTCTGAGGTGACATAGTCATATTCATTTCCTTGGCAGTCTGCACAGCCGCAGATCGAAACTTGGCCAGATCTGCCATTCTGATAAATGCAAAATGTTCTCACTAACTTTCTAAATAAGTATAAATTTATCTAATTAAATCTGGGTTCTGACAGTTTCTTGACTTCCCAAATCTTGGGCAATAATGATTATGGGGATTCCCTGGGACAATAGAATGTTGTTTATGCTAAGACCCAGACCCCAATGTATGTAGTACTAGGAGAAATTCAAATCCCGGGACAAGCCTACCAATTTATGTAGCACAGTTTGATTTTGCTGGGGAGGTTATGATGGTATCCTAAAAGAATGAAATCCGTGTATGTATTAACCGTGTGAGGTCAAGCACATGTAGGCCCCTGACTCTATAAATGATGATGATGAATTATGTGCAGGGAACCTAACGCTACCTCCCTAGATCTCACACGGTCACTATTTTGGCTCTAGTGTCTGGTGTATGATGTACCTAGTGTCTAGGGGAGAAATGAAATGATGGTACACAACACAAAAACACTTTAAGTTTCTATGAGGAAGTGAATAAAAACCAGTGGTTAAGTTTTTCTTTAAATTGAATATTTTTTGTACAATTTATTTTGCCTGTCCAGTCATATCTTTTGGACAGGTCTTTGAAAATGAGGACAAGATAGTTTACAGAAAAGATCAACTAAAAATGTGTGGACAATCTGCCCAATAACTATAAAGTTAATATCTGTCTTTCCTGTTGGAATGTTCACAGCTTACACTTTATTCATCTAAGAGGGAGAGTCACTGTGTATGAAGGGCTGTATTATCATCATACCCCATAAACTTCCTGAGTATGATTTGAAATACCAGTGTTTATTAAAACAAAACTGTCAGATATACCCAGGTCCTTAACATATCACCTGGGGTTTCTTGTTGAATGATAAGATAGTGTGTAGTTGCAGAAATATCGATATCACATCACACGCCCAAGCTCCTGCTGTTATCTCTTGACAGCATACATGAATTCTCGGAGACTTCTTGGCGGTATCGTCACTCCTCAGGTTTCCTGTTACCAGCTGGCAACAGGAAATAAAACCTCTGCAACAAAAGGACACCCTGGCCTTTTATATCTGATCACTTTTGATATTATTTATTTCCCTACGGTGATATGGGGTCAGCCTCGCGTGCATTACAGGTGCACTCGCCCCTAATTTTACATGACTCCCACCTTGCTGTGACCACACCTCAGGTCCCTATGGCAGATACGCCACTGTACGTTTACATAGTTTTCCTCAATAAAATAATGTGAGGTAACCACATTTCCTTTTATACGATTTTCTCTTCTTTTCCTTTTTAAATATAAATGCTTCAGGCATGTTGAACAGTGTTCATGGAACACGGAGGCTTACTAATATATTCTAATACAATAATATTCAAACATAATCATGACAACATACATCAGTTAGATACATTTCAATGTGAGGACTCAACAATGTCTGCTCCCGGCACGTCCTTCACTTTTTCCCAATAGCAGTATCTAACTTTGGCAATGAGATTAAACATATTAAATTCATAAAGCATTCTTACCACAAAATTCAAGAAATATAAACAAATGACGCTGACTTTGCAAAGAAGTGGCCTCAGTTTCCTCTGCACTGCCCAGACTGTGAATACTTCTTCATTTAATTTTACAATTAACACAGCTGTTCTCAGCGTATTTGAATGAAAAGTTTTGTTCAACTGGCACTGAATAGTGAAAGCCTGTTGCTAATATTTATTAGCACTAGCCAATCGAAAGCTTGCGACTACCAGAATTCAAATGTAGTTTTTGAAAAACAAAAATAATTCCAAACAAACTCAGCGTCTGGTAGTCGATTGGCCAGTCTGCTTTAGGTATGCCAATACAAAAAGATGTTTCGTTTTAGATTACATTTTCCTACCGCTCCCCTTTTCCCTCCTATACTCTTGTTACCCAAGCGAATTTGAATTTACCTCTATGCCTCCCTTCTAAGCCGGTGTCCCCACTAACGTTATGAAAAACAAGCAGGAACAACAGTCTGTCTGGTCGCGCGTCCGTAGACATTTAGTATTTTCTCAATAACTTGGCTAATACTGGGACTATCATATTATTTAAAACACATTCTTGCTCAGTGGACTCTAAGCTATACTACCATATGATTTTTATGGTCAGATTCATTATGGTTTAGATTTTCAATTTTCGTCATAGTCAATCGTCAAATAAAAATTTTACACAAGACGGCCATCTTCCCCTCTCGCTAACATGTATTTTTCAAATAACTACTTGTTTTAGTGACGTCAGAAATACTACCGCTAGGAGAAAAAAATTGTCTGCGTGTTTGCCTCTGTTGGCTTTGCCGCAGCGCGTATACATGCATGGCAGAATGTGTCAAGCGAAGCGGGGTTTTGAGCGGCGGGTATTTGAATAGGCGTTAAATATTTGTATTGTATCGTGTAACACTACCAAAAAATGTAAGGATTACTACTGATTACCAGCGTTAAAGTCAAAATATTACGTTAATTCAGATAGTTATTTTGCGGCACACTTCCGCAAAATCGTTAATTATAAGTCTAGGCTGCAAAATGTATGCAGCAGATCTGGCAAAATGTTAAATATTGGTAGTACGTTTTCGAAACTGAAACTAAAACTCGTGTTAGATTTTTACCGTGGGATCGTTCTATAGGCTTTTTTACTGCACAAAATTCAGCGCTATGCTGGCGTGTGAGAGGATCACCGTCAGACACAATAGAGCGGGTTTATTTATTAACATTTTATGACTAAATTCTTACTGAAATGAGCGATTATTCTCGCAGATTTTACTACAGGGGGAACTTTGTGTTTGTAATGATCAGATGCTACTCACTGCAGAATCTAAGGAGTCGCTTTCCAATGTAATTGAGAGTATCTTCTCCATATCTTCCGATAACTCCACCCCATCTAGCATGGTCATTTCCAACTCTGGCATTGAAATCTCAGAGCCTTCATTTGTGATAGAGTTAAATAAACGCTCCAATCATATTCAAACAGGTCGGGTGTGGTACTTTCAAAATATTTCCGACATGGAAAAATTTTGCAAAGGCCACGTCTCCCATATATGGTAATATGCTGTCCGATCCCCTTATGTACATTTTACACGCAGATAGGTAGACACACATGACAACATGCCCACATGTGTCACACAGACAGTAATGTTAGTGTATCAAGGATGACCCGGAAGCGCTTATGTCATAAGTTCCGCCTCGTGCACGGGTTATCCTGTTTTTCGCTAGACAAACAAACCTGGTTCTATTCAGCACTCTTGCCCAGCAAAGCTTGGATACACAAGCACCGTCGTTTGAAAAGATAGTCGGAGAGATTATGCGATAAAATATTGTCGCTGACCGTCTAATAACCTGGCGTAACTTAACACGTCTTCGTAAAGCGTGAATGCGACACAATACGATAAGAATTACTCCCGTAGCAAATACTGCGATAGGGGAGTGGCGTGTTAGAGCCTTTCCCCATGCAATGTCCAGCATAAAGAGTAAAATGTATAAAAGGGCAAAATGAAATGTCAAATAAAAGCGATCGGAAAGAAAAATGAAGAAGAAATGATACTGCCGTACGGCTGAAGGTGTGAGAGATCACACAAAAGGACAGGGACAGACATTTCGTCACAATGACGATGATGATGATAATCTAACTTGTACTATCACTGCTGCAGCAGAAAATAATAAAGATATAGCGTCTGCCTCCACTACTACACAAACCTAGTCGCTCTCGAGGGTCTCTGAGAAGTCGGAGCTACAATAGGACCACTGATTTCTCAGGCATGTCGCAAGAGGCAATTATTTCGAGGCTGTGCAAGTGGATGACCACAACACCATGTCAAACTGAGTGCTACAGAAATACAAGCCCATTGTAAACCTTGGAAGTGTTTGGTGCTGGCTTCCTGAAAGGAAGTCGACTGCTGTAATTCAAGCCTACCTTCTTGCTCACACGATGCTCATGCTCCTTATGTAATAAATGAGACTGATGAGCATAATACAAACTTAGAATAAGACGTTAACAGAAACTCTGAACTACCTGAAATATAGTTTTAACACAATACATGGACCACTTAGAATATAGTGTTAACACACTACATGGACCACTTAGAATATAGTGTTAACACAATACATGGACCACTTAGAATATAGTGTTAACAGAATACATGTACCACATAGAATATAGTGTTAACACAATACAAGGACCACTTAGAATGTAGTGTTAACAGAATACATGCACCACTTAGAATCTATTGTTAACAGAATAGCTGTGCTCCTTAGAACATAGATTTATTATAAAATATGTTCTACTTAGACAATAGTGTTAACAAAATATATGTACAGCTTAGAATATAGTGTTTACAGAATATTACGCTGCTTAGACTATAACGTTTACAGAATATATGTGCTACGTAGACTACAGAATATCTGTGCTACTTAGACATGGTTTATTTTCATGGTGTAAATTAAATACTTTAAACTAAAGACTTTAAACGGATGGCACACAATTTTTTTTTTTAAATAAAGTTTTGCCTCGTTTTGGCGAGGCGCGTCCCGGTCAACCTAGTCGGTTATATTAGAGCGCATGTCCAAATATAAAAGACCCTTAGATCTGGGGTTTTTAATAACGACACTATTTCTAGTTTGGTAACTTCATACATTTACATTACATTACATTACAGGTCACCGTCATTAGATCTTTGTAATAACAATTATCTGGATGCATTGGATATGAAGCCACGGGGCAACCTTTACAAATTACCAGGGGAGAAGTAATATTGAGCTAATTGTAACTGTCTTTTTTTCTTTGTTGATGTGATCACTGGCCCAAGACAGTATACATGTTGTTAGATGTGTAGTGCGAGCGTATGATGAATTGAGTGTGGGTGCGAATGAAGGCGCGAATGTGTTTAGGCTCGTATAAATGTAGATCCTGCAACCCATACTCTCACATGCAGTAATCAAGGATGCTTTGACACTGCAGGCATGTTTCAAGACATTTATTGACGGGAACACACATAATATCAACAGGAACAGTCAGTGTAACAAGGTCATGCTGACCTGACATCGATAGGTATACATTTGGCATTCAAAAAGGTAAACATCAGAATAGACGTGCATGGTCAATAGCAAAGTTCTTCAATAATGACAGTTCGTAACGTCGCCCTTGGCGTCTCTGACTAAACGCGTCAGATGCCTTAGTTACTATGACACATAGGTGCAACTTGGCACTCCCTGCCAATTGCACATATCAGGCTGTAGTATAATAGCCGAAAGCACAGGCCTCGTTCTGACGTCGGCCGTGTACTTCTGTTAAATAGGTTATCATCAACCCTGCAGTAATACTTATTGTAGATAGAAGTTCCGCCAATCTGCGGCTCCCACAATATATCTTCGTCACTGGATTTCTGGACAATATAAGACTAACAGTCTTGGATGGCTACCTCGAGCACAAATATAAAAGTTCTGAAATGGCGGATCAGTGAGCTGCTGTTCACCCTAGGTAATCCTTTACATGTTCTGCCACCGAAAAGCGTAATAATGCATAAAGGTCGGTATTACCTGGCAAATGAATCCTCAGAACATCACAAGGAATTCTGTCGTCATCCCGACGCACAGAGATTCACTGGGGAAAACTGCCATAGCAGTTACTTCGAAGATTCTCCCCGAAAAACAATGGACTCTTGGTCCCTTCAGAAAAACAGGACCTCCCGGCTTCCCGGAAGTATATCACACTCCCGCTTAAAAAACCTTCCCATAGGCCTACGCCGAACTGTCAACCTCTGACCCTACAGGTCAAACACAATGAATGAATAAACAAGGGAAGACAACCCCTAATCAACCTGACATCGCAGGTAAAGACACAATTATACTTATGATATAAACATAAGCAAATAACTTGACAGATGACTCCGTCGAAAATGACAGCAACACTAATGGAATGAATTTTTTTTATAAATTTGGCCATGCAGTTAGAAGTAATGTCTAATACTGCTGATGCTATCAATTTGTGCACTTACTCATGCGAAACAGTACAGAATTATAGGAACTAATGTTCTCCTTGATGTACCGGTAATGTGGATAATCAGATAGGTGCTTAAATAATCTATTAAAAATGAAGAGGCTCGCGTATTTGCTGGTGATCATCCTTTTGGGGAAAAAGTGCCCTAGTGGTTGCAATATTTGAAGATGTTGTCGGCTGATTTTTTGGAAGCAAAGTTTATGAGTGGCAAAACTGATGTGCAACATTCATCCGGCCACAGTTATGAGCTTGGATATCATTTTCATTGTATCATGGTTTGGAAACAGTGGTGTTTTGAAAATACATAATGAACCTTTGTCTGGAACTTTACAGTGTTTCGCTGCGATTCGTGGCAATGTCTTAAAACTTCGGCATCTGTAGTACGAAGTAAGGCAGCATCTTTTAGGAGATCCTTTGGCTCGATGTGTTGTATGACATCTCTGCTATTTACCGGAAACTGCAGCCTGACGTAATGCAGCGTCTTACGACGTCTCTGTGGGTTGCTTTTGATTGACGGCAGTCTGGTTCTTTCTGCATCTGCAGTTCGACGTAATGCAGTGTCGTCAGGCGCTTCTGTGGCTCGTTTGACTGAAGCCACCGTCTTGTTATTTCTGCATCTGCAGTTCGACGTTATGCAGCGTCGTCAGGCGCTTCTATGGCTCGTTGGACTGAAGCCAGCGTTTTGTTATTTCTGCATCTGCAGCTCAACGTAATGCATCATCTTCTGACGTTTCGATGGCTCGCGTCGATTAAGGCCAGTCTTTTTCTCTCTGCATCTACAGCACGGCGTGCATCAGCGTCTTGTGATGCCTCACTGGCTTGATGTGATGCATGACATATCCTATTTTAATATTCAGTTTTAGCTCGTGGTGTTGTACCTTTTCCCATAAAAATCTTCTTCTTCGTGTACTATAATAAATATACCCATCACAATAATGACCAGGAAAGAACTAAAGCTAACGTCTTAACCTTTCAGCATCTGCAACACATTTAGAAGGCTGGGGCACTCATTTTATTGATTCTGAATGAAGTTATTTTACCAAATTTTGAAAAGTTTAAAAAAAAAATTGTGTTAGTTTTTACTTTTCAAGGGATGTAATTTATCATCTACTCCCGTCAAAGGGAAACTATTAAACAAAACCCCAAAAAAAATTAATTAATAAAAATACAAAATAATATTAAAATGAATGTAGATTATTTGAAACTATTGTATGTGTTTATATCTTATTTAAAATATAACTGCAACTTTGGTGCAAAATAATAACAATAACATATATTGTAGATTGTTTTACAGTGTGTTTTCTATTTATCATTCTAAATATAACAGCAACTTTGGTGGGAAAAAAGATGCGCGCTATATTAAACAACGTGCGAAGGCCAGAGCGCCCGACTTTGATCACATTTCCAAAGTGTACCTTGGTGGGAAAAATTTTTGTGACGGACATCCGTGACGGACATATACGAGAATTATATATATAAGGCATGACCTATGCTCCATGGGGAACTGAAATATAATCAGTGAAATAAGTGACCTAAAGAAAAAAATAACTGATATCATCTGAAGATTAAAAAATAGGGTTATGGTAGTCCCACAGCAGATACTACCGTTGGGGAGTGAAGTGTTAGAGACTTTACTATACTAGAACCAGCTTTGAGAGGTGAAGACCAGTTCCCTTCCTCACTGCCTTTTCTTTCCCTAACTGAAGAGCAGATTAAGGCACCCATTCACAGCTGAGAAGACTGGAGCGTGGCGCCACCGTGTTTCGAACCTGCCACCTTTGCCACGAGAGGCCAGCGCTTTAACCATTCTGCCAATTGAACAGATAACAATTAACAAAATATGACATTAAAGGCCCCTGAAGAAATTAACAATAGCATTACAAGGCAGTCCTTGTTCTGAAATCCACAGGGAAAGAGAGGCAGACGAAGACCAAGAAGTACGTGGAGAAATCTAGATACAGACGTTAACAAATGAGGAAAACATGAAAGAACTTGAGCGGAGGGCAAGTGACAGGAGGACTTGGCACGTGTTTGTTGAACGCCTATGTTGTCACGTGACAGGAGGACTTGGCATGTGTTTGTTGAACGCCTATGTTGTCACGTGACAGGAGGACTTGGCATGTGTTTGTTGAACGCCTATGTTGTCACGTGACAGGAAGGCATGTGTTTGTTGAACGCCTATGTTGTCACGTGACAGGAAGACTTGGCATGTGTTTGTTGGACGCCTATGCTCCCTGGGGAGCTAAAGGCTATTGATTGATTGATTGTTGTGAGAGTTTTTCGCCAAATCTGAGGTGGCGCCGCGGGGAGCATCGCTACTTAGTGCGATCGGCAGCTTGATCCTCCTAGGTTGCTGGATTTATGTCAAGTGCTTTCATATCTCTCTTGCACACATTATTGAACATCAGCTGCGGTCGCCTGGATGTTCTTTTGTCACCTGCAAGTTGCCCGTAAAAGATTCCTTTAAGAATGCGACCGTCTTCCATAAAGCGGACATGGTCGAGCCAACGTAATCTCAGCTGTCTAAAACGTGTACGTGCTTTGAAGGCCAGCACGTGACAACACCTCGACGTTTGTCACTTTATCCTTTCACAAAATACCAAGGACGTGGCGTAGACACCGTAGATCACTGTGTCTCAACCTTTTTGTGTTCATGGCACACTTTTCAATTTTCTAAAAATTTGCGGCACACCCATCTGACCCGGCCCCTGAATAAAAAATTACAGTGATAAATACTAAATTTGTGGGTACTTTAGAATAAAGAAAACTCTCAATTTGATTTTCTTTTAATTGTTTAAATTAATGTTGAAGTATATCTATTTTTGTTCAAACTAGTTAACAGCTCCAATTATTATTGATTGAATTCAAGCTGTAAGATCAGTTTTATATTACATGATCACTAAAAATATACTTCACGTAGTAAATTTACAAATATTTTGCAGCACACTTTGATAGGCCTTTTGAAATGCCGCGGCACACCGCTTGAGAAACACTGCCGTAGGATGGTTGTGGTGAAAAATTCTAATACCCGTATATAAATTAGAACATAAATGTAAAGCCGAACGAAATAATACGATAGGAAGAAGAATGGAGAAAGACCAGTGCTTTCCCAGTATAGATAACGCCTTCGTTGTATAACGCCGTAATGGCTAACACAAGATTTCTACTTGTCCTAATTCGTTCGTTCCTAAATAAAATGCTTAGGCTTAACGATACGGCGATAACCATAGTTCTAAAAATAGAATGTGTAGTAAAATCTTCTAGACGACCTTGATTTTAAAAAAACTAACATTAGTACAAAATCGCTCACAAGGTTAGCCTTGGAAAGACAGACGGGCTTAGAAGAAAAAATAAACAGAGAGAGAGATAGACGGACCATGGAACACAGTAACGCAAGCCACTCGCAGTGTGTCTAAAAATAAACCAGCTCGCAGTGTGCATGACCTGATTTTTTCAAATAAACAGCGATTAAAAAAAAAAAACTAACGATACGATGTTAGGTTTTGAAAACAGGTTTAATTCTTATTAGGAAACCTGATATTTTACGTAGGGCTCCTGACTTTATACTAATAGTACAGTCGTAAAGAATGGAACAGGTGGTAGTTGAAATTAAACACTTAACATCGAACAAAGATCGTATTCTTAACTACGCCACTTAGCCCCTTGAAAATCATATATTCGTGTACAGGAAGGCTAAGGGACTAGGAATATGTAATAAATTATCTAAAAAGTCCATTAGATAATTAGATATTGGTAATAAAACATATAGAGAACAGAGATACTGTCAGGTTTGGTCATATCTGCTTGGGATGGAATTCCCTGAATTTTGTTGAAACATAGTAGTGACAGAAAGTATAAGATAGTACGAGGGAGGCCATTGGTTGAACTTTGAAGATAAAAGAAATTTGATTGGGTGACCTATGAATAACAAATAAATGCCTAGAAACGGAGTAAAAGTGAATGAAAATATTTGAATGACTGTGTTTTTTTTTTGAAAATATTCAAAACGATTGGCCAATATACTGGATATTGGCAGAATAAATCTTAGAGGGGACGCCATATCGTTACACATTGTGAGAGATGAGAGCAGGCAGTGTTATCCAAAATTAAATATATAATAACAGCCTGGACATACCGCAGATCAAACTGTACCAGTCATCTTTAGTGTGTATTTCCTTACGAATTGTGGTAAGCTAGACATTTTTAATGTGTATTTTATATGAAAATTGAATGTGAAATGATAAATTATGTCTGTATGTGTGTGGTTCAGTAGCAAACATGAGGCAAAGCCTAGATATTGCTCCACCATGTAAAAGATTGTCAGAGAGGAGTATAACTGCATATATATATTGGATTGCCATATAGTAACATAACATCTATCCTATTGTATGGAAGGGATTACAGCTGGAATTGCAGAGGCGTTGTAACTATTCTTCTTCTTCTTTGATCCTTAGCCGCCGACCGTCAAAGCAGTCAGTGGCCATCATGCCTAGTGGCGTCTTGTAGGGCAACAACAAATTGATTCCACTTTGCTCGGTCGGCGGCCATCCTTCGTACAGTGCCCCAACTCTGGTTCATTCTTTGCATCTCAGCCTCCACAGTTCTCCGCCAGGTTGTTTTTGGTCGGGCTCTCTTTCGTTTCCCTTCAGGGGTCCAAAGCATAGCTGTTCTTGTGATGGCATCGGGGTCTCTTCTGAGGACATGGCCAACCCAGCCCCAGCGTCTGCCAGCTATGATGGTGTGCATGTCCTCTTGCTTGCCCAGAGTAAGCAGACCTTGGTTGGTGATGGTATTCGGCCAAAAGATTCGGTGAATTTTTCCTAGGCATGTTGTGTGAAAAGAGGACAACCTCGACACCTCCCTCTCTGCAACTCTCCAGCACTCCGCACCACAGAGAAGCACAGAAAGCACACAGCTCCGATACAATCTTAATTTTGTGCTTGTGCTGTATTGAGAGGACTTCCAGATGTTGTTTAGGCTAAAAAAGGCTGTTCTTGCCTTATTCATTCTGATGTTGATGTCCCTGCCCGCCCCGCCGTCCGGTGTCACCATGCATCCTAGGCATGTGAAGGTGTCTGTCTGTACCAGTTGCCGATTCCTTACCGACATGGGCCCAGGGTTGCTCACATTGAGCGTCATGACCTCTGACTTCTTTAAATTGATGTTCAAGCCCACCTGCTGGCTAAACTTATCAAGTCTATCCGTTTTTTCCTGGATGTGCTGATGTGAATGTGCTAGTAGTGCAATGTCATCTGCATATTCCAGATCTTCCAATGCAGAAAATGCAGCCCATCTTATTCCTCTTGTACTGCCCTCTGTTGTCTGGCGCATCACCCAGTCTATGACTGTTAAAATAGAGTGGTTGATAAGGGGCATCCCTGTCGTACTCCTGTCTTCACCTCAAAGGCCAGACTGCTCCGCCCAACACTACACGCAAAGTTGGCATAGAGGCATTCTACGATTGACACTATGCAGCTTGGAATTCCACAAGCCCTCAGTATTTTCCATAAACTGTCCCTATGTATGCTGTCAAAAGCCTTTTCGAAATCAACGAAGTTAATGTACAGCTGTCTTTGCCATTCTGAGCACTGCTCTATAATGTTCCCGAGAGTGAATACAAGATCTACACATCTTATGTTCTTTCTAAATCCTGCTTGTTCTTTCCTCAGTTTGTGGTCTACTGCTTTTGAAATTCTCCGTATAATTTTCCTGCCTAGTATTCCGCTGGGAACCGAGAGAAGAGCGACTCCTCTCCAACCACTGCAGTCCGCAAGATCTTCCCCCCCCCCTTGGGCAACCCGACAACCATTCCTTTGTTCCACTCTGACGGTGCTGTCCCCGCTTTCCACACCTGTGCAAACAGTGGTTCCAATAGTTCTGCCGCCAGCTCAGGGTCTGTCTTAAATAACTCTGCACCCAAGTTATCATGGCCAGGAGCCCCTCCACCTCCGTTCCTCAACCTCTTGATTGCTTTGATGATTTGTTCCTTTCGTGGAGTGTCTGTATTTACATCTAGATCGTTTTCAGCCTCAGGAACATTCAATTGTGTCTCTGGTGGTTCCCTGTTCAGAGTTTCTCTGAAGTGCTCTGCCCACCAATGTAATATTGTTTGCACCCCGTTTTCCGCTGATGAATTTAGTTATTTTGTACACTGTGCTTTGTTCATCTCTCAGTGCTGCCTCTTCTGCCTGTCTTGCAAGATCGTCTAGGAAATTCCTTTTGTTGGCTCGGGTTTGACATTTAACTTCCTTGTCCAGCTGACTGTACTGTTCGCTATATAGTTGCTTTAACCTGGGGGACTTCGCT
This sequence comes from Oreohelix idahoensis, assembly GCA_024509875.1. NCBI lineage: Eukaryota > Metazoa > Mollusca > Gastropoda > Stylommatophora > Oreohelicidae > Oreohelix > Oreohelix idahoensis. The sequence continues at coordinate 897,726 of JAMPIV010009738.1, forward strand.
TCTGTTTTCTTTCTTTTCATTTCCTTTTTCAGTGTTATGGTGTTTAATGTTTCTGGTGTTATCCAGTCTTGCTTCTTCCTTTCCTGGAATCCCAAGCATGATTTGCTGCTTTCCTTATATATTGTTGAAATGGTGTTGAATTTCTGGTCTATATCATCAGTCAATGTCTTTTCCTGACTTTTGGCAAATTGATATCGTTTCTTTATGTCAGCCGCAAAAGCTTTTCTGGTATGGGGGTCCTTCAATTTGCTGATGTCAAACCTTTTCTGTGTAGTTGCAATTGGTCCAGCCCTTCTTAGTTTCACTTTCAGTTTTGCTACTACTAAATGGTGATCACTTCCCACATCTGTACCTCTTCTTACCTTCACATCTTGTAATGCATGTCTCCATCTACCGTTAATCATGATGTGGTCTATCTGGTTTCTGTCCCGACCATTTGGTGATTCCCATGTTAATTTGTGAATTTCTTTATGTGGGAAAAGTGTTCCTCCAATGACCAGGTTGTTAATACTACAGAAACTTATTAATTTATCCCCATTTTCGTTTGCTGTTCCGCTGCCGCATTTCCCCATTACTCTTTCATTATATGTATTGTGTGTACCAACTTTCGCATTGAGGTCTCCCATTACTATAATAAGATCATATCTAGGTGTGTCTTCCATTTCTTTCTGCAGTTGTTGATAGAATTCATCCTTGACCTCTTCATCGCTGTCATTCGTTGGTGCGTAGCATTGTATTATTGTAGTATTGGTGAATCTACCTCTCAATCTTAATCTTATCAGTCTGTTGTTGATGGGTTTCCATTCCAGTAATGTCCTTTCTATTCCTTTCTGTAAAATAATGGCTACGCCTTCGTTGTGCTGTCCATCCTCTCTTCCAGAGTAAAGTACTGTTTCTCCTGTTGCTGTTTTAACTTTTCCTGCCCCTGTCCATCTGCTCTCGCTTATCCCTAGAATGTGTAGCCTATAGTTTCTCATTTCTGCCGTGACCTGTTTTAGTTTACCCGTCTCATTCATTGTCCTCACATTCCAAAATCCTATTCTTGTATCATGTTTTGCGGTCAGGACGTCCGTTCTCATGTCAGTGGCTTCCTTTCGGCTTTCACCACTGACAGTCATACGAGCCTCAGACTCCGGATGTCCGTCCCGCAGCAAGGTTTGTTTATTTGTTATTGTTTCCGTAACTTCAATTTTTTTTACATAGACAGGGGTGTCAGCCCTATGCTAAAACCCCCAACCTGGAGGACCAGGGTGTCTGCTTTTGTCTGATCCCTGCCCGCGCAAACCTGTCCAGCTTGTTGTAACTATTAGGGAGAGGAATACTGGTGTATATTGTCACATGAAAAGCTAGCAGTTGGCCTAAAGCGCTGAACTTTATGTTTGTTTGTACTGTCATGTACTTCAGTGTGGAATAATATTGTATATTAGTTATGAAGAAGGAGGCACAACCTTCTCATTTCAGGGGCCGTGGTATAGATGGTGATATTGCATCGTCCGGTCTGAGTACTGAGTGATCCAGAAAGCTGGCAGCAGACTCCCTGCACAAGATAGCGGCCATTGTCTATCATACTATCAAACTGAGAAGCAAGCGAGCAGAGGATACAGGTTTCCTGCAGCTGCATTATGAGATAAGCGCTTGTCAGCACGAAAAGCTCAACCTTGAATAAAATAACCCTGAACTGAACTTTATTATAAAAACAAAAGGGACAGAAATTAAAAAACAAAAAAACCAGAATCTGTGAATCCTTCAATATTATTTCCACCAGTACAAACACATGAAATCGTGATGACAAACAACAACCTAGCACTAAAAACCAGTATTTCCTCATAATAATACATCACAACACTACACTCATATTACAATAATAGTATATGTCTGGACAAAGATCTTTTGTATAAATTCTTGTACATAAACATTGTGCTTACATTTGATTGTGATTCCTGATTCACATTGTAGTAGGATCAGGATATCTACATATTGAAAAAGCTAATACATTGTATAAAAGTTACACTTGACTTACTTAAGATAAATCTTTAGAGTGTTATGTGTTTGTGATTGTCATATTGTTGTAAATTTTTGTGGATCTTAACTTAGGTGTTTATCTGTCTGTTGGTTGTTGTGAACTTACATTTCATCACTATCATAACCCTAGACATTAAACGAAGTCATCATACAATTCAAGAATAAGTCTGATTGAGGTCGAAATGTGGTAGCAAGCAAGGTTCTCTGTAATACACCAAACTTATTTGATACAGAGACCTTCACAGCTGATCTCATTCAGTACACTAAGTCCCCTATAACTATATTTATATAATCCCAACTCACCACAATGGTATATATTGAGCCTTCTTTCTTGCTTAGCATAGGTTACCCATGTCTCGCTGCCATATAGAAGCGTGCTGGTGACACAGGCATTATATACCACAGCTTTGATCTTCAATGTGAGTTTGCGGGTTCTCCAAACACGCGAACACCCCATATATCTTAATTATAATCGAGGATAGTTTATTAATTAATTTTTAAAAAACAAACAAACAGACACACAAAAACATGGATAACTGCACATGTTAGATAACATAATGAGAAAATATTTTGGACATATTTCTTCTCTAGAGAAGTTCACAGACTTGGAGGTTAGAAGATAACAAACATAAAAGTAACTTGGCAATGCTCAAGCACACACAATGTTTAATTCTTTGCTCGCCGCAAGTCGTATGGTGGCTTCATGACCTGGCGTCGTTTGCTTCATCTTGTGCGCACTTACCTGGATATAAACAAACGAAGTTGTTGCATTTAAGGCTTCAGTGCATTTTTCAGCTAATCTATAGTGATTAGGTAAATATTATGATAAAATTTACCATAAATATATGTTTGCCGTTTGTTTTTGAAAACTCACGAACAAACCAATAAAAAAACCAAAAAAAAAAAAAAACAACAACACTAGCATCCATTTTGTTACCTGTGTAGAACTTTAAAAGTTCGTGGGAAACAAAGAGTTAAGGCATGCACGTTCTACAACAGAAGTTTCCGGAGGTACAGCCAGGGATAAAGGCTTTTCTCTAAATTTCGATTCTACCAGACCAGGTACAATAATATTACTCTTTTGAGTTATAAGTGTCGCAAAATGGCGTGTCTCTTAAAAAGTGTGTCTTCCTTTAACAAAAAAACAAAAAAAACAACAACAAAAGTAGAAACAACTTAAAGGTTTTGAACTTTCGTTATTGAGAACTCAAAAGAGAGAGAAATATAGGTTACTAGTAACCATGAACGTCCGACTGGCAGAGTGGTTAGAGCGCTGGTCTCTCGCGGCAAAGGTGCCAAGTTCGAATCGCGGTCCCGACACGCTCCAGTCAACCCAGCTTATGTACAACACATTGACATGCGTAAAGTCGAGAATCGTGCGTTAAAATGAAGAGAAGTGACAAAGGACATGGACAAAAATTCAAAAGTAGAAACAGCGCGTTTTGATGGGCGGCCGACAGAAAAAGCTGATTTAACGGGTTACAAAGTTGAAAGTTTCACAACCAAGGTTATGTAAAGTGTATTAACGCAATACTCTTAAGACTTCAGACGTCCGAGATCAAAGGAGGTTTTAGAAATCGGAGATCGTTTTCATAGATTTAAATTTGTTAGTGACGTTTGAAAATTTGTTAGCTGGTGAATTTTGTGACAGTTTCTATTGAGTATCTGTCTGGGACATTCGGCACTGAGTACTTGTGTGTAAAATGTGGTACTTTGTGTTTCAATGAAACTCCGAGTGATCTTCTCCAGTATAGTTGAGGTAGACACTCTATTTTGTGCTGCGTGCTTGTATACAGCACTGTACAGTGTGTTAATGTGCACAAGTGGCGTTACATGTTTTTTTTTCTCCAATATTTGGTACTACGTGCTTTTGTATAACATTTGATTCTGCATGCTTATATGTAGAATTTGATTATTAATTTTTTTGTGTGGTATGATTGTTTCCCTTGGACAACGACCGGCAAAACATGAAGTCCCTTGAAAAAATGCAACCAAACTTTTTGTTTTATTCAAAACTTTACAAATATATATATATATATATATATATATATATATATATATATATATATATATATATATATATATATATATATATATATATATACATACAATAATTTCGTTCAGTGGAACAAAGTCGAGACTGGAACTCATCACTTTACATTGAATTTGTGGACTATGAGAAGGCATTTGACAGTGTTGACAGAGAATCACTTTGGAAATTGATGAGGCATTATTGAGTTCCCCTGAAGATCATTAATTTAATAAAGAAAACTTTAGAAGACATGACATGTAGAGTTTTCATGAAGGACAATTTACAGAAGCGTTTGGGATAAGAACTGGAGTGAGGCAGTGATGTTTATTTTCTCTGCTTTTCTTACTAGCAATAGACTGAGTTATGAAAATATCGACAACACACAACAGAAATGGAGTCCTGTGGAATCTAACTAACAGCTAGTTGATCTAGATTTTGCAGATGACTTGTCCCATAACTATAACACTGACAAACAACATTTTTCTTTCTTATATAAGAATAAGTGTTCTTAGGTCAATTTCTTGCGCTGATTTCAAATCTGAAATCCGTTTATCTCTATCACGTCGAGTTCTTAAGATATTTGTGAATAAATATATTTTTGGGAAACCGTTATTTGCTCCGTTTCATTTATACTATATAACTTATTAAAAATTAATAAAAAGCAACATAATTCTACTTTTTATACTGCTAAAAGATGCATGACATATGTTACGTGATTTTTCAAATAGTTACTGTATTTTGAAATAATTCTGAGCAAAATATGGCTTCTAGAAGTTGTAGAAATTCGGCTGATCTGTTCTGGTACGTGTGCGGATATTTTACCGATCGTGTTGACCAGAAAAACTTTACACCATTACTAAAGAAAGCATATGAACTTTATTTCGATTCGAAAGTTGATGATGCAAATAAATCTTGGAAACCAAATGCAGTTTGTTCGATACATTGGCAGGTTGGTTACGAAAATCGCCGAAGCATAAGTCGATGCCTTTTTGAGTGCCAGTAATATGGCGTGAACATACAAATCACACTACTGATTGTTACTTCTGCTTGACAAATATCCATGGTTTCACTTTTAAAACTAGAAAGTCTGTGGTTTATTCAAATATTGAATTGGTTTCGAAACCAGTGCCTCATTATCCAATCACGTGTCCGATCCAAGTACCACCAGAACAATATCCGTTGGACGTGAATGAACCATCAGAAAGTGATAGTTTACCTGCTTTAGAAACTAATTCTGACTCAGGTTACATACCGGTGAACGATGGTGTTTACTTAATTAACCATTCAGGACTTTCAGATCTAATACGTGATCTCGCTCTTACCAAAAGACAAGCGGAATTACTCGGTTCGCGACTCAAAGAATGGAATCTTTTAGCGCCCAATACTCCGATATCTAAATTTCGTCATAGACACAGAGAACTTGTTCAATACTTTGAGATGGATGATGACATTTGCTATTGCAAAGATGTAAACGGTCATGAGCACATAGTCAACGAATGGCGATTTTTCATCGATTCTTCGAAGACTAGTCTAAAAGCCGTGTTATTGCATAACAGAAATTTATTTTCATCAATTCCAGTCGCCTACTCTGTTCACATGAAAGAAACTTATGACAATATGGCTATACGTTTGGAAAAAATAAAGTACAATGACTACCAATGGTGGATTTGTGGAGACCTAAGGTCATTGCAATTCTCACGGGCATGCAGACTGGGTATACTAAATTTTAATGCTTCCTATGTGAATGGGACAGCCGCAACAGACAGGAACATTATGCAAGAAAGGTGTGGCCTATCAGGGATCGTATGCAGATCAGGCATAAAAAATGTAATACACGATCCATTAGTTAACAAAGACAGCTTCATTTTACCACTGTTACATATAAATTTGGGGCTCATGAAGAATTTTGTAAAAGCGTTAGATAAAACGAGCAAAGCTTTCACTTATCTTCGAGAAAAGTTTCCGCAAGTTAGCGATGCAAAGATAAAGGAAGGTATCTTTGTAGGACCTCAGATTAGGAAAGTTATTGCAGACAAACAATTCGAGAACTTGTTACATGGTAGTGAACTTCGCGCATGGATAGCATTCAAATCGATCGTCGATAACTTTCTGGGAAATCACAAATCTGTTGACTATGTTGCATATTGTTAAGCAGTGCATAGATGCATACAGAATTATGGGCTGTAACATGTCCCTCAAAATCCATTTGCTCGATTCGCATCTTGACTTTTTCCCTGACAACCTTGGCGAAGTCAGCGATGAACATGGAGAACGATTCCATCAAGATATCGCCGTAATGGAGTCACGTTATCAAGGACGGTGGAGTGTGACCATGCTTGCCGATTATTGTTGGATGCTTCATCGCGATGTACCACATGCCATTCACCGACGAAAGTCGACTGCAAAGAAATTCAAGCCTACATAACTGTTATACTTCTTGTACGAATGATGTTGTAATAGTGTATGCGTTGTTAAAAAACTTCAATTGCGTATTTCTAGAGATCCCGACCTGATAGAGAAAAACGGTTTGCAGATTTAAAAACAGCGCATTAAAATTGACCAGAAAAACATAGAAATGTTAGAGAAAGAAAAAAAAAGTTTTTTTTTGTTAGTCAGTGTAATCAGATACAAGAGAAAATGAAAATACTGGATGAAAGGTCACAGCAAGTGGGTCTGAAAGTACACAGAGGAAAGACAAAGATAATGAGAATAAGTGCAGGAAATGATAGGGTTGAAATGAAGAAACACCACTACAAGATATAGAATCGTACACTTAATAATAGCCCCTTCAGTCATAACTGACTATGGGAATGCGCCCATGAGGTTACCACCTTCAGCTACTTATTTTCCTGGTTATCTTTCCGACGTTTTCTCCTCGCTTCTGCTTGCCGTGGGAGCTTCTTTTCGCTCAATCTGAGGTGGTGCCGTCGAGAGCATCGCCACTTGTTGCGATCGGCAGCTTTATCCTCCCAGGTTGCTGGATTTATGTCCAGTGTACTCATGTATCTCTTGCGCACATCTTTGAACCTCAGCTGCGGTCGCCCAACTATTCTTTTGAATCGTGCACATTTCTCGGCAGCACTATAGAGAAAGCTGGAGGGACAGGCAACGATATCAAAATAAGAATACTAGAAGCAAGAGGAGCTTTCAATGCATTGGGAAATATGTGGAGATCAAAAGAAATCGGATCCAACACGAAAATAAGAATCTTCAACTCAAATGTCAAGTCAGTCCTATTGTATGACTCTGAAGCATGGAGAACAAACAAAAGCAACAACCAAAAAGTTACAGAGTTTCATAAATTGGTGCTTGCCTAGAGTAGAAGGAGTAAAATGGTATGAAAAGGTTACCAGTGTGGAACTGATGACAAGAACCGGACAAGTACCCGTGGAACAAGAGATGAGAAGAAGACTATGACATGGATAAAACACACACTGAGGAAGCCTGTTCATAGCATTGCAAGGCAATCTTTGTTCTGAAGCCTTCAGGGCAAAAGAGGCAGAGGTAGACCAAGAAGCACATGGAGAAGAAAGCTAGAGACAGAGGTGAAAATGATGAGAACGTGGAAAGAACTTGAGATGATGGTACGTGACAGGAGGACATGGCATATGCTTGTTGAAGGCCTATGATCCTTGGGGAGCTGAAGGTAATGATAATGAATTTCGTTCAGAACCTACAGAACGAGTTTCTCAGTTTTCTAAGTGTGCTGCAAATGCTGAAAGGTGAAAACGCTAGCTTTAATTCTTTCCCAGTCATTATTCTGACGGGTTTATTCACTCGTTTGTCACGTTTTGTTTGCTTTCTATTATCAGTTTTACAGAAGCCCCTCCATTATTTACGCATATTGATTTAGTTGTGTGCAATAGTTGGTAGTGTATACAACATAAGGCTGTTGGTTGAACTTAGCTGTACATAACAGCTAGTAGCGGATACATCATGTAGGAGTTAGCTGAATTTAGTTTTGTGCAACTTGTGGTCAATAATGTGGAACTGATGACAAGAGCCAGACAAGTACCAATGGAACAAGAGATGAGAAAAAGACGCCGATAATGGATAGGACACACATTGAGAAAACCTGCTGATAGCATTACAAATCAGTCCTTGCACTGGAATCTCCAGGGTAAAAGAGGTAGAGAGAGACATAAGGATACACGAAGAAGAAAATTGGAAACAGACAAGAAAATAATGAGGAAGAAATGGAAAGACCTTAAGCTGATGGCACGTGACAGGGAGACTTGGTTTAAGTTTGTTGAAAGCGTATGCTCCTGTGGGAGCTGAAGGGTAATGAAGAAGAAGAAGAACATGCTATGAAAGGTAGTATTTCTCGGTCAAATTTTGTAGTTTTAAGTTTGAAAACATATAACAACGAGCATAAGATACAACTGAGGTAACGAAAACATGACGGCGTTGGATACGTCACTCATTGAGAAAACCAGCTGATAGTATTCCCTCTTCTGGCATCACCAGGGTAAGAGAAATAGAGGGAAAGAAAGAAAAAATCCACACGGAGATGAGAATTGGGGATAGAATGACAGGTATAAAAAGGACATGGAAAGACTTTAACAGGTGGCACAGCACACGAAGTCCTGGTATGTTATTGCTGAAAACCTGGGCTCCACGGTGAGCTGAAAGGTATTGATAACGATGGCGATGACGTTAGTTATCCCTACCGATTTTTAAAACCATTAAATATTCTTTGAATTCACACAAGAACCAAAAATAGAACTGCAACTGGAATTTAAACAAAATAAATCAACTGCAATCTGTAAAATATATCAGTACACTTCAATAAATAAATGAGAAATTTAGTAAAAGTTGCAGTTAGGTATGTACAAAAATCACAAGCTGGAAACTAATAAACTATCAATGTCTCTTAACGTCATATCGGCCATTTGGTGACTTTTGAATTTGCTTCTTCAATGAACCAGTACTTATCTCATTCAGTCCTTTCTCCACTGACACTTCATTCATTGATCAGGTGTAGACTTTTCAATGAGTTAATTCACCTGTACTGGTAGACACGATGCTACTACCAATCGATACAGCGGTGGTCATTTACGCACACATTTCAGTCTGTTATGCTCCTTATCAGAAGCTTGGCTGCGACTCTCGCTGGGGTAGGAACATAAACATATGCATCAGACCGTGGTATCTGTTGTATGAAACTAAGACGTCCCTTTAATGATGACTGGCCACTATTGATCAGAACCCTTATTTAGACAACATAGTCCAGAGGCCGTCGTCATGTCAATTAAAAAAGTACGTCATAAATCAATGAAATACATTAAAAGACGATGGACATCAATTACAATTTTTTTTTCTGATTTCTGTCTTAATTAATTTCATTTGACTCTTAATAATGCCAAAGTGGTTTCCCGTTACACAGTTTGAAATTTCATCGAACGAAAATGCAAATGAAAAAAGGAGGAGAGGAAGAACAAAAGAATACGAAGAATAAGACGAAGAAGAAGAAGAAGAAAAAGGAGAAGAAGAAGAGGAAGAAGAACTCTTGTACACTGTGACGTACGTATAGTATGAAATGTGAAGTCCCTGAATTGTTAGATGATATGGTAGGTCCCTCGAATTACATCGCAGCCCCTGGATTTGTGTGTAACACAATAGTCAACGTGGATTCCCCACGTTTTCTCATTAGTATGCATCATAGCAGAGTGGATTTTTCACCACGTTTGCTCATTAATATGTAGACATTTATCATGCGAGGATCCAGGAGTTTCGGTTTGCCTTAGGGGAGGTTAAGCCACACCTACTGCCAATCGCTAGAGCGATTTAAAGCAAGCATTTCCCCACACCTTTCTGGCACCCCGCCTAGTAGGAGTTGCCAAAGCTTATCGGCAGAGCGGCTAACGATCAAAAGCAGTAGTGGTCCCAGAACAGACGAAGCAGGTTTCTCGCCGGCATTTCACATCCTCATGCGGAACGGGAGAGACGGACGAGGCAATTTCACATCCCAGGGTGAACCACAGAATCGAACGGGGACGGGCGGCGTAGAATCTCGAATTTTCCCTGAGTTCTTAAAAGGTGTGAAATTCTAACGTGTCCCCCCGATCTTTCATTCCATTTAATATAAATAAAGACCTCTGAAAAATGCATTTTATCATTCGTTTGCCAGAGATTTAAAGAAACACTAGCGTATAGTTGAATCCTGCTAGATTCCATCTAAATTGTTGGCTATATTGGAGTGATTCTTTTCTGTGCACGGTATAATATATTTGTTAAAGTGATCAGTGGTCTAGTGCTTTCATTTTATTTAACTGGATTGTGTGTTAATTTAAATCTATTAAATTAAACCCATTTCAAAGTTCCAGTGTAAACTAAATGATATATCTATAAGTTATTTCCCAATACAATAGATGCTTAAATTAATTTTGAAGCCGTTAAGGGATTTTTAACTATTTAATACAGTTTAGTTCTGTATATATAGATGTGTGTTTTTAACTTTTAGACTCGCGGGGAGTTTTTCTTGAATTTATATAATCAAAGACGCGAGTGCATAAAATAGTTTTAACTGTAAATTTATCACGCGCCAGAATATGATTAATATTGGAAATTATATTGTCATGTTTTTCTATCTTTTCCTATAGAATGATCATACAACCTTTGCGTCCCAGCAATAAATTATATAGAGTCTTCCAGACTCAGTTCTTAAACCTCCAGAACATTTGATGAAACATTTGTAAATTTAATCTTGTTGCGATCTTTGTTTTGAGATCCCGCTGCCTGAATTTATCAGAAAGAAAGCAACCCCAAGTACATTCAAATAATCCTCATCAAACAAATTAAAGTCTGTAAAGATTTAACTGGAGAAGAACATTGCCAGAGCTATATTTATATTATTATTCCTGTTCTACTGTGGGAAAAAACATCATTTAAGAACACTGACAGTTTTTCGTCATCACGCTAGAGAAGTTTTTCTACCACCAGCGGTGAAAATACACGAGAGCACACCGATCTCACCCCCCTATCTGTGACTGTGCCATCCCTTAGAAACTTTACCTAGAACCAACAGAAACACTAATGCTTCATCGTCCAGCGATTACGAGACTATTTGCTACAAGCCAAACTCGCTAATCTGGGGCTGGAATTCGAAGAAAAAAAGACAATTCCATTTGTCGAGTGTTTAATTGCTGTTGTAAATTTTTCTACGGAGTGCCAGATTCAACGATCGGTAAGTGTGTGTGAGAAACTGAGTGTTGGCCATCACGAGCGTGCATGAATGAATGAGATTTATTTTGTAAACCTTATAATTGGTTCTACCTGGTAATATTTTTTACCGTATTCATTGTATTTGCTCTTTTAAGAGGGATTTCTTAACTTTGGCTATTTCCCCTCCCTTAACTCTGCTTAGTCAAGGGAAAACATTGTTTGAGAAAATAATATGACCTGTTTCCTACCCCCCATACTTAATACTGTAACACTTCTTATCAGAGTAATAAATTTACTGTTGGGTTAAATTATCTATCTCTGATTAAACACCCCCCCCCCGTCTTTTGGACTGGGTCTTTCTTTGTTAATACAAGCGGGAAGGGCAGATTGGATACTCCTCCTCATACCCCCCCCCCCCCCAATCTTGTTATTTGTATTTTCTGTATCTATGATAATTGCCTATAATCTGATAAATGTTGTGATTTTTTTATTTTAATGATAAATAAACATCATAAAAATTTTTTAGTACTGTGTTGGAAGACCCAAGCCCAAATTACCCATATTTGTTTACCATAGTCTGTATTCACGTGACGTCTGTATGTTTGAAGCACCAAATTGGTGTGAGCGCATGTGTGTTTGGAAACTGGCAAATAATTGTTTAGCCAGAAGAGTTTAAGGAGTAGATTGAGAAAACAGATTGTCGTAAAAGAGACTGTCCTTTACTCTTTCCAGCACCTTCGTGAATCTACTACCTATTTCAAAACCCTTATTATCACAGAGCCTTCACCATCATTCTTCACCCTAAACGGGACCACTATTTTCAAGAATTATCTCACATAAATTTACGACATACACCTAGCATTTAAAAGCTAAACCCTACAGAGTAGCAGTAGTATCCCCTTTCAGTCCTAACTGACTAAGGAAATGCGCCAATCAGGTGATAGCACTCTACTTTTATTATTATTATAATTTTTTTTTTTTTGCATGGTGTTGTCTCTACTTTTCTTACTAGCAATAGACTGAGTTATGAAAACATCGACGACACACAACAGAAATGGGAGTCCTGTGGAATCTGACAAAACAGCTTGATGATCTAGATTTTGCATATGACTTGGCTCTTCTGTCCCATAACTATAATCAGATACAAGACAAAATGAAAATACTGGATGAAAGGTCACAGCAAGTGGGTCTGAAAGTACAAAGGGAAAAGACAAAGATAATGTCTGTCGGCGTGTTCTTTTCTCTTCTGCTTGTTGTAAGAGCTTCATTTCGCCAAATTTGAGGTGGCGCCGTAGGCAGTTTCGTTACTTGGTGCAATAGGCAGCTTCATCCTCCCATGAGATATAAAAATACGGGGTCCTGGAACTTCATGGGCTTTAATTAAGTATTACAAAATGTTTATACCCAAACTAACACCAGAGAGGAGACAATCACTTAAAAACATTAACTTTTCATTAGCTTACTTACTCCTTCAAGCCAACCGACTGTCTGTGATAATAATGTTTACAGAACACTACCACTCAGAGAAGATCAAAACTTCTAGATGAGTAACTAACCCAGTCAAGCGATAATGTCTTGCCCGCTAGAGTACAAAGATCAAAGTATCAATGTTATGTGAGTGTTGAGAACTTGTGAAATCTCGCAGGATTTAAAAAGCAATAACGAGTTATGGACGGAAACAAACCCATAATTGATGTTTTTAAGTTACCCAGACGGATTGCAGAGAACGAACCTGAATTCACTTACATCTAGCTGAGAATCAGGTTGTTTTTAATGATCTTACTTCTTTTTGGTGTTTTAATCCTTCTGCTTTATTTTTTTAGTCTGCACCGAACGACAGTATCTTGGGTATTTGAAGAAGCCAGCAGTCTTGCAATGATACAGGAAGTTATCAAACATAATGTTTCACATGTTATAGTAATAGTACTAGGTAACTAACAGTTGATGATATTATAGGTATGAGTTTTAGTAACTGAACATGTTGCTAATGTTATGGTGACGGACAAGTAATTTGAAACATAATGAAAATATTACTGTCATAAACGTGTAGCTTAAAAAAGGAAAGTTATTGATCTGATTGTATCATAACTCTCTCTAAGGGCTTGACAGTTTTTGTTACCCATTCTTTCCATTTAGCTTCTTGCTTTTGTTTGCCACTTTCCTTTTCTAATGCTTCTCTGTCTATGTTAATCTCGTGTCTCTGATTTTCTATCCTTTTTAGTGTTATTTCATTATCATCTTTCAGTTCAGATAGTTTCACTAACATCATTTCATTTTCTTCTTTCAGTGCTGACAATTTAACTACATCCTGGGCAATTTGGTGTTGTATGGCTTTCATTTCTTGTAGTATTGCCTCTGCACTTTTCTGTGCATTCGTATCTTCCGAGGATGTAGTTGAATCATTCGACTGGTTTTTTGGTACTGTTTTATTGCTTTCTAACTGGTTCTTACTTTCTTTTGCCAACTGTGACTTAATCATTTTGACTTCCTCTTGCACACTCTTAATTTCTGTTATAACGTTAGTGCTTGTATAAATATTGTTTTCCTTTAATTCTTTAATGACCGTTTTGAAAGGGGTTTGGGTTGTTATAGCTTCCTTCAGTGCTTTTTTGGTCTGCTGATAAACTGGGCAGCCCTGGAATCTGGCGCTGTGGTTTCCTTTGCAATTAATGCATTTTCTGTTTGCATTATCTTTTTTATAGTCAGTATCTGACTTCGCCTTTTCGCACTGCGTGAAAGGGTGTGCCCCCGCACAAAACCTACATACTGCCTTCCCCCTGCAAGTGTGGCGACCATGGCCAAACTTCATGCAGTTGGAGCACTGCAACACTGGGGGAATGAAGGCTTCTGTGTTTTTTTGTGCTTTCCCAAACAGTACTGTCTTGGGGAGTTCCCTACCTTCTGTTGTAATCACTATCACTGGGGTTACTATACTGCCTTTCACTTTTATACGTTCAACGTGCACCAGCTTTAAATCTGGGTTCGGGTTGGACAGATTCTTTATCACTTCCTCCCCTGACAGGGTTGGGGTTATACCTTTTATCACACTTTTTCTGGTTTCTTTTAACATCTCTATTTGGATTTTGATGTTGTGGGCCAGTTGAATCATTTTTGGTTTGTCCTGCATTTCTTGCAGTAAATTTTTGGTTTTTTCCGTTACATTTAGTGTGAGTATTATTCCACTGTTATGTTTTTGTATTTTGGCAATGGCTTTTTTGTCAATGACTTTTTCAAGGATCACCAGGATTTTGTCGTCCGGGAGAGATCGAAGCGTGGCTTCTGTTCCAGCTATTTGTGTTATTTTCACTTTTAGAGGGGTTCCCTTTCGGTTGGAGTCTTCTTTGTTTTCTCCTCTGATTTCATGACTTGTTTTGTTTGTGTTTACCTGGTTGTCCTGATTATCATTTTCCCTGAGTCCTTTCTTTTTGTTCGCTGCGCTGGTTCCTGAGCTTTCTCCTTTGTTGATTATGCTTTTTGTTGTTTGTACTTCTGGACCTCCTTCCAGTTTTTCCGTTATTGATTCAATCCGGTCCTTTATTTCTGTGTCTCTGACTTCAGGGTTCGTGGTCCTGTTTTTTTCTGTCCGTTTTGGTGTTTTGTCATTTTCAGATTTCTTGGCCCACGCTTTTCCTTCCCCGGACTGTGCTCTGGTTATTGTTGGCATTGTAGCCGGGGCAGGTGTTCCTTAGGACTGGAACGGCACCATATTACCTTCATGTGGCAGTGCCGGTATATGCAGTATTTTCAGTTTACTTTACAGAGAGCAGATGTTTAACTGGCCTAATCACCAGAGATTTAGATTTCTCTCTTAAATTTGTGTTACCAGGTTCGATTTTCTTCTCTTAGGTGTTGATGTAGCGAATTTAATTGAAATGGATAGATTTCTTATCTAGATCTCAAAAACTGTAGTAATTCACCTTTTCAACAGCGTTCGATTTCATGCAAAACTTTTAATATCTTTCAGCATGAAACTTAAAATTTCAACAAAGTCTGGAATTCAGAACATTTTTACAATAATAAGTATAATAAAATTCTATCATCTCATCAGATGCTTTCATAGATGCAAAAATCCCTTTTTGCATCCTTGTCTCGTAGGCCTACTCAATTGTCAAATATGGCGAACCTTCTCATTCCACCGTGTTCCTTCTTTTAAGTTACAGTCTTATTTTAGGTTCGACGACATTTACCCATCTCCTCAGATTTGTCCTTGATTTCTTTATAATCATAAGCATTCCTTGAGTTAAATGCTTTCCAACACAAGAATATTTTCTACTCTACATGGTTTGAGGTGTAAGACTATTTTTTTGCAAATTGACTCAAATCCTCGAACCTAGTTCTGCTGCGACTAGGGTTGGGAGCTCTATTCAAAATACATATTTAACGATTGTCACTACTTACGCCAGTAAGAAATATATATATATAACCACTCAGTGTCCTGAAATACACATTTTATAAGAAATGTTGAAGTTTGATTTTCTCAAACTAAGAAATATGTAGAGCTGGACCAGATACGACCTCTTGAGTTGCGCTCTTTCATTCTACTGCCAAATGGCGTCGTTGTTCCACTTTCCCCGGGGTAAATCTGAGCTATCCGATTGGTCAGGGGAAATCACCCAATTATTAGAAATGGCGTGTAGAAGCGACTCTACCCTAAATATGTGACACTATTTATTATTTTCTGTTTCTCATAAAATATAAAATTATGGGGTGGTCTGTGCTTCTTCTCGTCTTGTTAGAATATAGCCTGTTTCCAAAGGAACAACTATGTACACGGCCACATATAGATTCCGGGGCTCCGCAAATGTATCCCGTAGGGAGACATTTGAGTACTATCAATAACAAAAATCCATCCCCAAAAATTTCTAAGTTCAAAAAAATTTTTCAGAAAAATTTAAAGTTCAAAAATTTTTCTAAGTCCAAAAATATTTCCAAAAAATTTAATCTAATTCCTATACTGGGGTCCTATGTCTATATGAGGTCGTCTGCTATGTAAAAAAAACTAGTAGTGGACATCAACTTCAAAAAGTGTAACTTATTCATCACATCATAATATTTTTTTCACCAAATTTACAAATTGGCAACACTGCCCAACAAAATCTGCAAAACACTCATAAGGTCATCACTAAAAAAAATGTGACGAGTGGCAACACTGGGGAATGAACAATAAACTATCTTATTTACAGAACTTGGCTGGATTATCATAATCTATTACATTTCATTCAAAAATATAGTTGATTACATTCTCTTGGATGTGGTAGGGGTGTTATCTCTTTTCTGTACTGTTATTTGCTCCATATTAAAAGCCTGCAAGTACTAAAAAAAATCTTTTTTTTTTTTTTCTGGCGTACTTATTTATTCTATTTCCCAAGTACTCTGCAATATTCCAAGAAATGTCCAAAATCTCTAATTCCTATGGTAATGGCAATCCACTTTCATAGAATAGCCAATGTTTTCATGGGTACTCATCATCTTCTTCTTCTTTTTTTTTTTTTTTTTTGTGAATGAGCCACTTGCTCATTATTACATGTAGAAAACATCTCTAGACATAATATGCATATTTATCAGACGATAATACGACCAGCATCATTTTTATAAGTAATCATTTTTCACAATAAAAGCATTGAAACCTCATGGCTTATCCTTATTTATCTATCTGAATGTTTCCTTGTTATAGACATTTTCTAAATGGTAAGTGTATAAATTCGTTCTAAGTCCGTCACTGTAGAAAATGTTCTATATTACATTTTTTTTTTTTTTTTTTTTTTTTTTTTTCAAAATATGTGATGTTTGTCTCCAATATCCGTACGTCTGGTGGTGATCCTGTCCATTAGTCAGTTATTTCTAATCATTCCTTCTTTTCTGTCAATACAGTATTTTTTTTTTTTTTTTTTTTTTTTAACTCTTCCCTAGAAATATTATTTTATATATATATTTATTCTTCAAAGATCTTCTTTGACTTCCGGACGAGTCTCGTTGTTGTCTTGCTCGATGTATTTCATCTGTGGGTGGTCTGGGTATGTGGTCGTCTTGGTAAAATTCAGAGTCTGTCGTCTCTGACTCTGATATGTCAGACGAATCTGTGCTGGATGGATTATAATTTAGGGTTGCTTTTCTGACTGGTCTTGTATTTGTCGTCAGAGGCGGAATGGTTTCCGGTGATTATCTTTTTATTTTATTTGTTTTACGTGAGCTTTTTGTTTGGTGTTGTTTTCAATCTTCATTCCAAATAATGAAGTTTACAGGCGTATTTGTTTTTTTTATATTTTTTCATTTAATGTTTCTTTAGTTGGCTTTGTTTCCTGATTTTGTAGCCATCTAACCATCGGTCATCGAATTTTGAACTGCGTACATGTTTCTTGTAGTATACTCTGTCTCCTCTTTTGTACGTTGGTAGCTTGGCTGATTTATCATGTTGTTTCTGTTTCTTGTGAAATGCCTTCTGCGTATTTCGTTGTGCAATCTGGTGAGCTTTATACTTTTCTTGAAGGATTATTTCGATGGGGTCTTCTCCCATGTATTTTCTTTGTGGGCGAAGTAGGTTGTCTAACGGAAAGTTTGGTTCTCTTCCGTATAGCATGAGAAAGGGTGACATTCCTGTGGTATCGTTCACGTTTACTCGGATGGCTTCAAGAGCTTGGTTAATGTATAGGTCCCAGTATTGGTGGTTCCCCTTGATATATTTGCTAATAATATCATGTAGGGTGGCGTGCATTCGTTCATTTCTGCCATTTGCATTTGGGCAATAATAAGTGGTTGTAGTATGCTCAATATTCAGCTGGTGTAAGGTGGCTTTAAATGGGTTACCTATAAACTGTTTACCGTTGTCTGAAATGATACGTTTTGGACAGCCATGCCTGGGAATGAATTCTTGTAAAAAAATTTGCGTGATGGACTGCGATGTGGCATCACTGAGTGGGTAACTTTCTGGCCAAACAGAGTATTGGTCAACTATGTGCAGGAGGTATTTGTTGCCTGATTGGGTGAGTGGGTAAGGACCTGATAAGTCAATGCTCACTGTTTGCATGGGGTAATGGGAAGGTTGCATTTCTTGAAGGGGAATTAAATGTGGCTTCATGTTTCTCAATTTACATGTTCTACAGGTGGCTACATATTCTGTAATGTCCTTGTAGCAAGTTTGCCAATAATACCTTTTCTTTATGACATCAATTGTTTTGTCTCTTCCCATGTGCCCGTTGTTATCATGAAACTGTAGCAATACTTCTGGGACTAGATGTGCTGGAATGACTTTTCTTAGTGTCCCTTCTCGTTTCTGATCTCTTTCACGTATGTGAGCAGCTTGACAATTTCTGCATCTTTCGCTTGTTCTACTCTCATGTCAAACATCTCTTGGCTTTCTTCTTCTACTTGAGTGGCGGAATCTGAGGTACTTCTTCGACTTGATGAAGTAATTTCATTAATTTCTTTAGCATTATCGTCAATCTCTGAGGATGTGCCATCATTTTTGACTCTATTTGTTTTCACTTCAGTTTCATCATCATATTTAATCCTGGATAAGAGGTCTGCACAGGTGTTCATTTCGCCTGGGATATGTTCGATAGTGGTGTCGTAGGACTGTAAATTCATTGCCCATGTCTGTAACTTCTTTGGCTGTTCTTGTGTTTTGGTGAGCCAGTTAACCAAAGGTTGATGATCAGTTCTTATAATGAGTTTAGTTCCTCTGACGTAAAAGTCAAACTTTTGTACTGCATAGTGAATAGCATATGCTTCTTTCTCAGTGGTGGTCCACCGTTTTTTTTGTGACTTTGACAATGCGTGGGATAGGAATGCAATGGGTTTCTCATTTGGAATGTTTGGTAGGATGGGTGTTTCATCTTCTAGTACAGGTTGGACCAAACAAGCACCAATTGCGTTATCTGAGGCATCGGCGTATAGTATCATGGGCTGAGAAATATCTGGATGTCCAAGCAGTGGGATGGTGGTTAGGGCATTTTTTAGATACTCAAAGGATCTCTGGCAGTCTTCTGTCCATTTGAAGCGTGCATACTTGCGGGTAAGGGCTATCAAAGGCTCTGCTGCTCTGGAGAAATTGATGATGTGGCGCCTATAGTACCCTATTGTACCAATAAATGAGCGTGTTTGTCTCACCGTCTTGGGGGCTAGGCATTTCTCTTATGGCTTTGACTTTATCTTCATCAGGTCTGACGCCATGTCTATTGATGACAAAGCCTAAATATTTTGTTTCTGTCTTTAGAAACTCACACTTCGACAGTTTTAACTTTATTTGGTGATGCCTGAGTCTATCAAACACTGTTTCAATCTTGCGGAGGTGGTCTTCCATCGTGCCTGCGGTATGTATCAGGATATCGTCTATGTATGCCAGGGCAAATGGATGTAGACCCTTTAACACTTCATCCATGAGTGACATATATGTTGCTGGAGATCCTTTTAGACCAAATGGCATAACATTCCAAAAAAAGCTTCCCATATGTGAACAGAATGTGGATTTCTGTTTTGCCTCAGGTGTCATGGGGATGCACCAAAAGCCTGACCTTGCATCAAGTGTGGTAAAGTATGTAGACTTTCCTAACGTCGCAAGTAGATCGTCTATCCTGGGGAGGGGGTAGGAAATGACTTTTGTGATTTTGTTAAGGGCACGGTAGTCGCAGCAAAAGCGACTGGAGCCGTCTTTCTTTGTTACGATCACTATGGGTGAGGACCATTGGGAACGGGATCTTTCGATGATTCCTGCCTGTAGCATTTCATTTATAGACCTTTCCACGAGTTCTCTGTTTTTCAAGGGCGTATGATAGGGTTTCATATGTATTGGCTCCTCTGTGGTTGTTTGAATGTCCATTTTGACAGTGTTAGTTCTGCCTAATTCCATGTCATTGAGTGCGAATACATCCTGGTGCTTTTCTACAAACGTTTTCAAACGTTGCTTATTATCTTCTGTGGCATTCAGGGTTGCAAGTAACTGAGCTATTCTCTCTCTGTATTTATGATCTGCTATGATATCTCTGGTCTGTCTTGATGCCTCCGTTTCATTCCCATAATTTTGGGACATTTCTCTTGCATCTTGTGAAAATCTCTGCTCCTGGTATGTGGCTTTCTTTTGCGTAGTTCTTTGCCGTTCATTGGGCTGTGCTTGGTACTGTCTCCTCTGCCATGTACTGTGTGCATTTCCATTTGTCACTGCATTTACTGTATATTCATTTCTTATTATATTTCTGGGGTAGTCGTTGTTGTGCCATTTTTTCTGATTATTTCTGCCGTAACTGCGCTTATCCGCGTACGTTACTGTATTTCTTCTGTTTGTGCTATAGGGCTGTCTTCTTTCCCTGGGCGAAAATTTTTCATTCTTTCTGTTTCCAACTTTGCTGCTATAGTATCCTCCTGTGGTATAGTCATATAAGAATTCTTCCTTTTCTTCGGAAATTTCAATTGGTTTTGGGACTTTATCATATCCACCTGTTTTTGAGTTATATTGATACTCCATGGGGCATGTATCACTGTCTTGTCGCTTTGGATATCCTCCTGGCAAGACAATTTCTGTTTCTCTGTTACTCTGTGATATACAGCACTTCATCTTTTCTCTTGGTGTGCTGGGGCGCAAGAATGAGTAATTATAGTCATTTTCATACTGTGGCCTTTCTCTTCTTATGTATGGACTGGTTCGTTTCTGCCATCTGGGTAGGGTATGCTGTGGTGTAACATAACTGTGACTGATGTTACTGCATTTTTCTGCATAAGCCTTATAACTGTTTACTTTCCGTGTACTATGGTTATTTGTACTGCGATTTCGTGCATTATGTCCAGTGGGAGTGGTTGAGACAATTTGTGGATGGTCTCTATTGGTTTTGGTTTGTCTTATTGTTGACGTATCCACTTGCGCTACAACTGTGCCTCTTTTTATAGTGGTAGTTTTTCCTGACATATTCAATATCATGATGGGGAAATCTCTGGACTTCGAGACTTCAGTGATTCCCTCTGTAATTTGCAACAATGGGTCATCAATAATGCTTTCTTCTGCTAGGGGCTGTACTTGAATTGATTGCCCTGGTGTTATGTACTCAGAATTTTTTACTCTGCCTTTTGCTATGACCAGGGAGTTTGGAGCCACCGTTATGGGAGCTGTAATCCTTACTAAAGACGCTATGTGGATATCGTCCTGGAGATCTATGTACGTATTGTTGACTTTGATTTTGTGGAGGTCATAGTATATTCGAACTTTGTGTTTGTTAAAAAAATCTCTCCCTAGGATAAGATTTCTAGACATTCCTTTAGTAATGACAAATGGGTGTTCAAAATTTGTTTCGCCTAAGGAAAATTTTAGCCATGCTGTCCCAACTGAATTTAGTCTTTGTCCCGTGACTGAAGCTAGGTGTGTTTTGGACGGTTGAAATCGTACTAAGTGTTGGATCCTCTTGAACAGCTGGAACCTAATAAGGCTGATGGATGCTCCTGTATCTACCAGTGCCCTATGTTGTTGGCCCTGTATAGACATGATGCAGGAACTGGGGTCCGGATGTATTTTAGTTCCATCATGCAACATTTCTTCATATTGTATTTTACTGGATGGGCCCACTTGACAATTTCTGTTCTGTGTTGTTTCTTTTGTTTTGGACCAGTTTCTGTGATTGTTGCCCTCACTAACGGTCCTGTTTAGTGAGTGGCGCGGCCGTTTCCCTGACGCATGAGGGGTTGAGGTGCGCCTCTGGTATACTGATTTCTGGTGTAATCACGTGGGGGTGGTGCGGGTTGTTGTGGTTGGTAACCTCCTCTTCTGAATGGTGCATGATTGTAATTTGCTCTACAGGACTTGTAACCATGTCCGAGCCTACCGCATGTAAAGCATCCGTTTGTATTGACATTATTGACGTCGTTTTGCCTCTGTGGGGGGTCTATAATTGCGGGGCCTATCATCTCGTTGTCGTGGGCGAGTCCATTGCCTCCTGGTATGGTCAACTTCCATAGGCTCATGCTCATCATAGTCCCTATATTCTGGTCGGGGTTCCCTACCTGCTCTTTGTTGGAACCTTCGGTGAAGATTTTCCTCCTGTATTGCTGCTTGGATTGTTTCAGCAATAGTCTTGGTGTCTTTTCTAATAAGATGCCTTCTGATATTTTCCGCTCTAAGGCCATCGGCAAATATCCCCACTAACTGTATTTCTACATCAGGTGTGGTAGGGATTTCTCCGCAAAATGCCTCTTCTGCCATATTGAGGAATCGATCTCCAAAAAGTTGTACCGATTCATCTCTTTCCTGTTTCATGCTTCTAAGGACTGACCAAGCATGCATTTTGTCTATGATTTCCCCATATCTCTGGGTGAGCTCTTTTTTTAGGGACTCGTAGGTTTCTGTGGGGTACTGCTGGGACCTCCTTCTTAAAAAATCAGTCACGTACGAATCAGAACCTAACAGAGCGATTTTCTTTTTCTCTTCATCCGTTGTTGCCTCTGCTAGTGCCGCAAATTTTTCCATGTCGGACAACCATCTTCTGAATTTTTTCTTGTTTCCATCGAACGGCTGAACAATGGATCTAACCTGTGTGAATTTCGCGTAGTTGTCATTTTTCTGTAGGGTTTCAGTAATTTGCCGTAGCGCTATTATTGTTGGTCCTTCCATATTTTGTCTGTCCTGGGGCTGCAGTGGTTGTGTATTTACGGGTTGGTTCTGTGGTTGTTGTTGTTGTTGTTCCACACCCAGCTGTTGAAAATTTTGTAGTAAATCGTCCATGGTCTATGATCGCTAGTTATTCGCTTTATCAAAGAGAAGTGGTCACGGGCACCATATTACCTTCATGTAGCCGGGGCAGGTGTTCCTTAGGACTGGAACGGCACCATATTACCTTCATGTGGCAGTGCCGGTATATGCAGTATTTTCAGTTTACTTTACAGAGAGCAGATGTTTAACTGGCCTAATCACCAGAGATTTAGATTTCTCTCTTAAATTTGTGTTACCAGGTTCGATTTTCTTCTCTTAGGTGTTGATGTAGCGAATTTAATTGAAATGGATAGATTTCTTATCTAGATCTCAAAAACTGTAGTAATTCACCTTTTCAACAGCGTTCGATTTCATGCAAAACTTTTAATATCTTTCAGCATGAAACTTAAAATTTCAACAAAGTCTGGAATTCAGAACATTTTTACAATAATAAGTATAATAAAATTCTATCATCTCATCAGATGCTTTCATCGATGCAAAAATCCCTTTTTGCATCCTTGTCTCGTAGGCCTACTCAATTGTCAAATATGGCGAACTTTCTCATTCCACCGTGTTCCTTCTTTTAAGTTACAGTCTTATTTTAGGTTCGACGACATTTACCCATCTCCTCAGATTTGTCCTTGATTTCTTTATAATCATAAGCATTCCTTGAGTTAAATGCTTTCCAACACAAGAATATTTTCTACTCTACATGGTTTGAGGTGTAAGACTATTTTTTGCAAATTGACTCAAATCCTCGAACCTAGTTCTGCTGCGACTAGGGTTGGGAGCTCTATTCAAAATACATATTTAACGATTGTCACTACTTACGCCAGTAAGAAATATATATATATATAACCACTCAATGTCCTGAAATACACATTTTATAAGAAATGTTGAAGTTTGATTTTCTCAAACTAAGAAATATGTAGAGCTGGACCAGATACGACCTCTTGAGTTGCGCTCTTTCATTCTACTGCCAAATGGCGTCGTTGTTCCACTTTCCCCGGGGTAAATCTGAGCTATCCGATTGGTCAGGGGAAATCACCCAATTATTAGAAATGGCGTGTAGAAGCGACTCTACCCTAAATATGTGACACTATTTATTATTTTCTGTTTCTCATAAAATATAAAATTATGGGGTGGTCTGTGCTTCTTCTCGTCTTGTTAGAATATAGCCTGTTTCCAAAGGAACAACTATGTACACGGCCACAGCATTTTCTGCTTTTTAATTTGCTACTACTCTTTTATTTTGATGGTTGAATGTTATTTCGTAATCTAAAGTTTTGGTTTGTTTTTCCTCACTACACTTCCTAAATTATACAAATATTTATAGCACTAGTTAAATAGTCTCTTAATACTTGATATTATCTGCAATGATCTAATACTTACTACAAACTACAAAGGAATTCACCACTTAAGTTATATATATATCAAGATGGCTGCCAGATCTCACACAAGCAAATGCCACGTATCGATTGGATCTATTTAATTTCTTTTTTTTTTAAATTAATTACTCCAAACGATACTTATTAAATGGTAAAGGCTAATAGTCCTACTTATATCAAACGAAAAAGGAATCACCACTTATATTTAATGTCTATCAAGCGTATTTAATAGAATTCTTAAGTTGTGAAAATTCTTGCTTTCTCCTTTCCTTTTTAAAAAAATTTTATATTATTTAAGAGACACTTTTAAACCTGTCTAGTAGACCTAGTTTAACAGTTATATCTAGTTCGAATTTTTACCAGGTAACTTTACTATATTTGTTATCTTTAAATTATACTTTGATATTTGAATATAATTATTTGTAATCTATGGCTTTTGGCTTATTTTATTTTATTTTCCTCACAAATCCTAAATTATACAAATATTTATAACAATAGTTCAATAGTCCCCTAATACTTAACATTAACTGCAATAATCTAATCCTAACAACAAACTACAAAGGAAATCACCACTTGAAATATGTCTATCAAGATGGCTGCCAGATATCACACAAGCAATTGCCACGTGGCGCTATTTAATTTCTATTATTGTAATTCCTAAGTTATATTAATATTTCTAGCTACCAATTATCTAAAACTAACTGCACTAAAAAAAAAGTCACTTATCTGAAAACTTGAGTAGTTCGCTGAAAAATCTCCACTGTGTCTCGTCCTAAAAAGGACTATCAGGCTTGTGTAGTTTGAGGTTAGCAAAAACACGTCTTACCGCTTCGCGAGTCTTTAAAGAATTCTACCACAGTTTCAAAAACAGCATGAAAGCGTCTCAGACAATTTCCTTTTGAGAGCCATCTGACTTCTATGTGCATCAGCAAGCGTTAAAATTGTTCACCATTCTCATTTATGATTTGTAAAGCCGATCACTTAGTTTTTTTGCGACAAGATGTTGTCTGTGAATTACACAGTGTATTGTAAATATTCACTTTTAAAAGTTAGTTGCTTATCCTTTACAGGACGTGGCAATCAACCCCAGCTTTTATTGGCTGTTTGTGATTTATCTAGGCAATTTTTACGTTCAGTAGTTTGCCATTGCTTTCTGAACGGTACGGCGCTTATACCATTGTTAAAAATCCACACAAAGCGATCTGCTACCAAACCGCCTGCAGCAGGTTTCGAACCTGGTATATCTGGATTATGAAACTGCGTTCATATCCATTAGGCCACAGACGCCGACATTCACTTTTAAGAAAGCGATAAACCCGCGGTGACAGCCTATCATTGATGGTACCCCATCTGTTGCACAAGCAAGAATGCTAGTAAGCGGAATGTCCTTCTCTTTGAAAAATTGCTCAACTACACGAAATATTGACTCCCCTTTCGTATCAGTTACTAGTTGCCTTGCAAATAACAACTCTTGAACCAAGCTTTCATCTTTTACGAAGCGAACATACACAAGAAGCAAAGATTCGTTGCCCGGCAAAGTTGACTCATCCAACTGCAGTGCAAATTCTATTGTCCTCAGTATGTGGCACAGTGTGTCTTCAACATTATCAGTCAATTCGTCTATTCTTCTTTGAACAGATGTATTGCTGAGCGGAATCACCTTAATTATTTGTTCAGGTGACTTATGCATAACTGTACTCACAACCTCCCTTATAGCTGTCAGAATCAAGTTTTCTCTGATTGTGTGGCTTTTCAGATTTAGCTATCAGCAATGAAATGTTGTATGAAGGTAGCAGACCATCACTGTTTTGTTGTGAAGTGCTGGCAAACGTGTCGCGAACAGTTTTACATTTCTGAAAGTTTTCACGAGGTGACTTTAAATATGCCAAGCTTATGCCAGCTTTATCAGAGTGCATTTTTTTTCAAAGTTCAAGGAGCCTGGAAGGTTTCTTAGCCTCATTTGAAAAGGCCCTCTCACACAATAGATACATTATCAGCTGTAGGTTATTTAGTGCTGGAATAAATCCATATTTCAGATATTTACGCTGTATTGTCTGCAATTCCTTTTGGTTTGGTCTACGTGTGTCATATTTGTTCTGGATTCTAGAACAAAGAATTGACTTTACATTTTTGCAGATAGAAAAATGTACGTCAAGTAAACAATAAAAACTGATTTAAAAGTGGTTTTACAGAAATTTTTACATAAATGTTCATACCAGTTACTTTTCTTTTTTATCAAGTTTCTTAACCATAGCCATTAATACATAAGAAGAAAAAAAAACAGTTAGAGAATTAAACAAAAATCAGCAACAGCCACAACAACATTGAAGTAACCCAGTAATGATTTCATAAAGTATAATATGTGTTATTTAATAGGAAATAATATAAAATAACTCACTTATGTAGATAGGCCTTAAGCTTTATAGATTGGGAGCCAGTGGCGTAACTACAATGTGAGGAGCCCCCGGGCACAAAATCTTCTTCTTCTTCTTCGTACACTCTCAGACGTCCACTTGAATGTTTTCAAAGAAAGCAATAGTCAGTTTGAGGCTATTTGAATCTCCGTAGAGCTTCCACGAATGATACTGGTGTCGGCCATATGCGCTTTCTGTGTTCCGCATATGTTGGGCAACTTTGAAGCAAATGAAGTCGGGCACAAATTAAAAGGAGGTGATATAATGGACTGAACCATATTCAAAATATGGCAAATCTGTATCAAAGTGTATATGCTTAATTAATCATTACTGTTAGTAAAACTGATACTAGCTCTGTGAAAAAAAATGTTTGATACCCAGTACAAACTTATTTGAAATCCCTGTTCACTAAAAGTGCAGAGAAAGTTTGTTGGTTTTACTCATAGGCAGTACCAAGACGCAATAGATAGGAAACGTAAGTCGCGTCCGCTGATTTATAAAAGTCTGAATTTAAGGTAGGAAAGCCGGTTCAGAGTTTCAAAGACTGATTTCTACTGCCAAGTACTGTTGATTAAACACTTGGCTCTCTTGAACCTTTCCTTTTATTTATTAACGTATCGCGAATATTACGTTACCACTAGCCCCCGTAAATACTGAGAGAGTAAAATCTGCAACAAAGCAAAATCGGTCGTTTCTGAAACACCAGCAGGTATCTAATTTCGTCCACTGCCAGCAAATAGCACTCTCCGACACACCTTGACAATTCCAAAGCCCATATTAAACTAGTAAACACTCTTTATGAATGGCTTTCACCTTCTGTTAAAATCTTAGTGGGCCAACCACAGACTTCTTGCTGGTCGTTTCTCTTTCTTCAGGAGTGACCGAATGGACAAAAGGTGTTTAGTTATCCCCGCTTTTGCAGCAGTTCCTGATAACAATTTATGATCAGCGATGGTTACCTGAGCTCAGAATGGCACTATAGACGAAACTAAGCCTTGCTCAATGATCCTAGTAATACAACCATCCACATTGTCCCCGCCTCACCGATGTTGTCTCTCAAAACCACAACCCATTTCCCTCCCGTACGTACCGAATTTAGCCTATCAAATCCTGAACCACCCCTTAGTACTGAACGCCCCCTGTTTACTACTGAACGCCCCCCTCTTGCCCCTTTTTTCCGTATCGCCCCCTTGGATCCTCCTAACGCCCCAGGGGGGCGGTACCGCCCACTTTGGGAACCACTGCTTTATACCAAGTAAAAGAGCTATAATTTTTCACCGACACAAACAAGTATTTAAGATATTCCCCACGGCACAGTTCGTGTAGCTACTAAGCTAACGATACTAAATGGGGACCACAGACTCTAGAGCTATCAAAGTAGTTCAGTGGAACTGTAGGGGTGCCAGGAAGAACCTGTTGTCTCTTATGGGACAGTATAAGGAGGCAAAACCCATCTTTGCAATACAAGAAACCCTCCTGAACCCCAAACAAAAACTGAACTACCAAGGGTATATAACACTTAGAAATGATAGACCCGAGGGAAGAGGAGGGGGCGTGGCCTTTTTAATACATGAAGACTACAAAATAGTAAATTGGGAACAATTCAACACAGAAAATATTGAAGGAATAAGTGTAACAGTAGACAGTGAGCCAGATAACTTAAAAATAATAAACATTTATAGCCCCAAGGGTAATATAACCGATAGGGATATTGCCACTATTAACACACAAATAGACCAAAGAACATTATTGGTAGGTGACTTTAATGCACACCATGAGGCATGGGGTAACAACAGTAATGATCCAGCAGGAAAAAGACTGTTGGACTACATTGAAAGTGCTGAGCTAATCATACTAAATGATGGCTCAGTGACAAGGGTTAACCCATGCAACAGTGGAGGAGATACAGCAATAGACATAAGTATTATAACACCAAACCTAGCCTGTGCTAAATGGGAAGTACTGAATGACTCCAGCTCAGACCACTTACCCATAGAAATAAACCTAAACGACACATATAAAACTAGACCAAGAACCTCCAAACCTACATTCAACCTCAAAAAAGCAAACTGGGAGTCCTTCCAATTGGAGCTAAGTAAACTAAGAATAGAGCAAATTGAATCTAACAATATAGATATATTTGCAGAAAAACTAACAAATGAGATTTTTAAAATAGCAATAAAATATATACCAAACAGGAATATGCCTGATCACCTAAAACCAACACAAAAAGGTAAAAATAGGAAAAGAAACAAAGATAAAAAATCCAGTACCATGGTGGACAGACAGATGTTCAGAACAACTGAAATTGAGGGAGAGGGCCCTTACAAAGTATAGAAAAGCCAAAACTGAAGAGAATTACACAAACTATAAAAAAGTAAGAAATGAAACAAATAAAATAATATTCAGAGCTAAAGAAAAGAGTTGGAGAACATTTTGTCAAACACTAAACCATAGGTCACAAGTAACTACAATTTGGAGAAAACTAAAAGCAATTAAAGGAGGAAACCACAAGAAATTTAAAATCCCAACAATTAAAATACCAGAGAGAGCTGAAACAGATAGAGAAAAAGCCAACATACTAGCTAAATACTTCTATCAGGTTAGTTCAATAGACAGTCTAGATAAGGCAGAAATAAATAGGCGGAAGACACTGCTAGAAAAATTAAAAGGAGAAAATATGGACACCACACAGGATGCTAATTATTTAAATGCAGATATTACAGTAGATGAAATAGAAAGAGCTTTAGCAGGAAAAACCAATACTACCTCTGGGGGAAGACATTCTGAGCTATGAAATCCTCAAAAAGGTACCAAATACAACTCTAAGAGTGATTGCATCGCTCTACAACAAAATCTGGCACACGGGAAAAATACCGTGTTCATGGAAGACAGCAGTAGTCATCCCCATACTAAAGCCAGATAAGAAAACACATGATGTCAGCTCATACAGGCCAATATCGTTAACATCGCATCTAGGAAAAATTCTAGAAACAATAGTCAACAGCAGACTAAAATTTCATCTAGAAAAGCATAATTTGTACAGTCCAACCCAGGCAGGCTTTAGAAGCCAACATAGTACAATAGAGCAACTGTTGAGGCTGGAACATGATGTTAAAACAGGCTTCAAAAGGAATGAAAAGACAGTAGCAATATTCCTTGATGTAGCAAGAGCATATGATGAGTGTTGGAGGGAGGGTGCACACTACACAAAATCAGGAAATTAGGTATAATAGGCAGAACCTACAATTATCTAGAAAACTTCCTGCAGGATAGATACTTCACGGTACAAATAAACAATGATAGATCTGAGGTGTATGAGCAACAGAATGGAATTCCCCAGGGATCAGTAATATCACCATCTATCTTTACGATTATGGTCAACGACCTAGGCGACGAGTTTAAAGACTTAAAAAACAACTTATCCCAGTTTGCAGATGACGCTGCGATATGGAGAACGGGAAGAAATCTCCCATTCCTCTATAAAACAGTACAAAGGCAAATGGATAAAGTATCTGACTGGATGAACAAGTGGGGATTTAATCTAAACGTTTAAAAAACCATAGGAATGATCTTCAGTAGAGGGCGTGTAATTAAAAACAATATAATTGACATAAGCATTAATGAGCAAAAAGTATGCACAGCAAAATCAAATAGATTTTATGGTATGGTATTAGACCAGCAACTAAACTGGAACAAACACATAGACCTATTAGTGCAAAGCAGTAGGGGACTTATTAACATGCTAAGATATATGAAAGGAAGTGGTTGGGGCGCCTGCAATAAGACCATGTTAACCTTCTATAAATCATTTATTAGGGGCAAACTTGACTATGCCAGTGTTGTCTATGCATCAGCCGCCCCAAGCAATAAGAAAAAAACTAGACACAGTCCAAAACCAGGCACTGTCAATAATAGCAGGTGCCTCAAAGGGAACATCAGCAGAGGCACTAGAAGTAGCGCTAGGCATTATACCCCTGGAGCTAAGGAGAAAAGAACTGAGATTCAGCTACTGGGCAAGAGTGGCAAAAGATCCAACTCACCCAGCACATAAAACCTTTGATAGGGGTAACCAGTACATAGGCCACATTCCATTAAACCATAATAGATACCCGTCAGGGTGGAAAACAATGGATGAAGTGGATCAATACCCAGACCTATTTAATGCGATAAACAGTAGTGCTCTGTATAAAGCAAAGATCCCACCATGGGAATTAAAAGTGCCAGAAACTGACTCCCACTTAACAAAGATCATAAATAAATCTAACGACATAATCTCAGCAAAAAGTAAAACACTAGAGTACATAGAACGGTATATAAATAATAGCCTAACTATATATACAGATGGGTCAAAAGATGAAGAAGGACAATTAGGAGCAGGAATAGCAATACCAAAATTAAAAATTTATAAAAGATACAAAGTAACAGGTAATACATCCATCTTTACAGCAGAATTAGTGGCAATCCTAAAAGCTTTAGAAATAGCTGCAGAAAATCCACCAAAAAAAGTAACCATTCTCACAGATTCCCTATCATCAGTATTAGCTATCAGAAACAGAAATGAATGTAGCAGGCCAGATATTATAGAGGAAATACTACAGGTTAATACATATCTACAAACTATAGGATGCAGTGCAACACTAACATGGATACCATCACATGTGGGGATAGCAGGAAATGAGCTTGCAGACAAAGAAGCCAAAGGGGGGGAGAGCTAGCCATAACAAAATTGAAGTAGGCTTAGGGAAGTTTGAAATTAAGAGCTTAATTGCTCAAGCAATAACTAAAGAGTGGATAACAGCATGGGACCAAAGTAAAAAAGCAAGACACTCATATAAAATCCTTAAAAAAACCAAACAAAAAATGTCAAATAAAAGATGAACTAAAAATACCAATTAATAAAAAATTGCTGAGGCTCAAGCTTGGAACTGGATATTTCATGATTGAGGAACCCACATGTGAAAAGTGTCAAGAACCAAACACAATTAGACACTTTCTGGTGGACTGCAAGAAATATGACCAACAGAGGCAAAACATTAAGACATACTGTAGTAACCACAATGTAGAAATGAGGGTAGAAAATCTCATAGGCACAAAGACACCCTCAGAAATGCAAAAGTTAATAAAACACTATATTACAAAAACTAAAGCTAACATATAAAAAACAAATAAGGATTTGAGTCAGTAGTCCAAACTCGTGAAAGACTCGCCCCAGATACATACAGATTAACCAAAGAAACCATCCAGTGAAAATTAAAAACATACTAACTTAGAAAATAGCATATTCTGGAATTTCTTTTAAAAACCATGTTGAACTATAACTACAAAAGGAAAAATACCGACTAGAGATAATATAGTATAAAATAAATACAAACAAAAACATATTACAATAAAGGAAACACGTCCTGATATAACCAACAACTCCATGTACATGGTAGATGGTTGAAAGGGGGGTGCTACAAAGAAAAGTAGCAAACACATTAATTAAAAAAAAAAAAAAAAAAAAACAGTTCGTGTAGTGGTCAGTTTTCCCGCAGACGTCGCTATTGACTTATCATATGACCAGGTTTGAAGAACGCAGCAGCAGGTCTGGAAAATGTGAAGAATTTTTCTTATGGATTTCTTTTCTCCGGCTTTTTCTGCTTCTATTGCCACATACCCAACATGACCCGTGTGCTAGATTGTTGTTAGAGAAAGGTCTTATGGTTCAGGATCACAGAACAAGGCAAATAAATAAAAAAATAAATAATAATAATAATAATCGGAATAGTGCCAGTTTTTATTTTCTACTGAGAACACGAAACGTTTCGGTGTTTACCTTTCATCAGCCAAAGTCACACACAGGAGACAAAGACTAGAAATGTAGACAGGTAAAGAGATGAAGACAAAGACTAGGAATGTAGACAGGTGAAGAGAAGAAGACAAAGACTAGAAATGTAGACAGGTAAAGAGAAGAAGACAAAGACAAGAAATGTAGACAGGTAAAGATAAGAAGACAAAGACACAAATTTACACATGGAGGAAAATAATAGATAAGATTAATTTATTCACTCATAGGCACAGCACATAGAGATCTGAGATGGCTTTATAGAAGGCCTGTACTCGTTTAAAGACTGGAAGATAATGATGCATGAAGGAATTTTATTCTTCTAACTAACTCATCGAAGAATCTTCGTATTTTTCTGACCAAACACCATCACTAACCAAGAACTGCTAACTTAGAGCCACCCCCAAAAAAGACAGTGCGCACCATCACAGCGTGTAGAGGTTGGAATAGGTTTTGGTTCACATCCTCAGAATAGACCATGACACCATCACCAGAAACTGCCATGCTATTTATCTCCAGAAGGAAAGCGAAAGCAAGGATGGCCAAAAGCCACCTGGCGGCCCAGAACCCTTGAGGCTGAGATAGCTGCCGGAGATTTTTGCTAAGCCTATGAAAACAAGAGCTGGAGCAATACATGAAGGATGGCTGTCGATCGAGCAAAGTGTAGACAGTCTTTATTGCTGCGCTACAAGACACCACCAGGCGTGTGATGGCCACTGATTGCTTTGTCAGTCAGCGGCCAAGGAACGAAGACGAATGAAGAAGAAAGATAAGACAACTCATCGAATGTTGTCCGATTGGTCACTCCACCTCTTGATGATGAACCTAGTATGATGAAGTCTCTAACAACTTTACTCCCCTATGACAATATCTGTTCAATGAGACCACCTTTACCTTTTTACCTTACTAAATCATCGTAAATTGCATTATTATCATTATCATTGTGGTCTAAAAACTGCCTATGTTCCTCTTCTCCTTTATCGTCGTCCAATATTATGAAATCACCACATTCTTCTAATCCCGTTCTTTCATCATCTTCATCATCATCACGAATTTCTTCTTGCCGTTTCTTTTTCGCATCATCATCTTTTTACTTCATCCACGTTCTCTTGATAACAATCATATTTTATTTGTACAATAATAATACTATCTTCTTATTTGTTTTAAAAATGCTGTTTTCTTGTTTTTTACACCATCTTGTCACAATTATCACTGCCGTGGGCATCAACACTTTCTACTTCTCATCTTCTTGTTCTGTTGTCCCCCTTTCTTACCCCTAATTTGTCCCAAAAACCTATATTTCTTTCTGATTTCTCCGTATTCCCCCCAAACATGAACCCTACTTCTCACGTTGTAACAATTGAAGTTACGACAAATGTTACTCCTGGATAAGGTATAAATGCAGACATCGTTTATATCAGGGGGAAGACTATTATTTTTCTTTGAAACACACACAAGTATTTATGACATTACCCAAGACACAGTTCGTACAATGGTCATTAGTTTTCCCGCGAATGTCACTATAATTTACTCTTTGGCTTATTTTATAAACCAGGTCAGAAAGAGCACAACAAATACGGGTCTGGAAAGTTTAAAAGGAATTTTCTGTTGAAGGATTTGTTTTCTCTCGCTTTTCTGCCTCCAGCGTCTACGGACCCAACTTATCATGACATATGCTAGAAAGTCGTTACAAACGGTGCCCTCATTGTTCAGTTCTTGGATATTACTAGCGGCTCCAATCAAATAAACGCGGCATTCTGGTCATGTTTTCTGTTCTCCAGCGTTATATTGTTTGTTAGTTTAAGGCGCCCCAAGCTGTCGTCTCCTTCCTTCAGCCGTATTAATTTGATTTGTTTTCTTCTGCTTATCCTCCCCAATTATTTCTATTGAATTTCTTGAACACTATTATGTGCTAAATTCTTTCATTCGTTATTTGATGTATAGGTCTGCATTCTGTACTTATTTGTCAGTTCTAATTTCTATACGCTTGTAACGTACGAGTAATAATGTTATATTAACTTAATAGTCTTTATTTATTTTGGATTTATTTATATTCCCGTACGCTTGTACTTCCGTGTTATTCATATGTATGTCATTGCCTCGCCGTCGGCAGTCTGCATATGTTTTATAATAATCAGCTTTCTGTACAGACAAGACCGACAGAAGTCGTATGTGAATTTATGAAACCTATCATAATGTTTTCCTCGAATGTCAACTCCACGGGAAGAGCAGAATGAGAGTATGGTGTTTCCTAATCTATTTGTAGTGAGACTTGAATGGTGTGTACTAATCTCCTTGAGGGGAGACTTGTATGGTGTTTACTAATCTTTTTGACGGGAGACTTGTATGGTGTTTACTAATCTCTTTGAGGGGAGATTTGGATGGCTGTCACCGGTTGCCTCCCCTTTGCTCTGCAGTGATGGTCCAATAATGGCCAAAACCTAGAGTATGTAATGTAGGTCTTCAAAGTTAGACGTGAAACTCCGTCTCTCCTCAATAGCTAAGAGGCCATCTGGTTGCTCCCCCTCTCAGCGCGTATCACGGGCTGATGTGGGTTGGCTATCCGCCACCAACTTTCGTTTGCGTTGACTATCAGTAATTTTCAGACTGCACAGTGTTTGCTGATTGGCTAGCTAGACAAACTCACCTGTCCGCTAACTGTCACAAAACTCACTGTCCATTGTCTCTTGCATGCCGGCTAACAAGTCCCTTTGTCGTGCTGGGCTTATTGTATTCCATCTGGAAGCAAAGGTTGTTGTTCCACGTCGAGGGCCTTTGATATCATACTTCCGGAGTTTATTGTTTGCGGATTCTATTGTATTGTGCGAGACGGGACAGTTTTTTGTTTAAACAACGGCTCGTATTGAAAAGATGGTCCACCTGGCGTCTCTCAAATTAATAGTATCCCAAGCTTTGGTATACGTGACAATTAGACTTAAACAGGGACTAGATAAAAAAGTAAATGTTTTTCTTATGTTCCAGCTGATGTGTCACAAGATTTTGTGAAACAAGGTGTGTTTAACAAGGTGGTGAAACTGAATCAAAAGAATTTCTTTACCACCGATGAAAGGACAAATGTGGTTCATTAGATACCAGATGCGAGTAATCAAGCAATTACAGTTTAGAGATGAAATAGCAAAACGTGGGATGAAAGAGCACAATGTGGGAGAAAATAAAATAAGAAAGATGTAGGAAAAGACCACAATAGGGCGATAAGGGTTTGGTGCTCATTTATCACAAACACACACTTACACGGACAAATACTCCTCTCTTCCACACATATTCTCCTACATACAACGTCATACGTGTATTGTTTCTTAAATATCACATTATATCCAGGTTTTTCTTGAAATTTGCACGCCATAAACAAACGCATAATTCAAACATACGGGTAGCCCCATCTCTTTTTTTTTTTTTAGGTGTTCTATCCCGTTGGTTATCCGTCTGTAGTTATGCCTGCTTAATTATCTGATCTTCATTGTCTGTATGTTTGACTGTCCATCTGTATGTCAATATAACTAACTAACTAACTAACTAACTAACTAACTAACTAACTAACTAACTAACTAACTAACTAACTAACTAACTAACTAACTAACTAACTAACTAACTAACTAACTAACTAACTAACTAACTAACTAGCTAACTAAGTAACTAATTAAATAACTAACTAACTAGCTAACTAACTATTTAAATAAACAACAAAGTAAACTGACTTATGACTGAGTACCTACCAATTAAACGTATTTACTTATCAATCAATCAATCAATCAATCAATCAATCAATCAATCAATCAATCAATCAATCAATCAATCAATCAATCTATCTATCTATCTATCTATCTATCTATCTATCTATCTATCTATCTATCTATCTATCTATCTATCTATCTATCTATCTATCTATCTATCTATCTATCTATCTGCCTGCCTGCCTGCCTGCCTGCCTGCCTGCCTGTCTGCCTGCCTGCCTGTCTGCCTGTCTTTCTATCCATCCTTCCATCCATCCATCCATCCATCCATCCATCCATCCATCCATCCATCCATCCATCCATCCATCTATCTATCTATCTATCTATCTATCTATCTATCTATCTATCTATCTATCTATCTATCTATCTATCTATCTATCTATCTATCTATCTATCTATCTATCTATCTATCTATCTATCTATCTGTCTGCCTGCCTGCCTGCCTGCCTGCCTGTCTGCCTGCCTGCCTGTCTGCCTGTCTTTCTATCCATCCATCCATCCATCCATCCATCCATCCATCCATCCATCTATCTATCTATCTATCTATCTATCTATCTATCTATCTATCTATCTATCTATCTATCTATCTATCTATCTATGTATCTATGTATCTATGTATCTATGTATCTATGTATCTATCTATCTATCTATCTATCTATCTATCTATCTATCTATCTATCTATCTATCTATCTATCTATCTATATTTCTGTCTGCCTGCCTGCCTGTCCTATCCTGTATCTCACTTAGATAACTGCATACATGTATTATTGTTCTGGACCATATATCAGACATACACAAACAACTACAAACATATATTCAAGGATGATTTTAGTTAAAACTGTTTTGACAACTCAGCACTCGGCAGCGATTCAACCATCCCACAAACCCATCTCCTCTTTTCAGTTTTTGGTAGGAAAAAAACAAAACACAACATCAGTTTTCAATTCTCCCGCGCAGTAGGTCCCTGGGGCAATATTCATTTTGTTGTCTGTACTAAAGAAAACCCTGGCTGACTTAAGTTCATTGGCAATAAATTTCTCTCCGCCGAATCAGACCCGTGGGAGTTATATTGTTTGCGTCATGACCAGGAGGTACAGGTCACTCTACTCTTTGGGTGGACATTGGGCAATTAGACGTCACAATGGTCAAGATAGGATAAGAGGGGTCTCAAATTTGTTCTGTTGTGATTGATTTATCATTCAGACACATCGTTAGAGGTTTTTTCGGTTTTTCAAAGTTACGCTAAATGCCATGGCGGGTTACGAAAATTACAGAAGGTCTGGGAACATTAAATGCGAGTCAACACACGCGTTTTTGACATGCATCCGTCGATTGCGGACAGTCTACAATTAGCTTGGTGGGGCAATACGATTAAATCAACATTTGGTTTGCCGTTTCTTGCCGGTCTTATTGTTTAGACAGACAGGTTACTGATAGATAAGCGAATAATCAGCTTCAGCCCAGGCGGCAAGAACGACAACCAAAAATGTTGTCGGTAGTAGAAGGTCGGGATCTAAGATAATGATTGTCTACTTGGACGGGTATGACTGCCTGAAAAATGAAACTTCAAAGTGTATTTTGATTGTTAACAGTCGGACACCGGATATATCACGTAATGATTTCTGGCAAAGATCTCTAAACAATCACGAAGCATTAGGACAGGCGATGTGACATAATACCTGTTGAAGGCCGTTTTTGTTTCGTGTTAGGGTTTTGCAAGTGTATGCTGTTTACATACAATATTCATGTAAAGTTAATGTCCAGGGTTCTTTTTTTACGTACCTTGCAGACAAACATTAATTTTCTTTCGTTCACGCACCGTTTTCTTTAAAGAAAGTAATAACTGCCACTTGACGGTCATAAACTGGATTACACTTGAAGAACGTTACAATAGACCCATTGATGTGGTCAGGCAGTTCATACACAACCAAGATTAATAATAATAAAAGTCACTCATAGGTATGAAACAATCCTTTCAATCATGTAATATGGAATACAGTTATATATTTTCAATATACTGGATCTTGTACACATGAATATATCTTATGGGCCATACACACACACACACCCATATACACATCTCAACAGCCGAAATGGCTAGTCACTTAATGCCGCCTTTTTCTCCGCCCCCTTCGCTGCTAAACTCTCTCTCTTTTTGCACACGCTTCGTTAGCAATCCTTTCCCTGCCAGTCTCATCACGTGACATTGAGTGTCTAGATGACTTGGTAGCGAAGCGGTGTTCTGGGATTCAAACTAACTGCATTTTCTAACTCCCAACATTGCCCCCCTGTTCCCGAGCGGAAACCAAGGGAGCCCAAGAACTATTAATCTATTAGGAAAGAAAAATCATACTGCTCAGAATAATATATAGGAAATAGTAATTGTAGTACCAAATGACATGAAAACAGATATATCTAAACAGTTTAGACAAAATGTAATCCAATCTTTCACAAAATGCAATTAAAGTCGTAAAATGAATGTTTCAATAGTATATCACCTGAAAAACAAAACAAGATCAGACAATGTCAACATCTGGCCCAAACAATGTCACTTTCCAGTTACATTCCTTGACAATAGGTCTGCCAGAAAGTTTTCTGATCCCTTGATGGGGATAATTGTATATCTACCATATATTCTTGAATACGCAAAAACCATCTGTGTAGTCTACTGTTCGTCGTAGTTTTTTGATTTCGAGATGTTAGTGGACGGTGATCCGTCTGGAGGTAGAAGTGTGCGCCAAGTAAATAGCGTGATAACTTGCCCATACACCAAATGACGGACAAGAGTTCTCTTTCACTGGTAGAATACCGAGTTTCTGCTGGTAGCAACTTCCTGCTTACATACAAGCATGGATATGTAGTATCATTGAACCATTGCAACAGGCAACCACCAATGCCAGTCTGGGAGGCATCAGTCCTCAGACGAAATGGCATAGTGATATAAGGCAACACCAAAATAGGTGCCTTGGAAAATACAGTATTAATTTTGTTCAAAGCTCCACTGCAAGTATCGGACCAACCAATTTTATTAGGAGCTCCCTTTCTAGTCAAAGATGACAGGACAGAAGAAATAGATGAAAAGTTCGGAATGAACTTGTGATAAAAGTTAATGAGTCATAACATGCTCCTAACTAGTTTCTTTGTCCAATGGATATCTAATTCTAATATGCGTTTGACAGTCTGTTCATCAGGGTATAACATGTGGTTACCGACACGGTGACCAAGAAATGAAATTTCTCGACAACCAATCTGAACCTTTGAAGGTCTAACAGTCAAACCATGCTTTCTAAGTAGCATTAATAAAGATTTTAATCCTGTGATATGTTCTTGCCAAGAACTATGGAATAAACAGATGTCGTCTATGTATGTGATGACATCAGACCTATCTCCTAAAAGTCTCCTCATCATGCGCACAAAAGTCACGGTAGTATTGACAAGGCCAAAACACATTGGAATAACCTATATGGAGTCATAAATGCGGTTAGCGGTTTGGCCTTCTCAGTTAAAGGGATCTGACAATATCGCTTGGATAGATCCAGTTTGCTAAAGTATGTAGCCTGGGATAGTTGTGATAAGAGATCCTCCAAAACAGGCATAGGCTCAGCATCTGTGAGAGTGACACTGTTAAGACGTCTAAAATCAATGCAGATGCGAAGAGATTTATCCTTCTTTCTAACTAGAACCATAGGAAAAGCGTAAGATGATTCAGAAGGAGAAACGATGCCCATGCGTAGCATATCCTTAAGTTCAATATCCACCTGAGATCTGTAGTGTAAAGGTATAGTAAACGGTCTGAGTTTGATAGGGTGATCATCACTCAATGTAATATCATTAGAGATAACATGAGTGCGACCTGGAAGTTCAGTCAGCACATCAGAGAAAGATTCTAAAACAGCAAGAGCCTGTTCTCGATAATCAGAATCTAAATCACCTGATACAGTTGCATCTCTCCAAGATTCGGACGATGTTAAAGGCAGCAGAGGAAAATTACAAGAAATATCGCTCGCTGTAGAATCATCAGATTCCACAACCGCAGAAAGAGTGTCGAACAGGGACATCAGAAATACTGTCCAAGATAGGTTCTACCTCAGCAGGGCGCTCCACATACCCTTTTAACATATTAATATGAACTATTTTGATTTTGCCCCTTATGTCCATGGCATAATCTACATCAGTTTTCTTCTCAACCCCTTAAAAGGGCCCTGCTAGGAAATTAGCAGTTTATTTTCCCTGGTCGGAAGAAGGAGCGATACTTGTTCTCCTGGTAAGAACGAACGTAATTTTCGAGATTGGTTGCAGCGCAATCTCGACCTGTGCGAAGCATTACGTGTCATAATTGACGCATAAGTACATGCATCCACAAGGCGTTGTCTGAGATCAATGACCAGTTCATAGCTGGTGCGGACAGTATTATCCTCCACTGATCCCAACAACAAATCCTTGAGTATGTGTATAGGACCTCTAGGGTTTGCACCATAAACCAACTCAAATGGCGAAAAGTCAGTGCTCTCATGGGGCACTTCTCTGTAAGCAAATAAGACCGCTGGCAACATTCGGTCCCAGTCACGAGGACATGTCTCGGTGACTTTGCCTAACAACTGCTTCAACGAGCCATTGAAACGCTAGCAAACGCCATTGTTTTCCGGATGGTATGTGCTAGTGAAAGAATGCTTAATTGCTAACATGTTCTCAATATCTTTCATCACCTGAGACATAAATTGAGTACCACGATCTGATAAGATTCCCTCAGGAAATCCTATGCGTCAAAAAATAACAAATAAAGCATCAGCGACAGCTGCTGAGGTGATAGTCTTCAACGGTATGGCCTCCGGCAAACGTGTACATAAGTCTATACACATTAGGATATATCGATATCCTCTATCGGACATGACTGACATAGGATCAACTATGTCAACCGCATTCTTGGTGAAAGGCCGTAATGGCACATAAGTGACTTGTAAGGGTGCAGCATGGTGCTTGCCTCTACATGCTACCTTTTGACAAGTTGTATATGACCTGCAGTATAGCTTTACGTCTTTGTTAACACAGGGCCAATAAAAATTCGAGGTGACACGAAACAGAGTACGCTTAATCCCCATATGACCAACTAAAAGCGAGTCATGGGCAGTATTCAATACAATAGGCCTAAAACTCTTTGGAATAACTACCTGTCTCCTGACTGAAACACAGTTGTCAAAGCATCTAATCTGTTATGAGTTTATAATTTCGAACCAGTAACGTGAAGTTTTTGTCTTTTTGACCATAGAACAGAAAATCAGATTGATCATATATGCATAAACAAGAAGTTTAGATCATCATTGCAGGATGTAAAGGTATATAGAGGAGCAGATGTGGCATCAGATCACCACCTTCTGATAGCCAAAGTAAAAATAAAACTCAAGAGATATGCAACAATGCGAAATTATAGACAACAATTTAATGTAGGACATCTAAGAAATCAAGAAACAAGAGACAAATTTGCGGTCACAATATCCAACAAATTCCAAGTGCTCCAACAGCTGGAAGATGCAGAGAATACGGAAGACTATTGGCAGCAAATCAAAACGGTATGGAGTGAGACATGTGAAGAAATACTGGGGAAAAGGGAACGACAACAAAAAGCATGGATAACAACAGAAACCATCAATAAGATAAAAGACAGGAAAAACAAGAAAGCAGATTTAAACACAAGCAAAACTAGAAGTTCCAAAGCCAAGGCTCAAGAAGTGTACACAGAAGCAAACAAAGAAGTAAAAAGGAGTATCAGAAGAGAGAAGAGGAAGTATATTGAGGAGTTGGCAAGAGAGGCAGAAGATGCTGCAGCCAAAGGGAATATGAGAGAACTGTATAACAGCACAAAGAAGCTAACGGGGAAATACAAGCAAACAAGTTGCTTCATAAAAGACAAGAATAGAAAACTGCTCAGCAATATACAAGAGCAAATGAAGAGGTGTACAGAATATTTTGAGGACCTTCTCAGTAGACCAGCTCCACAAAAACCCCCCGGACATCCAGCCAGCAGAAGGAGAGCTACACATTAACGGTGAAAGACAAACGAAGGAAGAAATAAAGAAAGCCATAAAGCTTCTAAGAGATGGAAAAGGTCTGGACTTGATGGCATTCCAGCAGAGGCCATCAACGCAGATATCGACTCTGCTACAGAGATGCTATATAAATTACTTGGTAAAGTCTGGGAAAAGGAAGAGATTCCAGCAGAATGGAAGGAAGGATATCTGGTTAAGTTGCCTAAGAAGGGAAATTTACAAGAGTGCACACATTATAGAGGAATAATGTTACTTTCAGTGCCAGGAAAAGTATTAAACAGGATTATCTTTGAAAGATTAAAAGTCAAGAAACTGAGAGATGAACAAGCAGGTTTTCGACAAAACAGATCCTGTACAGACCAGATAGTCACTTTGAGAATAGTAGTTGAACAAAGTCTGGAATGGAATTCACCACTATACATCGGGTTTGTGGACTACGAAAAGGCATTTGACAGTGTAGACAGAGAATCACTTTGGAAATTGTTGAGGCATTATGGAGTTCCCCTGAAGATCATTAATTTAATAAAGAAAATATATGAAGACATGACATGCAGAGTTCTTCATGAAGGACAGCTTACAGAACCGTTTGGGATAAGAACAGGAGTGCGACAGGGATGCCTCTTGTCTCCATTTCTTTTCTTACTAGCAATAGACTGGGTTACGAGAACATCGACAACACAAAACAGAAATGGAATCCAGTGGACTCTGACTAAGCAGTTGGATGATCTGGATTTTGCTGATGACTTAGCTCTTCTTTCCCATAACCGCAATCAGATGCAGGACAAATTGAAAACACTCGATGAGAGGTCACAGCAATTGGGTCTGAAAATACACAGGGAAAAGACAAAGATAATGAGAATAAATGCAGGTAATGATAACAGGGTTGAACTTGAAGAAACACCAATACAAGATGTAGAATCGCACACATATCTTGGCAGCAATATAGGCAAAGTTGGAGGGACAGACAGTGATATCAAAATAAGAATACAAAAAGCAAGAGGAGCTTTCATTGCATTGGGAAATATATGGAGATCAAGAGAAATCGGATCCAACACGAAAATAAGAATCTTCAACTCAAATGTGAGGTCAGTCCTATTGTATGGCTCTGAGACATGGAGAACAACAAAGACAACTACCAAAAAGCTACAGACTTTCATAAATGGGTGCTTGCGTAGAATAGAGGGATTAAAATGGTATGACAAGGTTACCAACGTGGAACTGATGACAAGAACTAGAAAAGTGCCAGTGGAACAAGAGATGAGAAGAAGACGATGGCGATGGATAGGACACACACTGAGGAAACCTGTTGATAGCATTACAAGGCAGTCCTTGTTCTGGAACCCCCAGGGCAAGAGAAGCAGATGTAGACCAAGAAGCACATGGAGAAGAGAGCTGGAAACATAGGTGAAAATGATAGGGAGAATGTGGAAAGAACTTGAGATGATGGCACGTGACAAGAAGACTTGGCATGTGTTTGTTGAAGGCCTATGCTCCTTTGGGAGTGGAGGGTTATGAATGAATGATACACTTGATATATATTTTTTCTACTTTCAAGAATTTAATACATTTTAACCTTTTGTAACTGCGCTGTTCACGACTTTTCTCCGTACACATTTAGCTCTTACTATATTCTCGATCAGTCTGTGAGAAAGAAGAGAGAGCGGGTGATTCGTAAGACTATAAGCGAGTGTGGGCTTGGCAAGAGAGATAGCTGTAATAGCCCTTCTTCCAGGTTGTCATACTGTCACCCTATTTTCACACATTATCTGTGTCTTCTCTATAAATCTGACAGTTCTCTTACTTTGTCGATTTCACTAAAATTGTCAAACTCGACAAATATTTCTAACAACTCACACGCTCATGACAGTGCACAACTTGCACATGAGACCTCCTATTTTTTCGCCGTGATCCGAGAAGGTTAGAGATCCGATATCATTACCCTGGAGACCAGGGAGGAGAATGACATCATAGGACCACTGGTTCTGAAAAAAAAAAGTCCATAAATTATATTCCCTCAACTGGGAATCGAACCTGTACTTCTAGAATTCGAGGCGGACGCCATACCTCTTAACCACTCCGACCCTCTTACGTGATTATTGGATACGTACTGGGCGCTTGATCATAAGGTCGTTCTACCACAAGCGTATTCTGCTCACATTTCAAACCTCAAATTCATAACCGTACATCGGCTCACATTTCAAACTTCACATTCATAACCGTACATGTGATCACATTTGAAACTTCACATTCATAACCATACATGTGCTCACATTTCTAACTTCACTTTCTAAATTTCTGTTGTACAATTCCTAATTTATCACAAAGACACTAGTTTACGTGGCAATTCCAGAGTGTCGTGCCTGTGTTATAACAGTCGGCATCATCACTGATTTC
Source organism: Oreohelix idahoensis (assembly GCA_024509875.1). Taxonomy (NCBI): domain Eukaryota; kingdom Metazoa; phylum Mollusca; class Gastropoda; order Stylommatophora; family Oreohelicidae; genus Oreohelix; species Oreohelix idahoensis. Next base: position 942,429 of record JAMPIV010009738.1, read on the forward strand.
TAAATGTACAATAAACGTTTTGCTTTCTTTGTTACATTCGATGAACGATCTTGTTGAACTATGTGAGAGTGCGTCACGCGCTTCAGTGTTCGTCTAGAGATCCACTAATAGCACAGCCTGCCAACAACTACCATAATATAAACTTTCTTCCTTATTACAAAAAAAATATTGTGTCATCTTTCATTATCATATACGATTGTGTCTGAGGCTGACAACCTGCTCGTATAAAATACAATGTTTCATAACCACCACTGCGAAAACGCGTTTAGCGCACTCTACAAGGGAACTAACTGCGGTAATGGCTCCATCCTCAATTATAATTTCTAAATGAGAAAGAAAAAACTAACCATAATGAACATTCAATTGAAGACCACACCACACTTTCAGTGGAAGCACTTAAGTCTCCTTCATTGTTTCTTTGTGAATGCCACCATAGAAGTTTATTACTGGTATCATTATCGTTATTACTATTCCTGTTAGCTTGCGTTGGGTCGCTGTTTATAGTACTATAGAACACACAATCTCGTCACCTAGAAATGTTCCATCACGTGCGACTAGCCACTTACGTCCAGCAGAGTCCAAGTTTCCCTAAATGAAGGAGAGACGCCAAATTATAGTAACGGCTGCTCGTAGAGAGACTTAGGGTACCTAACGTCTTTATAAATGCATCACTGACCTTCTTTCTGATCAAACCAAATTTGAAAGCCACTTTGCCTGCTGACCAAGCGAAAAGAACCACAATCTAATTGCTATCCACATTCCTGTGGCTCTGGAGACGTCTGTGTTTCATAAATACTTACGCCAAAGTTTGCGTGTTGGCTTCCATTTTTATTGCTTGAGTCAACCGGATGTCTGTTAGTTACACCCGACAAAAGAATTTAAAAAAAAAGAATTTCTTTTTCCTTTAGTAAAACGTATCTTGTATTTTAGTTTTACAGTGGCATTACTTTGTTTTAAAAATAAAATTTTGCCTCGTTTTGGTGAGGTGTGCGCCGTTCAAACCTTGACACAAGGCCCGTCGGTTATATTAGGGTGCGTGTCTAAATACGAAAGATCGTGTTGTCGAGTTTTCAGTGGAATTATTGTCTTAAGTCTCAATTTAGGCGGCCATATGCTGCGAATATGGCCATGCAGTACAATGTGAAAGGCCATATTAATTCTTTCATTCTCATTTTCACTCGTAATACATGTCTGAGTCACCACTACTAATGGTCCTATTGCAGGAGGCCTTCAACAAGCAATCTCTTGCTCTTGTAACGGTGAGTTCTACAGCAATTTGTTTTTCATTATGAGGTTTTCAGACTGTTGAGTGCGCATCATGGGGCATAGCGATTATGTTAAAGTGGAGTTGGAGAGAGATCGCTTTGCACCATGTTGTACACTCACCAAACACAAAATAAATGCGATCATTAACTATGACTACGAAGTAGCGTAAAATGACGTAGAAGACATAGTGACAGGATTCCATAGCGTCGGCTTGTGTGGCAAGGTCCACTTATAGCAGTGTAGTTGATTCTACTTTCAAAGTGTTTATATTAGATGTAGATTTCAAGCAGAAATCTAGTGTGATTCTAATTCAATTGGGGATAAACCCATCTCGTCAGGAGTTATGAGATTCGGGTAAGATTTAGGCTAGTATAGCCACCAGAGATATTTGAACAGATCAAAAGTATCGTAACCGTCATGGAAGGGTATGGACGCCCAAAGAAAATATGTATGATTGCCGACTAAAAGAAGATGTGCAGGAAGGCACCGAAGTGAAATACTATGTATATGGAAGGAAGACAAAATATGTCCAGTGGAACTCCTAAGAATAAAATATATGAAGGAAATAATAATTATGCTATGGAAGCACTAAAAGAAAGATAAGTCTTGATAGCCTAAAGAATTTTGAAGAAGCATGGACTTATGCAGAAATAATTTATGAAATGCCAGAATCGATGATTTAAATGAAACTGTCAAATTGTATTAAGAGCAATGTGTCGCTCATATAAGTTCCTGTGTTGAATAAAGTGAAAGTCGTTTAAACACAGAAGTTTTCGAGAAATGATTTCCAGTTGGAAGCATGAGTTTGTAGAGATATAACCAGTTAATATGTGATGACAGTTAGTCAGATTAACAGACTTAGAACACAAAGAACAGTTCGATTACGAATAGAAAAACTGTGGCCAGAATTTTGGTGACTATATTTCAGAACATTAATACAATATCCCTAGACATCATTCAACATACTGGAGCCAGAAGGAAAAGTTCCTTAACACAGACTCAAGCACAACCTCATATTTGTCGTCTGCTACAACACGTCCGAGCCTGAGGTAGCAGTGGCCCTATTCTTTCTATGCCTCATCAAAGATTCCCCCCCCCCCCCCCCCCGGGAACTACCCGACACAGAAGGCCATAGCATGTTCATCATTTTCCTGTGCGTTCCTTACAAAGCATTGAGCCACCGCTGTAAATGGTCCTCTTGGAGAAACCCTGTACCAAGAATTCACATGACATTGTGGTGGTAGTTTATGTAGCAATTAGTATTACATTATGAGGCTGCCAGCTCCATACACAACCTCATGTTAGTTGCTTGTACGACATGCCTGAGTGAGTAGTAGTCTATTTTTACTGTTTCGTCAGAGATTCCCAGGAACAACTCGAGGCGCAAGGACATACGTTGCAGGAAAATTAGCATGCTCCGCGACAAAAGGCTTCTTCTTAAAGTACATTGCCAGCTGGCATCGGTGATCATGTCTCCTCATAAATCCATTCCTCGGTGCATTTTTTAAATTCTGATGTCGACATTTTTTTCACATGCACAGTGTTAAACTATCCAGTATCTTCTCTCTCTCTCTCTCTCTCTCTCTCTCTCTCTCTCTCTCTCTCTCTCTCTCTCTCTCTCTCTCTCTCTCTCTCTCTCTCTCTCTCTCTCTCTCTCTCTCTCTCTCTCTCTCTCTGTGTGTAGTCATATATCTCTTTACTCTTTTGCTACATTATATCCCAGCTTTCCTCTTCTCATAGCATGTCTAAAGAAAGAGGACTGTTTACCTCTAATACAAGCAATGGGCTTCCTTTGTGTGCGGGATTCTTTCAGGACATCCCATAATTCATTATAGTCGCTTATGGTATTATTAACATTATACTGTAAAACCATATATCTGTGACCTCCATGGATTTTTTTTTTTTGGCTTCAAAAGCATATTTTTCTCATGATTGTCATAAATATTGAATGTATGTGAGACTTGTTATGGCATACGATATAATGGCCTCTACAGCATGTTAGTTTCACACAGGTAAACGGACTTAAACTGGCTTCGCTTTCTACATATATTTGCTATGTAAATTATGAAACTCAAATTTACATAAATAAAAACAGAAGCACTTTAAATACACACTCTCAGACCACTAGGTCTTTAAATTTTGGATATGCGCCCTAATATAAACGACGGATCCTGTGTCTAGTTTCAACGGGAAGCGCCTCACCAAAAACAGGCACAATTCCTATTAAAAAAAAACTTTAAACACATTTCATATTTCGGCTTAGCTATTTGGAGAAATAACATTTTTTTTGTTAAACCATGGCGTGTTAGCTGATATCTGCACAGTTCCCATCACTTCCGTCTCTTACTGACTGTCTTTTTTTATTCTGGAATAACGCATATTCCTTTACTCGTCCTGACCTTCTCTGTTAGAATCTCCCGTTCTACAATAACTCTAAAGATGGCCAGCTACTGGGAGAAATCGCCCCTCTAATGGAGCGATGCTTCACTTCTATTCAGTAAAAGAAAAAAAAATGGCGAAGATTACATTTGTCTGAAAGCAATTACAGCTTGACACATAGACCAACAAATCTTTTCTGTCTAAAAGTGACCGGGATTTCTCTTAGATTCTTGGTTCTCTTCTTCGGGCAGTCTCGATAATTGTCTGTAGAGTGAAGCCCCGAATCCCAAAAACGTCATAACAGTTTCTAAGGAAGTTTTTGTAAATACTGTATACGTCTGGAGAATATTGTATCAAAATAGCACATTCATAGCTGCCTTCAGTTCATGACCATCGATTACACACGATAGAGATTAGCGAGCAAAACGATGTACGAGACTTTACTAGTTCAACAAGAAGCACTAAAGAGGTAAACGAACAAGCTTTGGGGACCCTTTTTTATTATTGCTGCCACACGCACTACAAACAGAACATAAATGATCCATATTTTCTATTACTTACTTAGTCATTCCTATTCTACCCTGGGATGAAGATGTTTGTCAGCGAGAACGCCATACAATCCTGTGGGCTATCTTCCTCCTGGCTGGTTTTAATCTAGTCCTCGGTTCTTCAAAGATTGTCTAATGTTTTCGTCCTAGCGGACTTTGGGTAGTCTTGGAGGTCTGAATCCCTAACTCTTAGTTTCTCATACTTGTCGTGTTAGCCGATCTTCTCCATTCTGCAGACATGGCCAAACCATCGTAGTTGAGACTGTTCTACTTGGGTCTGCAGGGGCTGGGTTTTGAGGCCTTGCCCTTTCGTCTGGTAGCGGACCATGTCTCTTCTTGTTACTTCAACCACCTTCTTCACATATCTCATTTCTGAAGTTTGGAGCTGGTCTTTGTGGGTTGCCCATGACTCGCATCCGTAAGTCAAGACTGGAACATCGGTGGTGCAGAACACAGCTATCTTCGTCTTCTAGCCAACTTCTCCTTTTGCTGAGGAATCCTCGATTTGTGGCCTGAATAAGTCTCTCAGTTGCTGCTCTTCGGGTAGCCAACTCTTATTTGATGCCTCCTTTCTAGTCTATGACAGCTCCATGATATTTAAAGGGGTTGACCTGCTCCAGGACCTGTTCTCCCAGCATAATCTGATTTCTTCCCTCCCCGTACATTATATAGCAAAGAATACAAGTGGTTAGCCAGTTATCATTCATCAGTAATTTGTCACATCTGTCACACAAGAAAACATAAATATTTGAACAGTATGACGCATGCAAACTTTCATCTCTCTACGATGAGTGAAACAATAATTCTGAGCCGCAAAGATTTGACACGCGACAAACATACAAAGCTCAGATGATGTTAAATAAAATTGGTTAACAGAAACTCTGCTTTATAGGGCAAGGGGACGCCTGGAGGGAAGGTGGATAGGCATCGCCTAACCTCGAAAAAACAGAATAACGCCTGCCTCAGCAACAAATCTCGCACTGGAATGAACCAAAACTACTTTGCCCCTCGGCACTTTACCGGCACAAGTGTTACGAAAAAAAAAAAAAAAAAAGTAAAATACTTAAAGTGTTGTGAACAAGTAGGTAAAATATTAACCGAAGACCTTCGAATTTGTGCTCATTTGTGAGGTATGTTGCTACGATAAGCTTCCGACAATGTTTTCTCACATTTTATTAATCTTTTAAATTGGGCGTTCATTCGATCTGAGGACGTATTTTATGATGGCTGCTGATTAAATTAGCTTGACAGTTTAATGTGTATCCAGTACAAATAAATTGAAGGGAACTGAAGACAAATGAAAGGCATAAAGAAGACACGGAGAGCTGATGGCACGAAAAGTAGGACTTGACATTCCTTTGTGAAGGTTTGTGCTCCTTGGGGAGCAAAAGCCTAATCATGATTAAGATGATGATAATCAATAACATACAGCAGTCCCCCGGTGTAATGCTGTTCGATTAGCGCGTGTTCGAAATAACGCTCTTTTCACTTTATTCCAATGTCTGTTATACGCTTAAAAAATTCAATATTACGTCCTGCACTGTAAACGTAGGCCTGCGTTCGGACTGTACATGCATAGACTCAAGCCGTTCATCCGCAGCCCAACCCTCGTATGCGTTACAAACACACCGGATAACAATCTATTGTGAGTGACGCCATTTTCATCATAACAAGGATTATACATTTTCTGTTGGACGTTAGTTTATACCCTTCAAAATGGCGCGAAAGCGTAAAAATCAGACAAGCTAAAGCAGTGCTAATAAGAAGGAGAGAAATAGTATGTCATTCAAAGTGAAATTAGAAGTTTTGAGGCGTCTGGACTCTGGTAAGCGGCAGTATGTAGTAGCCACAGCAATAGGCTTCGCTGGATCAACTGTGCGGACAATTATCAAGAATAGAGAACCAATTAGGGAGTGTTCTAAGGCAAAAATTGCTCTCAGCGGAACCCAAATTACTTGAACCAGACCAACAGTTATGGTTGACATGGATCGTTAACCGAACGTGTGGACTGAAGAGCAAATACAGCGTAGCAAATCACTCAGTTGGTTGGCCGCCCAATTTAAAACATTTATCTCATTTTATTTCTATTAATTCTTATGAGACATCATTTCGCTTAACGCTATTTCTATTAGCGCAAGCACTTTCAAGAACGAATTAACAACGCTTAGCGGTCAAAGGAATTGACAAAGTGAAACACTAAGACCTTTTTGATATTTTACATGAACTAAATATAGACGGGAAAGATCTTATGATAATAAGGAACATATATTGGGAGCAGGAATCCGCGATCAGATTTGAAGGAGAACTAACTGAATTCAGAGCAATTAAAAGAGGAGTTAGACAGGGATGTGTGTCCTGATCATTTTAACATATACAGCGAGACGATACTTTGAAACATTGAACACCTCGAGGGAATTAAAGTCGGAGGAGGAAATATCAACAATCGGAGGTATGCAGATGACACAGTTTTAATAGCAGAGTCAGAGGAAAATCTACAAATCATTCTAGACAAAGTAGTGGAACAGAGCGAGTTAAAAGGATTTTCTTTGAATGCCAGCAAAACTGTATGCATGGTAGTTTCTAAGAAAATACAAATACCAGTATGCTCTTTGAACAGCAAAAGAGAAAAAAATCAAACAAGTCAATCTCCTTAAATATTTAGGATACACATTGACATCAGATGGCAGATGTGACACAGAGATAAAGAAAAGGATCGCCACGTCCAAAGAAGCTTTTACTAGGATAAGCAACGTAATGAAAAAAAGAAACATCACCATAAGCCTAACAATTCGCTTACTAAGGGGCTACGTGTGGTCCGTTTTTTTATATGGATGCGAATGTTGGACAATGAGTAACCAAATGGTGAAAAAACTGGAGGCAGCGGAAATGTGGTTTTTGAGGAGTTTACAGAGTATCGTGGACAGGGAAGAAAACAAATGCCGAGGTACTGACAGCTGCGGGTGTTAATAGATCGCTCATCAAAACCATCAGGAAAAGACAAATGAAATTTGTAGGACATGTTAACAGAAGAGGAGGAGTGGAGGAATTAGTCTTATGTGGGAAAATACCAGGTAGGAGAGGAAGAGGAAGACAGACAAAGATGTATGTGGAAAACTTAAACAACTGGGCAACAAACAACAGCATGGACAACAACAACCTCGTTAGACTATCAAAAGACAGAGAAGATTGGAGGGTCATGATCGCCAATGTCTGTTCCAGACTAGGCACCTGAAGAAGAAGCGAGGATGGCTGTATTTTTTATAAATTCACTAACTTATTGTTGCTGTCATTTTCGACGGAGTCATCTGTCAAGTTATTTGCTTATGTTTGTATCATAAGTATAATTGTGTCTTTACCTGCGATGTCAGGTTGATTAGGGGTTGTCTTCCCTTGTTTATTCATTCATTGTGTTTGACCTGTAGGGTCAGAGGTTGACAGTTCGGCGTAGGCCTATGGGAAGGTTTTTTAAGCGGGAGTGAGATATACTTCCGGGAAGCCGGGAGGTCCTGTTTTTCTGAAGGGACCAAGAGTCCATTGTTTTTCGGGGAGAATCTTCGAAGTAACTGCTATGGCAGTTTTCCCCAGTGAATCTCTGTGCGTCGGGATGACGACAGAATTCCTTGTTTAGTTCTGAGGATTCATTTTCCAGGTAATACCGACCTTTATGCATTATTACGCTTTTCGGTGGCAGAACATGTAAAGGATTACCTAGGGTGAACAGCAGCTCACTGATCCGCCATTTCAGAACTTATATATTTGTGCTCGAGGTAGCCATCCAAGACTGTTAGTCTTATATTGTCCAGAAATCCAGTGACGAAGATATATTGTGGGAGCCGCAGATTGGCGGAACTTCTATCTACAATAAGTATTACTGCAGGGTTGATGATAACCTATTTAACAGAAGTACACGGCCGACGTCAGAACGAGGCCTGTGCTTTCGGCTATTATACTACAGCCTGATATGTGCAATTGGCAGGGAGTGCCAAGTTGCACCTATGTGTCATAGTAACTAAGGCATCTGACGCGTTTAGTCAGAGACGCCAAGGGCGACGCTACGAACTGTCATTATTGAAGAACTTTGCTATTGACCATGCACGTCTATTCTGATGTTTACCTTTTTGAATGCCAAATGTATACCTATCGATGTCAGGTCAGCATGACCTTGTTACACTGACTGTTCCTGTTGATATTATGTGTGTTCCCGTCAATAAATGTCTTGAAACATGCCTGCAGTGTCAAAGCATCCTTGATTACTGCATGTGAGAGTATGGGTTGCAGGATCTACATCTATACGAGCCTAAACACATTCGCGTCTTCATACGCACCCACACTCAATTCATCATACGCTCACACTACACATCTAACAACATGTATCCTGTCTTGGGCCAGTGATCACATCAACAAGAAAAAAAAGACAGTTACACTTATTCATTCAGTTAATAACATTCAGCCCCATAAGAAGTATCGCCCTTCAACAAATTCATAACTAATCGTCCTGTCCTGTACTGTCCTACGTCTATTCTAGGTTTTCTCCATGTCTTCTTTATCCGTATTATTTGTACCTCCAAGTCTCTTCTCTGTGTATTGTTGGTCTCCTTCTACCTGTTGTGCCGTAGAGTTTCCATAGGACAGCCTTGTAATGCCATCAACACGTGTCCTCCATGTGTTTCCTATCCATCGTCAGCGTTCTCTTATCATCTTTTGTTCCCTGGCACTTGTCTGCAGCCTTGTCACCAGTTCCACATCGGTGATCTTTCCATATTATTTCAACCCTTCTATTCTACGTAAGCTCCAATTTGTCGTAGATTTGGGATAGGTGATTAAGACTTAGTTTGGTCCCTTCCGAATAGACGTAGACATAAGTGATAGCTCAGTGGGAGGTGATAAAATAGAAATAGATTTCACGAGTGAGGTGGAGGAAATAAAGTAGATTCTGTCCCTCCCACTCGAGAAGCTTCTCTCAGTCAGCCTATCATCTACAACAGAGTTAGATTAGTCAGACAAATCTAATATAATATATAGTAGTATATATACCTCCCATACACACACACATAAGTGACTACAATAGAAAAACAGAGGTGAAACTATGACAATGGAAATATAGATAATTGGGAACGAACTGACCGACACACTGGAATAAGTTTATGTGAAGTTTAATTATCATAATAAACTTCCATCACAACATATAAAAATTACATCGAACATATACAAATAGTCATAAAGTCAATGAATTGCTACAAGAATGATAGACCCATTGGTATGATCCTTTCCCTCGATGTATAGCCCACAGTCCTGTTACAGGAAAAGTGATAGCTCCAAAGAGTCACGGATACATATGATTTAGTCTAAGATTTCCCTTTAAAGGTATGAACAGACTTGGATACTCTGATCTATCCTAAGGAAAAATATTGTTAGCAACAAAACAAACTTGCATAAAGAAATTTAAGACAGCAAAATGGGTGCCAAAATACCACAATAAAGGAATCACTCAGTCCTGCATTCACTCTATTCGGTCAGCCGTGATCACGTGGTTTCATTCGCACTTACAGCTGTGGTAGCAACTTCTGGAAACACAATTTTTAGGACATGCACATACAGACTCTCCAATGGTAGTCTTGGCCAAGAGAACCCCAGTTCCAAAAAGACGGGTTGAATTCACTACTTCAGGGAACGTTTTCTTGGTTATACTTATTTTAGGATATCTGGTTCTGTCACATTAAAATTGTCCAGGCACGAACGTTAACAGCGAGCACAGTGTCAATAGCTTAGGTTTCTAGTAATTAGGAATGTCAGGTAACTGCCTTCTCTCAGTACAGGATTTATTTGGTCACACCACCACTAGTCACAACTCCGTCGGAAGGTTACTGATATTAATATTTTGCTTGCCACAAGGCTGAAATGTACTTGAGGTTTTTTTTCCTCTGGAAGAATTAAATCAGGCTCGATGGGCCCGTTACTTCATTAAATCTTTAGAAAAGTTTATGTACTGGGTACTCTGTCGTTCTGGATGCCAATGCAATCTAGACAGGTTTTACTTTATACACCCAAGTCTTTTAAGAAAAAAAATGTTTTAGTTATTCACAGATATTTCTCCGTACAAAACGCTGGTAGAGTTGGGCTACACCAGTTTTCACTGAATAAAGAAAACAACATATAAAATACTTATACATACTATGTACTCGGTTATAACTTACATTATAAACTGCAAGCGGAGAGCTTGACTTATCGTTTAAAACTCCCGTGAAATAAGGTATAATTCATAAAATCAATCATCATGAATTAGAAATACATACGTATTTCGTCAATACTCAATGATGAATCAGTGCTGTTATAAGTTAGTTTTAAAATATTCTCGACTGAGTATTTAGCGGTTAAATTAAATTTATTTATAGCTGCATGAGAAGCTAGAAATTATAATTTATTCTGCTTTCCACTGAAACACGTCACTAGAGAATATAACAGACTTATAAATTAATTTCTCTGCACAAAAATCTAACTGGTGAAATATAATAGGCGATTTAACACTTAATCACTCAACCTATTAGATATTATAAAGTTACCTCCAAACAGAACTACGCGTATCACAACGAAACTCAGAGTTTCACTTATAAATATAAGTATCTAGAACGAAGCGATCACGTCTACTGCAACTTGGAGATTGAATGAAATCAAGTTTCCACTCCGGGGTAGATATATATGAAACAGACAAAGGATGTGCGCTATTTCCAAACCCCTGTCTCACCTCTCCTTTCTCTCTCTCTCTCTCTCTCTCTCTCTCTCTCTCTCTCTTAACACTTCCCATTAACTTAGACGTTGCCCATAACTGCCAAACGTGCGTCTTCACACCTTCTACGACGACCTGTCTCATTTCTGAGCGATGCGGATGGCAGTTTCCACACCTCGCCGAGAAACTTAACCTTAGAGCGCCGTGTCAGATGAAAATGTTAGACGATATGTCTGCCATCCCATGTCTATCGAGACGAATTTCACAGTAGTTCGTCTCGTCCAGGGACTGACACGATTATGCAATAAAGTGCGTTTCTAGTATGAGAAAAAGAAACGGTAAAGCCAGAATGGGAAAGTAAATTTTGTCGCAAACGAACGAATGCGAAAAAAACCCAGGAAAAGGATAAAAGAGCGATAATAAAATAGAGGACACGGGTAGGAAAGAAAAGAATATAGAAAATTTATTGATCATAAATCTCTATGAGACAGAACGTCCCCCCTTTAAGATATGGAAGCACTCCATGTCTCCGTTATGGAAATAAATTTCCTATATCCGTAGCTTCAGGGTGTCTGTTCTCTCCCCTCTCATCTCCCCCCTCCGTCTCTCTCCAATTCTTACTCAAGTCCCGTCCACCATTATTCCTTCTCTGGAATGTCTTCCGTGCGCGCTTGAAAGAGTGTCGCCGCTTTTGACATTTTGAAAAGATTCTGTGTGATTGCAGTGGAATTTCCCTGCCACTATCGTCATCTTCGTCAATTTTGGCGATCGTCAGGAGATGTTCGGAGGTCGGCACTGGTCTTTCCAAGTATTTCTTTAACAGATTTAAATGGAAAACCTTCTCCTTTCCTTTAATAGAGATCTGGTAGTTAGCCTTAGAAATCTGTTTCAGGACGGTAAACGGCCCTTGCCATCCGATCCTCAGTTTGTTGTTCCCGGCAGGGAGTAACACCAAAACTTTCTCTCCTGCTTCCAGTTCTCTCTCTTTCGCGACTTTCCTGTATCGGTTAGCGTGCTTTGTGCGTGCTCGCTTAAAGTTGGTCGTTGCTAGGTCCCATCCTTGTTTCAACCTTTCCTTTAAAACCGACATATATTTACTTGCTGAGACAACTGTCTCATCCGCCTTCTCGTCTGTCAGAGACTGAAGTAAGGCTTCAAGTGGCCTCTTAATAGGTCTGCCGAATAAAAGCGTTGCTGGCGGAAATCCTGTGGAAGTATAGGAGATTCTCTGTAGCTAAATAAAGCTGCAGGAATACAAAGATCCCAATCTTTAGGTTTCACTTGTGGCAGTTTACTTAACATCATGTTGAGATTTCCATTAACACGTTCCACGAGCCCATTTCCGGCCGGAGTATAAGGCTTTATGTAGATGTGTTGGTTCCTCAAGATCTTCACTATCTCATCCATCAACAGGTTTCGGTATTGAGATCCGTTATCCGTCAACACTTGTTGAGGGAATCCAAACCGAGTAAAAATCTGCACGAGGGCTTCTGTGACATGCTTGGTATCTGCGCATGTTAGCGGGATAGCTTCTGCCCATAAAGTGCATGTGTCGACTAAGGTGAGGATGAACCTGTTCCTTCTTTTAGTCCTTTCTAGGGGTCCTAAAATGTCGATCACAACCCGTTCAAATGGTGTTCCCATTATTGGCTTTTCACCCATGTGTACTGGGGGTGTCCGTTGCGTGGGTGGTACACGTTGGCACTGGGCACAGGATTTGACATACCTGATAATATCAGTATTTACTCCTGGCCACCAATAATGAGTAGTTATCCGTTGGTTTGTGGCGTTCTGTCCCATATGTCCGCTGAAGAGAAGAGAGTGCCCCATTTCTAGGTATTGGCTTCTGTACTGTTTCGGTACTAAGAGCTGGTTGTAACCTTGGTCAGGCTTGCCCGTTCTGCGATAAAGTACGCCATCCTTAGAAAAAATGTCCCCGTGCTTTCTGGTTTCCTTAGCCATGGGCAGTTTCCTAAAGCAGGGTGCCAAAGTAGGGTCATTTTCTTGAGCTTCTTTAAGTTCCATAGGTAACAAATTTTGCGCAGGCTCCCGTTCCTTCTTGGTTTGCCCTCTTGTAGTTACTGCTGCCACAATCGGCTCTTCCGGTTTCCCAATAAACACGTATCTACCGCCAAGTATGACTGGGTAGATCGGGTCATCCATAACAGCCGTTTTGATCACACCTCTGACAAACTCAGAGTGGATCTCCACCAGTGCGATGGGAAGCGCTGTAGGTGCATCACTCTTAGAAACTCCACAAAATTGGACGGTTTCTCCTGTCTCTTGACCGGGTTTGACCAGGTTTCTGGCAACAATGCAATCAAAAGAAAGCCCCGTGTCAAATAAACAAAAAGTTTGAGAACCGTTCAAAACAACAGTACCTCGCGTTGAGGATCTCTGTCCCTCAGGTTGGGAATCACTGTCAATAATTCCGCTTTGCGAGACTGTTAGCAAGCATCGGATGCGTTTAGGCTCAGTGTGCTCGCTCTGATCATTAGTCCCGTGCGCAGGGGTTTTCCCTTTGTCACCTTGTCCTCGCTGGCTGATGTGCCATAAAGGGCGGTCGGGTTGATCAGACTGTTTACTGTGGTTGGGGTACTTGTTTTTGTAGAACTTGGATTTTTCAGGAGGGGGGTTTTGAGGTCCAGTTTCTCTGTGGTTATTCTGGTTAGAAGCATGAGAAGATTGCTCTAGATTATTCTTCCGAAAAGGCTTTTCTGTCGGTTTACGTTTTGTGGCCGGCAGTTCGGCCAGCGCATTTTGATAACGCTCAGACTTTTCCAAGATATCTTCAAGCTTTTCTGCACCTTGCTCAGCTAAAAATATTCGGTGTTCACAGACAAAGTGTTCTTAATTTGTTCTGTTATAACAAATTCCTCAAGACCTTCTTAGGTAGAGGGGAGCTGCGAGAGCTCTAGGCACTTTGTCAGATATCCCTTTAGACGAGAGGAGACCTGCTGAAAAGTTTCAGAATTCTCCTTTCTGCTGTTGCGAAACAGTTGCAAAAATTTGCGCGCGTTCATTTCAAAACGCTCCAGTAACGCTTTCCTCAAGACGTCGTAATTGTCTTGTTGGCTGCTCTCCAGTTTGGCGTAAACATCATACGCAGAGCTTTTTAAAGCCTGGGAAAGCTTCATATTCCAACGCGACCTCTCTAAACCGTACAGAGTTGCAATTTTCTCAAATTTTTCTAGATACGTGTCAATCTTCTCATTAGGACAAGGGAAAGATTCTAGAGCGAAAGACATAGCGGTGAGGTGAAGAGATTGAGTGTTATATTGATCAGTTAAGGAAGAATGAGGAGGAGAAGACTCTCCATTGCTGGAGGTATAGGCAGCAGCACGGCTTTGGAACTCTAGAGTCTTAAGCACCAACTCATGCTGTCGTCGTTGCTCATTTTCTCTTTCCTCATGCTGCATCCTGCGAATTTCCATTTCTTCCTCAATCTTCTTCTGCTGTAATTGACGCTCTTCCGCTTCTTTCCTCTCCGCTGCTTTTTTCTTCTACTCCACATCATATCTCTCAAGTTCGTCCCTGACGAAAGCTTTCGCTTCGTCGCCGTCCAGTCCCTCTTCCATTGCTTTCTGTCTGAGCATCTGCCTCAGTTTCGCCCTCTCGGCCATAATAAATCAGTGACTGAGACTACTCAAGGAAGAAGGAAGAAAAAGGATACACTGATTCCTACCACTAACGAGAAAATACCAAACAAAAAGATGATATACTTTAACCTGGGATACCTCCTCCTATGATATAGTATCGAACTATCGCTGCTATTCCTGGTTCTAAAAGCTCTAATGCAGACGACTACGCCAAATAAATGGTAGTTAAGATTACTCACTGAAAAATACGTTGCTACAGTGGTAACAAAATGATTATTGCAAAAATTTTTAGGAGAAAAAAAATCCCTTAATTTTTAAAGTCCACTACAAGTTCACCCCTGAAGACAGTTAGGGTAAGGGAGGCAATTAACAAGACGTAATTGTCTGAACGCACTCCTTAGCTTAGCTCAAACACCTACTTCTTCAGAACCCTGTGATTGCTAGACAATCACGAACTTTACCAGCGTTTAGTATTACAAAATCAATAATTAACATATATTCCGACAAAATCAACCTGTAACTCAAATGTATATTACTCAAAATGCTGTGGAAAAAACAATTTATTAATTGTGTGGTCAGCACGCCCATAAACAGATCGTTAGTCTAGGGGAATAGTTTTTTAAAAAGATACACAATACCGCGAGACAATCACACTCTTACTCTATTTCAGAATAAAGAATCTACAGACGAGCTGATATTGTCGTACTCGTCTTCCTATTCTAAGTTCAAAAACAAAAAATCCTACGGACGAGACCACATTTGTCGTAGATTTGGGATAGGTGATTAAGATTTAGTTTGGTACCTTCTGAATAGACATAGACATAAGTGATAGCTCAGTGGGAGGTGATAAAATAGAAATAGATTTCACGAGTGAGGTGGAGGAAATATAGTAGATTCTGTCTCTGCCACTCGAGAAGCTTCTCTCAGTCAGCCTATCATCTACAACAGAGTTAGATTAGTCAGACAAATCTAATATAATATATAGTAGTATATATATACCTCCCATACACACACACATAAGTGACTACAATAGACAAACAGAGGTGAAACTATGACAATGGAAATATAGATAATTGGGAACGAACTGACCGACACACTGGAATAAGTTTATGTGAAGTTTAATTATCATAATAAACTTCCATCACAACATATAAAAATTACATCGAACATATACAAATAGTCATAAAGTCAATGAATGATAGACCCATTGGTATGATCCTTTCCCTCGATGTATAGCCCACAGTCCTGTTATAAGAAAAGTGATAGCTCCAAAGAGTCACGGATACATATGATTTAGTCTAAGATTTCCCTTTAAAGGTATGAACAGACTTGGATACTCTGATCTATCCTAAGGAAAAATATTGTTAGCAACAAAACAAACGTGCATAAAGAAATTTAAGACAGCAAAATGGGTGCCAAAATACCACAATAAAGGAATCACTCAGTCCTGCATTCACTCTATTTGGTCAGCCGTGATCACGTGCTTTCACTCGTACTTACAGCTGTGATAGCAACTTCTGGAAACACAATTTTTAGGACATGCAAATACAGACTCTCCAATGGTAGTCTTGGCCAAGAGAACCCCAGTTCCAAAAAGACGGGTTGAATTCACTACTTCAGGGAACGTTTTCTTGGTTATACTTATTTTAGGTTATCTGGTTCTGTCACATTAAAATTGTCCAGGCACGAACGTTAACAGCGAGCACAGTGTCAATAGCCTAGTTTTCTAGTAATTAGGAATGTCAGGTAACTGCCTTCTCTCAGTATAGGACTTTATTTGGTCACACCACCACTAGTCACAACTCCGTCGGAAGGTTACTGATATTAATATTTTGCTTGCCCCAAGGCTGAAATGTACTTGAGGTTTTTTTTTCTCTGGAAGAATAAAATCAGGCTCGATGGGCCCGTTACTTCATTAAATCCTTATAAAAAAGTTTATGTACTGGGTACTCTGTCGTTCTGGATGCCAATGCAATCTAGACAGGTTTTACTTTATACACCCAAGTCTTTTAAGAAAAAAAAATGTTTTAGCTCTTCACAGATATTTCTCCGTACAAAACGCTGGTAGAGTTGGGCTACACCAGTTTTCACTGAATAAAGAAAAAACAACATATAAAATATTTATACATACTATGTACTCGGTTATAACTTACATTATAAACTGCAAGCGGAGAGCTTGACTTATCGTTTAAAACTCCCGTGAAATAAGGTATAATTCATAAAATCAACCTTCATGAATTAGAAATACATACGTATTTCGTCAATACTCAATGATGAATCAGTGCAGTTATAAGTTAGTTTTAAAATATTCTCGACTGAGTATTTAGCGGTTAAATTAATTTTATTTATAGCTGCATGAGTTTAAGCTAGAAATTATAATTTATTCTGCTTTCCACTGAAACACGTCACTAGAGAATATAACAGACTTATAAATTAATTTCTCTGCACAAAAATCTAACTGGTGAAATATAATAGGCGATTTAACACTTAATCACTCAACCTATTAGATATTATAAAGTTACCTCCAAACAGAACTACGGAACAAGAGACAGGAGGGAAAGAAAATGAGAATTAAGTAGAGAACATGAAACTATAAAAATAAGAGATAAAAACTCCCTTAATATTAAGTCCAGTCACATGTGAAGCAAAGCAGGATGGCTGCCACTAAACCGGAAAGAGGAAGTTGACAGTACATAAAGATAAGAAATAATAAAAACAAGGACTGGAAAAGAGTGAGAAAAAAGTAATCAATAAATAATAAATAAAATAAATAAATAAAATATAAATAAATAAATAATAATAATAAATAAATTTAAAACAAATAAATAAATAAATAAAAATAAAAACTAAATAAAGAAATAAATAAAATAAAAAATAATAAAGGAAAAAAATAATTTAAAAAAAAAAAAAAAAATTTAAATAAAATAAATAAACAAATTAAAAAAAAAAAAAAATAAATAAATAAATAAATAAATAAATAAAATTATTAAATTAAAAAAATGGTCATTTAAAAAAAAAAAAAAAAAAGGGTGATCGCATCAAAGTAGAAAGTCATAATACAACAGGGACTCGATAGAGAAAGGCGTCTCAGACAAAAGAATGTTGGGTATTCAAACCGTGTGGTTTGAGGCAACCCATAAGATGGATGAGGCGTTGTTCCTCAGAGTTTCACTTATAAATATAAGTATCTAGAACGAAGCGATCACGTCTACTGCAACTTGGAGATTGAATGAAATCAAGTTTCCACTCCGGGGTAGATATATATGAAACAGACAAAGGATGCGCGCTATTTCCAAAACCCCTGACTCCCCCTCTTCTCTTTCTCTTTCTCTCTCTCTCTCTCTCTCTCTCTCTCTCTCTCTTAACACTTCCCATTAACTTAGACGTTGCCCATAACTGCCAAACGTGCGTCTTCACACCTTCTACGACGACCTGTCTCATTTCTGAGCGATGCTGGTGGCAGTTTCCACAACTCGCCGAGAAACGTAACCGTAGAGCGCCGTGTCAGTTGAAAATGTTAGACAATATTTCTGCCATCCCATGTCTATCGAGACGAATTTCACAGTATTTCGTCTCGTCCAGGGACTGACACGATTATGCAATAAAGTGCGTTTCTAGTATGAGAAAAAGAAACGGTAAAGCCAGAATGGGAAAGTAAATTTTGTCGCAAACAAACGAATGTGAAAAAAACCAGGAAAAGGATAAAAGAGCGATAATAAAGTAGAGGACACGGGTAGAAAAGAAAAGAATATAGAAAATTTATTGATCATAAATCTCTATGCGACACCATTTATGAAACCATGTAACTCCTTGGTTGGCTCTCTTCCATGTTTTTGCGCCATACAGCAGGACTGATTGGTTATTTGAGTTGAATATTCTGATTTTCAGGCATCTCGTACAATGCGACTAATATGAGGTTGCGCAGGAGGTTGGCAATAAAACAAACCGACGTAGTAACCACCATTGCCAAAAAAAAGGCTTCCAGCAAAGAAACCAGTTACAGTGGTAGCTCCATGCTCCATAAGAATCGCAAAGGAAAATGTTAATCATGATGATGAATAGTTATCACCAGACAACATTCGAAAGTCATACAGAAATATAGACGTGAATGATCGCGACTACTGACAGATTCGATTTCTATAATCGTATAAATTCTTGCATTTTATAAATATGGAATCGAGTTTATACGGTAAAATGTCACTAGAAAATCGAATCCGTATATTTGAAGCACCAACATTAACTCCACCAGCATCGACGGCAACGGTTTTATAACGAGTATCACCGATAATTTATGGGTTAAGCTATCTCTTCTGGCTTCGACCCATTTTGGCCCGACATGGTGGGGATATTTAAACCAAATTACCAGCCTCTGCACTGAAAAGTTTTGTAAACAGAGAATGGGTAAAGGATCGGAATTGTCACGTGACGATCGCCGTGTTCATTTAATTCGCGCTTTCTGGCCACTTACCGATTTTGGTTTAACGTTACGAGGAAAGCTTGAGAAATGTACGCAGACGTAGGTGTTTGATATTATTTGCATAATAAACGTACGAACTTGGGTGAAAAAAACCACATTGGACAAACTGAATTTAACTATCTTTCGTTGTCCCTTCTTCTGCCCTTTTAATGGAAAGAGAGTATAATGTTGGCTGAAAAGATAATACGATTTATCACTAGCGCTTTAAAGAAGCTAACAGACGTCTGATGCTGACAGAGCTTCAGGGACTTCAAAGATTAGGGCTCCATACGAGTAAATAGCGCGGGTCCAGAGTCTCGTTGTAAGAGAATATCAACATCGTCTTCATTATCATCTTCATGGTTTATCTTTCTTATCCTTGATGTCATCATCATCAGTTGCCATCTTAACATCGAAGGTCGGCAGCAATTGATCTCCAACGTCTTCTGTCTCTTGTCTTGATTGTGCACTCTGATAGAACCTTTCCTATCTATTTTTTGATGTTATTTTCGTACTTACAGCGCAATCTTCCTCTTGCACGTTTGCCTTCAACTCTTCCTTCTATTAAAGTCTTTAGTAAAGTTTTAAGTCTTTTTACATTGCCAAAATATTTTATCTAATTTTTATCACCTTCATTAATTCTCTTTTCATTCCTAGATCTTCTTGGACCTCTTTTCTTTCCCTGAGATGCGCCCCATTCTTCTATATATCCACATTTCAAAGGCCTTATTCCTCTCCTCTAATTGCTTGTTCAGTACCTATGTTTTTGAACCGTACGTTCCTGAATATTGTATATATATATATATATATATATATATATCTATATATATATATATATATATATATATATATATATATATATATATATTTATATATATATATATATATATATTCTTCTTCTTTGATCCTTAGCCGCCGACCGTCAAAGCAGTCAGTGGCCATCACGCCTAGTGGCGTCTTGTAGGGCAACAATAAATTGATTCCACTTTGCTCGGTCTGTGGCCATCCTTCGTACAGTGCCCAACTCTGGTTCATTCTTTGCATCTCAGCCTCCACAGTCCTCCGCCAGGTTGTTTTTGGTCGGCCTCTCTTTCGTTTTCCTTCAGGGGTCCAAAGCATAGCTGTTCTTGTGATGGCATCGGGGTCTCTTCTGAGGACATGGCCAACCCAGCTCCAGCGTCTGCCAGCTATGATGGTGTGCATGTCCTCTTGCTTGCTCCGAGTAAGCAGATCTTGGTTGGTGATGGTATTCGGCCAAAAGATTCGGTGAATTTTTCTTAGGCATGCTGTGTGAAAAGAGGACAATTTCGACATTTCCTTCTCTGTAACTCTCCAGCATTCCGCACCATAGAGAAGCACAGAAAGCACACAGCTCTGATATAATCTTAATTTTGTGCTTGTGCTGTATTGGGAGGACTTCCAGATGTTGTTTAGGCTAAAGAATACTGTTCTTGCCTTATTCATTCTGATGTTGATGTCTTTGCCTGCCCCGCCGTCTGGTGTTACTATGCTTCCTAGGTATGTGAAGGTATCTGTCTGTACCAATTGCTGATTCCTTACTGATATGGGCTCAGGATTGCTCACATTGAGCGTCATGACCTCTGACTTCTTTAAATTGATGTTCAAGCCCACCTGCTGGCTAAACTTATTAAGTCTATCCGTTTTTTTCCTGGATGTGTTGATGTGAATGTGCTAGTAGTGCAATGTCATCTGCATATTCCAGATCTTCCAATGTAGAAAATGTTGTCCATCTTATTCCTCTTGGACTGCCCTCTGTTGTCTGGCGCATCACCCAGTCTATGACTGTTAAAAATAGAGTGGTTGATAAGGGGCATCCCTGTCGTACTCCTGTCTTCACCTCAAAGGTTAGGTTGCTCTGCCCAACATTACACGTAAAGTTGGCATAGAGGCTTTTTATGATTGACACTATGCAGCTTGGAATTCCATAAGCCCTCAGTATTTTCCATAAACTGTCCCTATGTATGCTGTCAAAAGCCTTTTCAAAATCAACAAAATTAATGTATAGCTGTCTTTGCCATTCTGAGCACTGCTCTATAATGTTCCTGAGAGTGAATATATGATCTACACATCTCCTGTTCTTTCTAAATCTTTAAGCACCAAACACGGCGCATAAGGCAGAAATCAATGCTCTCCAGGTTATTCGTTGTGACGCCACTATTTAATCCCAACGTTCTTCCATCTCTTATTATTGTTCTTCTAAGTGTTTCTTTTGGTCTTCCTTTTTTCCTCTTACCCTCAGGAACCCAAGTGAGCGCCTGCAGTGGTATTCTGTTGTTTTGCATTCGTAGGACATGGCCGATATATAACCATCGTCTTTTCCTTATATAGTCGGAGACATATTTCTGCCTAGAGTCTTCTCTTATTTGTCGATTAGTCTTGAATTCTTTCAAACTGATGTTCATGAGTTTTCTAAAACATTTGTTCTCGAATGTATTCAGTTTGTTCTCCAATGATTTTGTTACTTTCCAACTTTCACAGACGTATGTTAACACTGAGATAACATTTGAATTAAACAAACGAAGCTTGGTATGTATATTCAGTGATCGTAATTTCCAAATGTTAGATAATCTATTGAAGGCGCCAGCTGCCAGAGCAATTCTAGTATGAATTTCTCTTGTTGTGTCACCATCCTGAGTCATTTTACTGCCTAAATAATTAAAACTTTCAACTTTCTGTAGTTTTTTCCCCGTTCAGGATGATATCAAAGTTCTCGGTAGAAAAGTTCATAACTTTAGTTTTAGAGGCATTTATTTTGAGACCTATTTTAACCGAGAGATGACACATATTATTTACTGCTTCTTGGGATTGTCTGGGTGTGGAACTTAAGAATGCTAAATCATCTGCAAAATCCAGATCCCCGAGGAATTTTCCATTTGTCCATTTTATACCTAATTGTTCATTGTGGGTATAGTTCCTCATAACCCAATCAATAGCTATTCCAAAAAGTAGTGGTGACATAATACAGCCTTGTTTCACCCCTGTTTCACTGTAAACCATTCTGTATTCCCTTTATTTGTTCTAACACAACATCTTGCATTGTCATATAGCGCTTTGATTATATTCACATATTTTGTTGGAAAACCATAGATTGTAAGTATCTTCCACAGTGATGGGCGGTGTAGACTATCAAAGGCTTTTTGAAAATCAACGAAGGTGATAATAAGTGGTGATTGAATTTCCACTGATTGAGGGTATCAACACAATATTTGGGATGTTACTCTACCCGTTAGTAATAATACTTTTACTAATACTAATATAAGACGGGAGAAATCTTAGGTTGAATGCACTCGAAGCTTCAGGTTGTCCTAAATTTAGCAGTTTAAACTATGCATACTATAAAATGCAAATTGGTAGCTAAAAGATTATTACATAGATATAAAGCCTAATTCCAAGTATAATTTAAGCTTTGAGGGTATCGTGGTGGGTTTTGATGTTATGAAATGATGTTAATATTTTTCCTTAATGTACTGAATGAGGCCAGCTGTGAAGGTCCCTGATTATAACAAATGTAGGGTTGAGTATCAGGGTACCTTTCTGCTACCACCTTATGGCCTCAAGCAGACTTATTCTTGACTAGTATGAATGATAGCTACGTCTAATGTCTAGGGATATGCAAGTGTGGTGTGATTGTACTTTAACACTAATACACCTCTACATAAACAAGTATTAAAGGCTATGATTAAAGGAAATAACACCTGGGATATATTTATACAATTAATAATTTTCTGTATAATTTATTTGGTCCTGAACCTAGTATTCTTCTGGTCACGACTTTAAAAATGAAAAGAATTCACGATATGTATACAAAATGTAAATTTTAGACCCACAGGGACAAGTGTCCAAACAAATACTGTTAAATTATACTTAATAGTGTTAATAAAATCTATCTATTACTGGTTTCTAACACTGGATGGCTGTTTGGGATTCTTTAATCACTCCCAGTCTCTTTAAAATACACTGTCTCTGTTAATTTCACTAGGGAAATGTTTTATTTCTTGAATACAGGGGTATGCTGCTCTTATAGCTGATGTACTGTTAGGGTACCAGATATTTCACTTATCTGGCCCACTGGAACTGTCTGAATTCTTTCTGCCGAATGACTACTGCTCCAAAAGTAATAAGGGGGAAACTGGCAATCCCTATCACTACTGGCCTCCAAAACTCCTCAACAGCTTTCACATAGAACTCTGGCACCGGACTAGTGCCAGATAAGACCCTGTAATAATGAAACAATGTCTCCTGGGTGATATCTTATTTAGACTGTGTTTTATATACAAAAGAGCATACATAAGAAATAAAGAGCTGGGTCATATCCAATGGACCAATCCAGCACATCCATTCCACAGTGTACCAGTGTTGTTCACATGTCTCTCCTACAAAGGCGGCACTGCATCTGCAATAATATTATTAATCTTTCTTTTCTACCATACAATGGGATAGGTGAGCTGACTCCCTCTGGTCATCTAAGAAAACATTTTATTTCACAAGACATGTGCATTTACAAAACTGGCAATGTGTTATATCCTAATTCTCCTTCAAGCCCTGCATAGATCAGCTTGGGACCTGATTACTTAGTCGTGATGGCAGCATCTCTCCCTCACATTTTTAAACAAAATATATATGAATAATGTCGGTCTTACCAGAATTCAATGAAAAAAACACAGGTACGTTGAATAGCAGATTCCAGATGTACTGCTGGCTGAACTGTGATGCCTATACTTTCATATATATTTGCTTTAATAAGGCTAATCACTTTTCTTCAGAAATACACAACGTCCTGCTCTCGGGACTATCTTCTACAAATGGCGTCAAGCCCTTGAATTTTCTCAAGAATATAAAGGCTTTGGCCAATGAACGAACGACAATTTTGAAATTTGAAATTAAAAGCAAAAACTGACTTGATTTTTGGACACTACCAAGTTTTTTCCTCTCTCCTTCTTAGATTTCTACTGCTAAATATATTTTGTGTTAAGCCATCCCATAATTTTTCTCCCCCTTTTCTGCTCCTTTCTACAACAGACTACTTGTAACCTTTTCCTGCCTTTTTCAAGGACGCGTAAAAAAAGTCACCTTTAGTGCAAGTTCAAACGAGCATGTGTTGGTCTGTCTGTACGAACAAATACCGTCTTTTGTCTATAACTTTATTTCTATCTGTCGGATTTTTTATTCGAAAGCATATTATTTATCAGGACAAGACCAGCTCTTAGACTAGCCAATTTTTATGATCATAAACCTAGTAATAAAGAATTCAATATATTTTTCATTTTGGTGTTCGTTGTTTTTCTAAGTTTCCACTACTTGAATGTTATAAAAATCGCCTCAAATCTTCCTTTTTCCCGATAGGAAGTAATTATGCGTGTGTGTATATATATATTTTTCCCCAGTGTCTGTGGTTAGAAATGTATTGGACTAGCGGGGTATTTTTAAATTTTCAAACTTGCGACTTCGTTTTCGACACAAGCTAACGGCCTCGTCTCGCACTGTTGGCCCGAGTAGCTAATTCAAGCTTCTAACACTTGACAAGCCGGCAGCAGGTGTCCGCTCTCTCAATCTTATGCGTTCGTGTGTTTTATTCTTTCTATCTTTCCTGGAACCCTACGCTAGGAGAATTTTCAAATTTTTATCGTTAACCCTTGACGGGCGCGTTTTAAATGCTAATACTACCAACGCTGCGATAAGATTTCTCACTATGTTCTGTCCTGCTTAAATCAATGCGTTTTCTGGCGCAGGGAAGAAGACGCGTTACTTCTTTATTAATTTTATTTCTACTGCTATTATTTTGACTTTAATATATATATTTTATGATTTTATCACTGTATCACTGTACTTTACCACACATCTCCCCACTTAAGAACTTGCCTGATGCTAGTTCCAAACAGTGATACACATAGATAAAATCAACTGCCTACGCCTGCTGAATACTCTGATTTGGATCACAGGGATGCCTACTGAGGAATTCAGCACCCACGTTCAGTGACCCCGGAATATATTCAATGGTAAATTGATATGGCTGTAATAATAACGACCATCTTAATAATCTGGCATTTTCATGCTTGGCCTGTGATAAGAATACGAGAGGCTGATGATCCGTTTGGACCACGAATGTTCTACCATATAGATAGATCTGGAACTTCCGTATCGCCCAGATCAAAGCTAGACATTCTTTTTCGCTTGTTGAGTAGTTTTGCTCCGCTTTGTTTAACTTGCGGCTAGCATAAGCGACTGGGTTCAGCTCTCCCTCTGGTGACGATGATCTTTGCAACAACGTAGCCCCCAGGCCCACATTGCTTGCGTCACTTCTCACCACAAATTCCTGACTCAAATCAGGTAATTTCAAGATAGGCTTGCTTGTAAGTTTTTCCTTTAACTCTTGGTAGGCTGATTCACATTGGGCTGACCAAACAATTCTATCAGGATTTCCCTTGCGAGTTAAATCCGTCAGAGGAGCACAAATAGAGTTAAAATTTTTTATATATTTCTGATAGAATCCACACAACGACACGAAAGATCTCACGTCTTTCTTTGTTTGTGGCCTAGGTGCTCTCTGCAATTTTCAAGGTTCTTGGTGTCAGGAATCATACTACCCTGAAACACAGTATGTCCCAAGAACTCCAACTCTTTACAACCAATACAACATTTTGTTGGTCTAGCCGTCAAATTAGCCTCTCTTAGTCTCGGGGGGGGGGGGGGGGGGGGGGGGGGGGGGGGGGGGGGGGGGGGGGGTCAAACAGCATCGTCAAAGAGTTAATGTGTTCCTCAAATGTTTCTGTAGCAATGAGGATGTCATCCATAAAGTTTGTGATGCATGGGTTATTTAGTGGATCCAACAATTTTCGCATCATCGTAGAAAATACACTCGAAGCATTTTTCAACCCAAAAGGTAACATGTTGAATTCATAATGTCCTTCCGAAGTGCTAAACGCCAAATAAGGTCTGGCCTCAGGCTTCACTGGAATCTGATAATAGCCTTTCCTCAGATCCACCTTCGAAAAATATTTTGCCTTGTTTAGCCTGGCAAAAAATTGATTTGTGTCAGGTAATGGATCCACCTGATTCTCTGTGACAGCATTCAGTTTCCTGTAATCTATAGACAGACGATGTTCTCCAGAGGGTTTTCTCAGCAAAACCACACTGGAACTATATGGAGATTCGCTATGAGAAATAATTCCTTCTTTCAATAGGTACTCAATCTCCTCTTTCAAAGCTTTCTCCTTGGCTAACGGGATCGTGTAGGCTCTCATACAGATCGGTGTTGGGTCTACTAGTTTCATGTCATATTCTAACAAATTCGTGTGCCCCGGTTTGTCTGTTAACACGTCCGTATGATCAGTCAGAACCCTTTGAACCTGTTCCCTCTGTTTTTTCGTCAAGTGTTTACTGACTTTTACATGTGCCGGTGTCTCACATGTTTTCAAGGGATACTCATGGGATGTGAGCGGTTCATTCTTCATCCCTGTTGCTATCGACAAGGACATTAAGTGTGTTCCTTCCTGGATTTCCCTGTCCAGATACTTCTTTAGAAGGTTCACATGATATACTTTCTCTTTCCCTTTCTTGTCGATTTTATAATTTGTTCTAGACACCTTCTCTAGAACAGTATATGGACATTGCCATCCAATTTGTAGTTCATTTTGGCTGCCGGGCAGTAGAAGAAGCACCTTCTCTCCCACAAATAATTCTCTATCCTTAGCTTTCTTATTAAAATAGGCAGCATGTTTTTTCCTGGCTTGTCTGAGATTTTCATTTGCAAGTTTCCAGCCAGTTTTAAGACGAGTGATCAGCTCGTTCACATATTGGTATGATGAGGTAACAGTCTCTTCTGCCTTCTCATCTGTCCAGGTCCTTAACAAGGCTTCTAAAGGACCTTTTATTGGCCTCCCAAATAACAGGGTTGCGGGAGCCATCCCGGTTAAATTATGTGGAACTTCCCGATACGCAAACAACGCAGCTAGCAGGTATTGGTCCCACGTATCAGGTTTCTCATGTGCCAGCTTTCTCAGGATATAAATGAGAGTCCCGTTGAACCTCTCTACCTGGCCGTTCCCTTGGGGGTGATACGGACTACAATGAAAGTGCCTGGCTTGGAAGATCCTGAAAACTTCTTCCGTTAGTTTCCTCTTGAACTGTGAGCCGTTATCAGTCAAGATTTGGTGCGGGAATCCTAACCTTGTGAATATTGTATGTAATGCCTCTGCGACATGCTTGGAATCGATTGACGACAGGGCTACCGCCTCTCCCCACATAGAACACGTGTCCACCAGAGTAAGGATGGAACTGTTCCTCCTCTTGGTCCGAGTGAGAGGTCCCACAATATCCACTGCAACTCTCTCAAAAGATGTTCCCACAATGGACATTTCCCCTAGAGTTGCTGGAGCAGTCCAGTGCTTTGGAGCTACCCTTTGACATTCTGGGCAGGATTTTACATATCTCTTTATATCCTCCGTTATTCCTGGCCAGAAATAATGACAAGCTATACGCTGTCCTGTTGCGCTGATCCCCATGTGACCACTGAAGGGAATCGCATGTCCTAATTCCAACACTCTCTCCCTATATGAAGTAGGAAGAACCAGCTGGCCTTGACCATTTGTTCCAGTTCCGGTCTTCCTATATAATAATTTGTTCTTCGTGTAATAGTCCCCTTTGCTTGCAGGTGTGTGGCATTTAGGTAATTTTTTGTAACAAGGCTTGAGTGTCTTGTCCTCAGCCTGTGCCTTCCTCATCTCCTCTGGATGAGTATTTATAGGTTCATCTTCTTCCTTTCTGGATTGTGATCTGGTCTGGTCGGCTGCCAAGACCACAGGTCTCTTGGGATTCCCCAAGAAGACATAACGACACCCCAATATCAGAGGATAGATGGGTGCGTCGATCACTGCTGCTCTGATTACTCCTTCCACGTAGCGAGTTTTCACCGTTATTCTGGCAATGGGAAGTTTCATAAGTGGTATGTCCGTGGTAGCCCCTTGTATCTCCACTGTTTCTGTGGTATACTGATCTGGGTTCACCAAGTGCGCACTCACAACAGAATCAAAATCTAAGCCTGTATCATAGAGACGCCTAATGGTGACCCCATTGCAGACTACATCCTCACACACTGGGGGGTGATAAAGTTCCTGCTGTCCAGTAGGTTTGTCCTTTCCTCCCTTATTCCCCATCTTCATAGCAGCAAATCCAGAAGTTTTCTTATGACAAAATTTGATGTCATGTCCTTCCCTCTTACACCATTTGCAACATAATCTACCTTGATGAAAAGGTTTTCTTTCATCATATTTCCTATCATTGAATTGTGGGTTTTTGTTTCTAAAATCATTGCGTGGTCTATCAAAATTGTGCTTACCTTTGTTCCCCTGATCTTTGTTATCAAACCTATTAGAGTTTTGTGGAGCCTTAAAATTGTCAATCTGTTTCTTTTTAGCGCCAGCTACCTTGCCTGGGCTGCCTGATACCTCTCAGCGACATTAAGTAACTCACCCAGCCTCTCTGCACCTTGTTCCATGAGAAACTTTCTCAAGTCTGGAGCCATGGACTCTCTCAATTGCTCAATAAGGATCATCTCTTTAAAATCTTGGGTTTTCCCCAGAGCAGTCCATTTCTCCAAATACGTCTCTAACCGTGCAGAGAACTGGTGATAGGTCTCACCCGACAGTAGTTTGGCATTCCTAAACTTTTTCCTGTAAAATTCTCCGTTCTTTTCATACCTTAGCAAAAGAGCCTGCTTTAACATGTCATAATTGTCTTGGTCGTCTTTGCTCATCTTGGCAAACACTTCATAAGAAGTTCCACTCAGCCCCTGAGATAACTTCAAACTCCACCTTTCCTTCTCCAACCCATAGGTGGTGGCTAAAACCTCAAATCTAGACAAAAATGACTCAATGTCATCGTCCCTCTCAACAAAATGGTCTAAATGGAACCCCATAGCTGAAGTTGAGGCTCCCTGACTAGCAGTGGCATCGGAGGTAGAAGGGCTGGCACCATTTTCAGGAGCATGGCCTTGAAATTCGAACTCTTTTAGTCGTAGCTCGTGCTCCCTCTGTAATCTCTTCTCTTTTTCAGCTTCCCTTTCTGCAGCCAATCGCTTGTCTTCCCTTTCAGCTTCCAGTCTTCTTTCCTCTGCTTCCCTTCTCTTCTCCTCCTTTTCAGCAGCCAGTCTTCTTTCCTCTGCCTCCAACTTCTTCTCTTCATACTGGAGCCGTTTTATTTCAGCCTCCCTATCCGCCTCCAATGCCCTAGCCTCTTTGTCAGCCTCAATCTGCAACCTTTTAATTTCTTTCTCAACTTCTAATTTTCTTTCTGCACCTAGCCTATTCTCTTCTCGTGCAATAAATTTATCCACCTCTGAAGTGACATACTGAACCAACTCTGGTCCATCCATATTCATCTCTTTTGCAGCCAGCACAGCAGCAGATCTGAACTTTGCTAGGTCGGCCATAATATCAATCTTTAAAATGATCTAATATAATTTTCCAAACTCTTAATAAACAGAGTACTAACTCTAACTAACTAGTACTAACTCTAACTAACTAGTTAACCAATTAATTAACCAATTACTGGCTCTTAACAGTACATCAGCTTTTATTTTCCCTTTTAAATACTTTTATAACTTTTAGGGACACTAGTGCTACAATATTTAAATTACTAAACAACTAACAAGTTCAATATCCCGGAAGAAGAGACCCAAATTTATTGTGGTGGGTTTTGATGTTATGAAATGATGTTGATATTTTTCCTTAATGTACTGAATGAGGCCAGCTGTGAAGGTCCCTGATTATAACAAATGTAGGGTTGAGTATCAGGGTACCTTTCTGCTACCACCTTATGGCCTCAAACAGACTTATTCTTGACTAGTATGAATGATAGCTACGTCTAATGTCTAGGGATATGCAAGTGTGGTGTGATGGTACTTTAACACTAATACACCTCTACATACTACTTTACTTAGTCGTTCCCCTTCTACCGTGAGGTGTAGAGGTTTGGAAGAGAGAGAGGGCCAGACTATCCTATCGGCTGTCTTCCTCCTGGCCTGGTTCCATTCTAGTCCTCGATCCTTCAAAGATTGTCTAATGTTGTCCTCCCAGCGGACTCTGGGTCGTCCTCGGGGTCTGGATCCTTGGCTCTTTGTTTCCCATGCTTGTCGTGGTAGCCGATCTTCTCCCATTCTGCAGACATGGCCAAACCATCTTAATTGGGACTGTTCTACTTGGGTCTGCAGGGGGTAGGATTTAAGGCCTTGACGTATCGTCTGGTTGCGTACCATGTCTCTTCTTGTTACTTCAACCACGGTCCTCAGATACCTCATTTCTGAGGTTTGGATCTGGCTTTTATGGGTTGTAGTCATTGCCCATGACTCGCATCCGTATATCAAGACTGGGACATAGGTGAAGCGGTATACAGCCATCTTCGTTTTCTTACCAACCTCTCTCTTGCTGAGGAATCCTCGATTTATGGCCTGAAAAAGTCTCCCAGCTGCTGCTTTTCGAGTGGCCAACTCTTCTTTGATGCCTCCCTTTCGGTCTATAATAGCTCCGAGGTATTTAAAGTGGTCGACCTGCTCCAGGACCTGTTCTCCCAGCTTAATCTGATGTTTTCTTTCTTCTTGTGATATCACCATGGTTTTTGTTTTAGAGCTGCTTATGACCATCCCTCTCTTCTCCAGCTCTTCCTTCCAGACTTGCAGGTTGGATTGGAGATGTGCCTCTAATTTAGCAATCAGGGCAACATCATCAGCAAATGCCAGCTCCGAAATATAGACCTGTCTCATCTTCCAGTACCCCACTGAATACTTTCTTGTTCTCTCCTTACATGCCTTGATGACATCGTCCATAAGGAGTATGAAGAGGTAAGGTGATAGGATATCACCTTGTCTTACACCAGTGGTGCTCCTGAACTCTTCCGACTTATGGTTTGCTGTCCTCACATAATTTCTGCAAGACTTGTAGAAGCTCTGTATAGCATGAATCAGAGGTGCTGGAATATTCTTCCTTGCCAAACAGTCCCAAAGTTTGCTCCAGGGGACCCTGTCAAACGCCTTTTCCAGATCTATGAAACAAAGATGCATCTCACTCTTATACTCAAGGGCCTTTTCACTCAGCTGTCTGAGTGTGAAGATTAGGTCTTGAGTACTTCGGTTTGCTCGGAATCCGCACTGGACCTCATCAAATTGTGGTTCAGCTAGGCGCCGGAGTCTCTGCTCTAGGATTCTAGAGTAGATTTTACCAGGGACACTGAGAAGGGATATGCCTCTATGGTTTCCACACTGTCGATTGTCACCCTTTTTGAAAATTGGTGTTATGATGGCAATCTCCCAATCCTTTGGTATGGTCTTGTTGTACCACGATGCCTGTAAAACCCTTAAGAGTAATAGGTCGCCTGATGCTCCCATGAACTTAACCATTTCTGGTGTTATACCATCATGCCCTGCTGCTTTGCCCATCTTGATTTTCTCCAGTGCTGCCTTCAGTTCTTCCATCTTTATGTCATCTTCACCATCATTAGTTTTCTCTTCTGTGCTAGTGTTTATCATTTCTGATGCTTCACCATGCTCACCATCCAGGAGTTCTGAGAAATATTCTTTCCATCTTCCCATTACTTCCTTTGGGGCAGTAAGCAATTTGCCTTGCTTGTCCTTTATAAATTTGAGAGGGCATTGTTTTTCCTTCCTCATGTTCTTTAGGGTCTTATAGAACAATTTCTGGTTTTCTTGTGCATCTTTTTCTAGCTTTTCTCCAAATTCTTCCCAGGACTTCTGTTTTGCTGCTAGCACTTTGTTCTTTGCTTCTGTTCTGAGTGTCACATATTCTCTATATTTTTAATTTGTCCTGTTGTGTTTTTAGCTCCTAAGTATTGTTTCCATGCCATTTTCTTCTCTCTTATTTTCTCTTTGACTTCCTCTGTCCACCAAGGTGTCCTCTTTCTCTTGTTCCCAAGTCGGACTTCACCGCATGCTTCTGCAGCAGCTGTCTTTATGATATCCTTGAATTTAATCCAGAAGGTTTTCAAGTCATCAGGTCGTTCTTCTGTGTTGCTCACCGCTGCAGTAATAAGCCCCTGATATCTGGTCTTAATTTCTGGCTCTCTCAGCTTGTAGGTCCTAATGCTCATTTCTTCTGCTCGTTTACTTGGTTTCTTGCGTGATGTTGGATAGTTCCTAGGCTGAGCAACTCTTTCAGTTGTTCTTTTGATTGTTAGCAGGTAGTGATCACTTCCAATCTCTGGCCCCCTCCAGACTCTAGCATCTCGGACATATTTGAATGAGCTTCTCCGAACAATGGCATAGTCGATCACTGACTTCTCATTCTTTGTTGGTTCACATCTAGTGTATGCATGTATGCGCTTATGGGGAACTTTGTGTTTGTAATGATCAGATTCTGCTCACTGCAGAATCTAAGGAGTCGCTTTCCATTGTCATTGAGAGTATCTTCTCCATATCTTCCGATAACTCCATCCCATCTAGCATGGTCATTTCCAACTCTGGCATTAAAATCTCCGAGCATGATAACTTCATCTAGGCAGTCATCCACTGTCCTTTGAAGCAGCTCGAAGAATTCCTCCTTGACCTCTGCTCTCTCATCCTCATTTGGCCCATACACTATGACCAGGTTGACTATGGTTTCTCCTTCTTTTAGTTTAACAACCATAATGCGCTCCGAGACAAAGTTCCATCCCTTGATACTATCTTTTTGATTTTGGGCCACAAAGCAACCCACGCCCCCTTTAGCTCTTTCAGACATGGGTACACCACCTTTGAGCAGCGTGTTGCCATGACTCCTTGTCCTTTTTTCTTTGTTTCCGTTATAGCCAGGATTTCTAGTTTTGCTTTCCTCATCTCTTTCATCAGCTCCTCTTCCTTCCCATTTATACTTCTTGTGTTCCAAGTTCCATAAGTCGTAGTCCGTAGTCCGTTCCAGTTCGTCGCCTTTAGAATCAGTCCAGTTTTCTCTCTACATAAACAAGTATTAAAGGCTATGATTAAAGGAAATAACACCTGGGATATATTTATACAATTAATAATTTTCTGTATGATTTATTTGGTCCTGAACCTAGTATTCTTCTCGTCAGGACTTTAAAATTGAAAAGAATTCACGATATATATACAAAATGTAAATTTTAGACCCACAGGGACAAGTGTCCAAACAAATACTGTTAAATTATACTTAATAGTGTTACTAAAATCTATCTATTACTGGTTTCTAACACTGGATGGCTGTTTGGGATTCTTTAATCACTCCCAGTCTCTTTAAAATACACTGTCTCTGTTAATTTCACTAGGGAAATGTTTTATTTCTTGAATACAGGGGTATGCTGTTCTTATAGCTGATGTACTGTTAGGGTACCAGATATTTCACTTATCTGGCCCACTGGAACTGTCTGAATTCTTTCTGCCGAATGACCACTGCTCCAAAAGTAATAGGGGGGAAACTGGCGACCCCTATCACTACTGGCCTCCAAAACTCCTCAACAGCTTTCACATAGAACTCTGGCACCGGACTAGTGCCAGATAAGACCCTGTAATAATGAAACAATGTCTCCTGGGTGATATCTTATTTAGACTGTGTTTTATATACAAAAGAGCATACATAAGAAATAAAGAGCTGGGTCATATCCAATGGACCAATCCAGCACATCCATTCCACAGTGTACCAGTGTTGTTCACATGTCTCTCCTACAAAGGCGGCACTGCATCTGCAATAATATTATTAATCTTTCTTTTCTACCATACAATGGGATAGGTGAGCTGTGTCCCTCTGGTCACCTAAGAAAACATTTTATTTCACAAGACATGTGCATTTACAAAACTGGCAATGTGTTATATCCTAATTCTCCTTCAAGCCCTGCATAGATCAGCTTGGGACCTGATTACTTAGTCGTGATGGCAGCATCTCTCCCTCACATTTTAAAACAAAATATATATGAAAAATGTCGGTCTTACTAGAATTCAATGAAAAAAAACACAGGTACGTTGAATAGCAGATTCCAGATGTACTGCTGGCTGAACTGTGATGCCTATACTTTCATATATATTTACTTTAATAAGGCTAATCACTTTTCTTCAGAAATACACAACGTCCTGCTCTCGGGACTATCTTCTACAAATGGCGTCAAGTCCTTGAATTTTCTCAAGAATATGAAAGGCTTTGGCCAATGAACGAACGACAATTTTGAAATTTGAAATTAAAAGCAAAAACAGACTTGATTTTTGGACACTACCAAGTTTTTTCCTCTCTCCTTCTTAGATTTCTACTGCTAAATATATTTGGTGTTAAGCCATCCCATAATTTTTCTCCCCCTTTTCTGCCCCTTTCTACAACAGACTACTTGTAACCTTTTCCTGCCTTTTTCAAGGACGCGTCAAAAAAGTCACCGTTAGTGCAAATCCAAACGAGCATGTGTTGGTCTGTCTGTACGAACAAATACCGTCTTTTGTCTATAACTTTATTTCTATCTGTCGGATTTTTTGTTCGAAAGCATATTATTTATCAGGACAAGACCAGCTCTTAGACTAGCTAACTTTTATGATCATAAACCTAGTAATAAAGAATTCAATATATTTTCCATTTTGGTGTTCATTGTTTTTCTAAGTTTCAACTACTTGAATGTTATAAAAATCGCCTCAGATCTTCCTTTTTCCCGATAGGAAGTAATTATGCGTGTGTGTATATATATATTTTTCCCCAGTGTCTGTGGTTAGAAATGTATTGGACTAGCGGGGTATTTTTAAATTTTCAAACTTGCGACTTCGTTTTCGACACAAGCTAACGGCCTCGTCTCGCACTGTTGGCCCGAGTAGCTAATTCAAGCTTCTAACACTTGACAAGCCGGCAGCAGGTGTCCGCTCTCTCAATCTTATGCGTTCGTGTGTTTTATTCTTTCTATCTTTCCTGGAACCCTACGCTAGGAGAATTTTCAAATTTTTATCGTTAACCCTTGACGGGCGCGTTTTAAATGCTAATACTACCAACGCTGCGATAAGATTTCTCACTATGTTCTGTCCTGCTTAAATCAATGCGTTTTCTGGCGCAGGGAAGAAGACGCGTTACAGCTTTTTTAATTTTATTTCTACTGCTATTATTTTGACTTTAATATATATTTTTTATGATTTTATCACTGTATCACTGTACTTTACCACAGAGGGAATAAAATCGCATCAGGAATAACGGAGATAATTAAAAAAGACCTTTTCCTACATTGTACGATATATATATATATATATATATTATAATTGTATGTAATTATATTGTTTAATCCATCTGTGCGATAAGACAGTGTGTGCTGATGAATCTTACAGGCTCATGTGTAAATCTAGAGGCAAAGCCCGCCTTCGGAAAATATTTAAAATATTGAGGATGATGGCCAAAGTACGACTGTACGTTTGATAAAGTATTTGAAGAAGTTTTTCTTGAATTGAATGAGACACGTACCAGGAACATAAGGAAAGATGAAAGGGATTGTAGTACTGTATAATTTGACCTATTACTTAGTAGTTTTATTCGCAACCAAGTTGTTGTATGGAGGCGAGTCATGGGAAACGAATGATGATTAAGAAGATAGAGGAAAATTGTGATCACATTGAATTAAAATGATTGTTGCTACTGTACTATATCTTGTGCCTCTGCTAGCACGCTAGTCTGAAACTGTCTGTCGTTCCCATCTGTGTAATAGAGGGATATGGATAGACAAATACAGGGATTGCGTTTAACTTTGTTTTAGGTTTAATCATTTAATCCTGTAACCTAAAGCCTACAAATAAAAAGAGGCTTCTCTTACTGAGAGTGCAACGAATGCAGTGCCAGTCTATGATAAAGTGCCAGCCATTTCGTGTGTACTGTTGGTTGCATTCTCATCTGGAGATTTTATCCAGCATCAGAGGGAGCCATCTGCAGTAACTCAGCTATGTTGCTCTGAGGGCAACTGTGTAGCGTATGCCGGTTCACCAAACAAATAACCGCATCCAGTTCATGATGCAAAGAACAGTATATAGCTCAATTAGATTGTCAAGATAACACTAATAATTCTTAATTGAAAGATCAACCAAGTTAGACTGTCTACCAAGAGATAGACATCTTACACAAAAGAAAGACATTTTTGTTGAACTGTTCTTATTTATTTAATGTTGTAAAATATTGGATTTTTAATGCTTTTCCAAACAGAAAAGAGAGACTGTTTTAATAAATTGTAAATATTTACCAGCAGACTTATTTAAATTCTTTAAGTTAAGGTTTTATTCACTGTTGGTAAATTTTAATTAAATAACTTCCCCTAGCAGAGTCAGAAACAATATTAACTACAATAATCACAGAGGAGGATCTGGAGAGGTAGCAGTCAGGGACTCAGAGTACTACATCACCATCTTCTCTGGTAACTTACATAGCTTGACCCTACCTTTGTGTCTATACACCCTTACTCTCTTCAGAGAAGGGGGTATTACTGATAAGACCAGACTCTTATCTGGTACTATTCTGGTATCATCTGATACACCTTTATGTCCAGGATATCTTAATTTTAATAACATCTGAACCTCTCGCGACATCTGTTGTCTCAGTCCGGGTTTTCATTTACTACCCTGGGGTCTTTTCTTTGAGACATTCAGTCTTTTAATAGTTACTTACATCCTCTGAGTTAGCAGTAGGAGTAAAAATTAAAAATAAAATAAAGTCAGAATAAACTTAAGCTAAATAAAGCGTAGTGAAGTACTATTGAGTACTAAACAAAATTGTGGTGACTGGATACGCTGACAGTGGTCTTGTAATTAATTAGTCTTATATTAATTAGGTGTGTGTTTGGTCTGTTGATAGTAGTGATTGAGTGTCTGCAACTGTTAGTATGGCAGACTTGGCAAAGTTTAGGTCTGCTACAGTGCAGGCGGCAAAAGAGTTTAGATTAAGTGGGTATGCTCTTATTCAATATGTCACTACTGAATGTGACAAGTATTTAGAAAGAGATCATAAGAAGTTGGAAACAGAAAAAAAGATTACAACTAGAGACTGATAAGGAAGCTAAAAGATTACAATGAGAAGCTGATAGGGAGGCTAGACAAATAGAAGCTGAAGCTAAAAGATTACAAATAGAAGCTGAAGCTAAAAGATTACAAATGGAAGCTGATAGGGAAGTTGAAGCTAAAAGATTACAACTAGAGGCTGAAGAAAGAAGACAGGTTGCTGAAAGAGAGGCTGAAAAAGAGGAAAAGAGATTGCTAATGGAGGTTGAAGAAAAGAGGTTACAAAGGGAACATGAATTGAGGCTGAAAGAGCTTGAACTTCAAGGACATGTTACAGGAAATGGAAATAGCCCAACTACCTCTGACACTAGTGCAAGTCAAGGTGCCTCAATTGGAGCCATGAACTTTCACTTGGACCCATTTGTGGAGAAAGAAGATGATATTGAGTCTTAACTAAGTAGGTACGAGAGATTAGCTACTAACTATGGCCTGGAGAAAGAGAAATGGAGCCTTAAGTTATTAAAGGGCTGAGAGGAGCTTCTTATGAAGTTTTTACAAAACGTGATAGAAAGGACCAAGAAGATTATAAAATCTTGAAGCAAGCATTGCTGGTTAGATATGAGAAAAACTCAGAATTTTATAGAAAGAAATTCAGAACAGCCAAGCTACTTTCTGGAGAAACTTACCACCAATTCTTTGCTTGATTAGAAACCTACTTGGAGAAGTGGACTACTCTTGGAAAGTGTCAAGACCTAAAAGAAATGGTCATGATGGAACAAGTGAGAGAGTCTATGCCTCCGGACATGAGAAAATTTCTTATGGAACAAGGTGCAGAGAGATTGGGAGAGATTTTAACAGTTGCTGAGAGATATCAAGCAGCCCAGAAAGAAATAGCTGGCATTAAGAGGAAACAAGTAGAAAGTAGTAGACCAACCCCAAACCACGATGAGTATGATAATAGAGACCAACAACACAGATACAAACAAGACTATGACAAACCCAGATTTGATCATAAAAACAGGAACCCTCAGGTACAAGATAAGAAACCCTACAAACAGGGAGATAAGTGGTGCAAAATTTGCAAAATGAATAACCACAATACACTGGAATGTGGTAAGAAAGTTCCTCCATATCACGCTGCATGTATGATAACAGTGGGAAAGGGCAGGAAGGACCTGACAGTCAGACAAACCTCCATCATCCCCCCATCTGTGAAGAAGTAATACGTAATGGCAATAAGATAATGTGCCTTTATGATTCAGGATTGGAATATGAATCAGTTGTGAGAGCGACTGTGGTGCACCCTGATCAATTTACCACAGAAAAAGTGGAGATAAAAGGGGCATTAAAAGGAACAGCCACCATGACATTTCCTATAGCAAGGATAAATGTCAGAACTCGCTATGTGGAAGGAGTGATCAGTGCAGCAGTGTGTGATGATCCTAATTGCCCGCTGGTGTTAGGAAGAAGATATGTTTTCTTACGGAACCCAATAAAACCTGTGATCATGACAACACTCCAGGTCAGGTCAACCCCTGGGAAGGAGGAAGGAATACCACTTATTATTCATCCGAAAAAGATGAAAAAGGCCCAGGCTAAAGATAGATCATTAAAACCTTGCTTTGGCAAATTGCCAGACAGCCATAACTCCCCTAAGAAAAGACAGTTCTATTTGAAGGATGGATTGCTCTACAGGAAAGCTGGAGCAGGACAAAATGGATATGGAAAGTTAGTACTGCCATTGAGTTATAGGGAATAGGCTATGAAATTAACACATGTTGTATCAGACGGTGGACATGGGAAAATTGGTACCACCTGTCAAAGAGCATCTGTGAAATATTATTGGCCAGGTATTGCTGAAGACATATTTTAGTATGTGACCGCCTGTGCACAATGTAGCAAGGTAAACTCCACATATGGAGAAACTCAACAGGACCAAGAAACGCATTGCGATGAAAATAGGCCTGAAAATAAAAATAATAAGCTAGACATAGTGAATAGGCCAACACCTTCTCACACCAGGTCTTCCAATAAACCAGTTACCATGGCAACTCTCCGTCTCGTACCGAGAGGGGAAACAACCTATCCCGCACCGACACAATGTTGCTCGGAATTCTTGGAACTGGATAAAAATAGTATGGTTAGGCAGCCAACGTTGAAACTGAAACTGAGGGGTAACCCCAGAAAAATTGGAAGTAGGAGGGTGCGCAATTGGCACAATGCTCAGCTCACTTCACCATACGGCTATTAAATTAGCATTATGAGGGCACCGGCAACAGTGGTAGTTGGCCGGCCCTACACAGTCCAGTGGAAGTAATGTACGGACATGGACTGAGATTAAATAGCAAATGCTAAAGGGAGAATTGATTTCTTGGTGCAGGAAATTCATTTCCCCATATGAATCATATTATCGCTCCAGTGAGGTTTAGCTGAGAGAACCCTCTTGTGAATATAGGCTCTGCCTGGATTTGGGAAATAATCACAGTACCAGAGTCACTAGTGAATCTAGATAAGGGTATTACAAAATTCCGTCAAGCCTGAGCTCAGACCATTGCTGGCTGTGAGCACCTCGGAGGGGCACTATGAGTTCCATATGTTGCTTTTGGGTTGAAGAATACTCCAAGGGTTTTATCCAGGATGATGAGGAAATTACTGGATCCCTTATGAAACTCCGCTATCACCAACTTTATAGATGACATTCACATAACTATTGGAACCTTGAGGAACATCAAAAACCTCTGGACATGTCATGGAACAGACTCAGAGAAGAGTAATGGTGAACATTAATTGATAATCAGCAATTAGACAGGCAGCAGCACCTGTGCTGTTTATTAAACACAACAAGCGGTATTATCCCTGGATCTCAGAGTGTTGAGGCAAATTTCTTGAGTAGTGCCTACTTGAAGTCACCCACCTGAAGGAAACCAGGAGAAGAGTAAGGTAGAATGAATCCCATAGTGGAAGAATGTCGTGATTGTGAATCCAGACAGGAAGCTCCAACAGCGGGTTTACGCTTTTAAATTGTGAGGCTATGTCGTGAAATGACGTCTGTCTCACATCACGAATTCTAAATAATTCTGACCATACCGCGCACCATACATTATAGAAAGAGCAATGAAAAATGAATTATACACCGACCAATGAAAACGCTTTCTTGGTCCTGTGTTTACTACAGCTAGGAAATTAAAGACGGCAAGGCCCTATCTGTGTAACCTGATTAAATTCGGAATGTCACTACAGCATTTTAGAAGAAGTACCACTTGAAAGAGGG
Source organism: Oreohelix idahoensis (assembly GCA_024509875.1). Classification (NCBI taxonomy): domain Eukaryota; kingdom Metazoa; phylum Mollusca; class Gastropoda; order Stylommatophora; family Oreohelicidae; genus Oreohelix; species Oreohelix idahoensis. Next base: position 982,622 of record JAMPIV010009738.1, read on the forward strand.
TATCAACACAATATTAGGGATGTTACTCTACCCGTAAGTAATAATACTTTTACTAATACTAATATAGGACGAGAGAAATCTTAGGTTGAATGCATTCGAAGCTTCAGGTTGTCCTAAATTTAGCAGTTTAAACTATGCATACTATAAAATGCAATTTTTTAGCTAAAAGATTATTACATAGATATATAAAGCCTAATTCCAAGTATAATTTAAGCTTTGAGGGAATAAAATCGCATCAGGAATAACGGAGATAATTAAAAAATAAGTTTTCCTACTTTGTACGATAGGCAAAAAGGTACCCACATTTTCTGATCGTGATTACATTCTTCCGAATGCCCATCTCGTACGTCCGGAGTCACACTATAAATAGACTGGTCTTTCGAACTCGGGTTAGTCACTATTATTTGAAAAACACAGAGAGCGGCGAAAGCAGAGCATATGTTAATGCCAGCGTTTGCCTTCTGCACTTGTTAGCAGACCTTAATCAACCATTGAGGGCTAGTCTGTGTGTGCCTGAGGGTAAGAACGAATATATATATATATATATATATATATATATATATATATATATATATATATATATATATATATATATATATAATTGTGTGTAATTATATTGATTAATCCATCTGTGCGATAAGACGTGGATAGATGTGTAGGAATGGACAGTGTGTGCTAATGAAACTTACAGGCTCATGTGTAAATCTAGAGGCAAAGCCCGCCTTCGGAAAATATTTGAAATATTGAGGATGATGGCCAAAGTACGACTGTAAGTTTGATAAAGTATTTGAAGAAGTATTTCTTGAATGGAATGAGATACGTACCAGGAATATAAGGAAAGATCAAAGGGATTGTAGTACTGTATAATTTGACCTATTACTTAGTAGTTTTATTCGCAACCAAGTTGTTGTATGGAGGCGAGTCATGGGAAACGAATGATGATTAAGAAGATAGAGGAAAATTGTGATCACATTGAATTAAAATGATTGTCGCTACTGTACTATACCTTGTGCATCGGCTAGCACGCTAGTCTGAAACTGTCTGTCGTCCCCATCTATGTCATAGAGGGATATGGATAGACAAATACAGGGATTGCGTTTAACTTTGTTTTAGGTTTAATCATTTAAACCTGTAACCTAAAGCCTACAAATAAGAAGAGGCTTCTCTTACTGAGAGTGCAACGAATGCAGTGCCAGTCTATGATAAAGTGCCAGCCATTTCGTGTGTACTGTTGGAACATTCTCATCTGAAGATTTTATCCAGCATCAGAGGGAGCCATCTGCAGTGACTCAGCTAAGCTGCTCTCAGGGCAACTGTGTAGCGTATGCCGGTTCACCAAACAAATAACCGCATCCAGTTCATGATGCAAAGAACAGTATATATTTGTAGTGGTTTTTGATGTTATTGTATGTTTGTTATGTTACCTAGTGTACTGTAAGAGGTCAGCTGTGAAGGCTCCTGGGATAAAAGTTTCTGTGAATTTACAGGAGGCCTTTCTGCTACCACTTATGACCTCAAACAGACTTGTTTTACTATAATGAATGTTAGCTACGTTAAAAAGTCTAGGGTACTGTAATGTAATGTGTAGTAATATGATATACAGACACACACATGTAATTAATAAATCTAATAATATTAATAAACTCTATAACACACTGAACTAACTCTGGTTGTTTTAGTTTAAATTTTAACAATTTTTTAAATTTATTAGTTCTGAACCAAGTTTTAGTTTGGTCAGAACATATAAAATGATATGGATTTATCAATGAAATGCATAAATATGTGGCATAATAAAATGTAATTTGTGTACATAGGTATATTATAAGAATGGTTATTATTAATGTTATCTATACTGTCTTTGGGAGAACTAGTACTGGATGTTTCGTTGGGGTGGCGTCATCACGCCCAATCTGTGACTACCAAAATCATTGTCCATTGACTTATGGAATGAGGTAAATGTTTATTTCTCAATAGTTATGTCTTTATTGGATGGTAGAATAGTTGTGAATCTCCAGCAGACCAGAATTTCACTTATCTCGCCTGTGACGATCTGATACAGGATTCTGGTGGCCCACTCCTCTCCGTAGCTGGAGTACAATGTTAGGCTGCACAGACACAAATGTTAGGCGGCACACACATCTGCTTGTGTACTCTTACATAAGCATTTGACACCTCTTTAGTGCCAAAACAGAAACTCACAATTCTGAAACAAAAGTTTTGTGCCATGTGTCAGTACACTATCTAATGAGCCACTCTTATACACAACACAACACAACAACATTACACAGACTGGGTCAGATCTCTCTGACCAACATAGCACATCTTACCCAGTTGTTTTCACATAGTACCAGTTCCCCAAGACTGCATTGCATCTGAGTTATGTTCAATAGTTTCCTCTTTTATTCAGTAAGATAGGTGATATGTTCCCACTGATCTCAATAATTGATTCGCCTTCCATCGTCTTAGTTAGGTGTCCATATATTTTTTGTTTGTCTCTAGACCCTGAACTGCGGCTGGGGACCTAGAGCGAGCACTTACTTGTAATCATTTTTCATGATATGGCAGTATCAATCACTCAAAATATTAAAATAAACAAGATAAATGCTTTCATTCTTACCAGAATTCAGAATTGAGAACTCAGTTAATACTAGCAAAACTCAGCTGAGCTGCTGGCTAGAGTATGGCGTCCCACTAAATTTTATGTATTCTTCCTTGGAAAACACCACTAGCAGTTAATGACTGTGTTACTGGACAGACTTATATAAAATGGCAAAAATGTGTGTCTCCATCCCGCTAATATAAAAATGCGTTGGCCAATCCGATCAGAAGACTAAGCTTTTCAATTCAAAATTTGAAAATAAAGTCAAAATTACATCTTAATTTCTCAAATGTACGTCGGTCACATTTTATCTTTTACCCAAAAAGTCAAAAGTACATCTCAATTTTTAAAATGTACGTCGGTCACATTCTATCTTTTCCCCACAATTTCACTTGTTTTTTTGGACTAACACTTGAAAAAACTGCACGAACCTGCTTCCTAAGTTATTTTTAGCCACTATCTCCCGACTTTGCCCCGCTAGTGTATTACAGTTTGAAATTTGCCTTTTCTTGTCTCAAGGACGCAAAATTGAGACTTTAGTGAAAGTATGCACAACAATACTGTTCGCTAGTCTGATAGGAACAATACGGTCTTTTGTCAATATCTTCCTTGTTATCTGCCCGTCTGTATAATTAAAAGTATATTATTTCTCTGCTTAAGATGGGCTATCAAACTAGCTAGGTTTTATTGTCATAACATTATTATTAAGAAAAAACCTACTTTTCTCAAGGTTAGTTTTTGAAATCAGTTTTTGAACGTTCGTTCACGCGGTTGCCGCTATATTCAAACTATAACGTCAAAGTACCGTAAATCGTCAAAGAAACGTCTGTCTATGACAAGAGCCAAAGTCGTTTTCTATCAATTTCCTTACATTGTGTCAACTAGTGGCGTGATTTTTTTCCTTTTAAACTACAAATTGCGTCTTTTGCCTTTCTAGATTCAAACACGTGTTCAGACCGTCATAATGATTTTTATCTCCGTTTCGTCTGCATGTTTAACTAGTTAGTTTCAATGGCGGTAGGAAATGCGGGCATGGGCGAGCATGTCTCCTAGTATCTTACGCATTATTTTTATCCCTACATGTTATCTTTATAATTGGAGATATTTTAACGTTGTTTCACGGTAAATTCATCACACATAACTCAATTAGATTGTCAAGATAACATTAATAATTCTTAATTGAAAGATCAACCAAGTTAGACTGTCTATTAAGAGATAGACATCTTACACAAAAGAAAGACATTTTTGTTGAACTGTTCTTATTTATATAATGTTGTAAAATATTTGATTTTCAATGCTTTTCCAAACAGAAAAGAGAGACTGTTTTAATAAATTGTAAATTTTTACCAGCAGACTTATTTAAATTCTTTAAGTTAAGGTTTTATTCACTGTTGGTAAATTTTAATTAAATAACTTCCCCTAGCAGAGTCAGAAACAATATTAACTACAATAATCACAGAGGAGGATCTGTAGAAGTAGCAGTCAGGGACTCAGAGTACTACATCACCATCTTCTTTGGTAACTTACATAGCTTGACCCTACCTTTGTGTCTATACACCTCTACTCTCTTCAGAGAAGGGGGTATTACTGATAAGACCAGACTCTTATCTGGCACTATCCTTGTATCATCTGATACACCTTTATGTCCAGGATATCTTAATTTTAATAACATCCGAACTTCTCGCGACACACGTATACAGTTTAAAAAGCAGGAAAAAAAATTTGAGTGGTCCTTATATAAATACGGTGAGAGACAGCCATGTCCTTTTTAGGATAGTCAGGATCCTATTTGGTTCTCCTCTCTTTGTCTAGCTCATGTATGGCTCCTAGAATACCGCTTGTGTACGGCGGTGGCCACATCCCGGGCAACAGTCTTGGCTGACTGGCTAAACTACATGGGTGGAGTAGGAGCAATCTTACTCAAGGGAATGTCCATCCCTAGTACACAAAGACTGAGACGGTGAGTGAGGCGGAGGAATCTGAGAAGATCAACGGCTCGCAAAGCGAAACAGCAAAGTGTGTGGCGCACTAGAGGCATGTCGGACATAGAAAAAGACAATGGCTAGCCACCGTGGAAGAGATTGGGGCCTTACCACGTACTTCCTACAGAAAGTAATGGAATCACAACAACAAGATAAGAACCGATATGTAGAGAACTCTCTGTCCCCTGGGGAAGAATCTACTGTACAAATTAACAGGGAAGAGGCAACTCCTCTAATGAGTAAGGAAGTACATAATGACGAGTGTTCCTTAAATTCTGTTGAAAGGGAGCATTCTGAGAAAGACCACCTAAAAACTAGTAGGAGAAGCCTAAAAATAGGAACATGGAATGTTAGAACTTTAAACGGAGAAGGAAAGCTGGACAATCTTATATTAGAGGCAACCGACATCAAACTCGATATACTGGGAGTTGCAGAGGCAAGACTTTTGGATACAGGCTACATAACAAGAGACCAGTACACGCTTATACACTCAGGAGGAGAAAAACACGAAAGAGGGGTAGGAATGTTGATAAAGAAGGAGTTAGAAAAATACGTATGTGGATACTGGACACACAATGACAGAATGATGTTACTAAAGATGAGAGCAAAGCCATTCGACATATCAATCTTACAAACTTATGCACCAACTAAAGATTACAGCGAGGAAGAAATAGAAGAATACTATGAAGAGCTACAACACACACTTAAACCAGTCAAATCTACAGATGTGTTGATAGTAATGGGTGATATGAATGCAAAAGTAGGAAAAGGAAAATACAAGAAAATAGTAGGACAGTATGGATTAGGGACAAGAAATGATAGAGGAGACAGACTTATCCAGTTCTGTGAAGAAAACCAGCTGGTCATATGTAACACCTTTTTTGAACATCACCCAAGGAAATTATACACATGGAAAAGCCCAGGAGATGTAACACGTAATCAAATCGACTATATCATGATAAAACATAGATTTAAGAACAGTGTCACAAGTGCAAAGACACATCCTGGCGCCGACATAAATTCAGATCACAATCCAGTTGTCATCAAAGTAAATATAAAGCTGAAAAGAGCAGGAAACAGAAGACAGGAGGAACCCCAGATAGAAATATCAGCGCTGAAACAACCAGATATAAAACAGAAATATTTAATCGAAGTCAAAAATAAATACCAACAGTTATTGACAGAAAGCATGGAGCAGTATAGAAGAGAAAACCCAGAAGAAAAAAGCAACCGCAAAATGGGAATGCTTAAAAACAAGCATACAATCAGCAAATGCAAATTTACCTAAAAAGGAGTCTAAGAAAAATCAAATTTGGATGACAGATGACATCTTGAATAAAATGGCAGAAAGAAAGAAAGCAAAAAATACTCCAGAATATAAAACAATAGACAATGACATACGTACTATGTGTAGAGAAGCAAAAGAACGGTGGATAGAAACAAAATGTAAGGAAATAGAAGACTTGGAAGCGAAGCACATGACAAGAGATATGCATGAAGAAATAAAGAAATTATCAAATCGGTCGCGGTTTGCACAAGGAGGAAGCTGTATCAAGAACAAAAATGGTGTAATATTACTTGATGAGAAAGACATATCAAACAGATGGGCAGAATACGTAAAAGAACTATTCGAGGACAACAGAGGTAAAAAAACCATCACCAGATTCTAATGAAGGCCCACACATTCTCAGATCAGAAGTAGAGAATGCCATTCATATGATACAAAAAGGAAGATCAGCAGGCATGGATAACATAAACATTGAAATGATAGAAGCTCTGGAGAGCTTTGGTATAGATACAATCACAGAAATATGCAATGATATATACAATACAGGATATTTACCACACGACATGAAGACATCAGTTTTTTATAACATTGCCCAAAAAAAACCAAATGCAACAGAATGTTCAGACTTCAGAACAATCAGCCTGATGAGTCATGCAATTAAGATACTGCTCAAAATCATACAGGAAAGAATAAAAAGTAAAGTAGACAGCGAAATCCAAGAAGAACAGTTTGGTTTTAGACGGAACAGTGGAACAAGAGAGGCAATATTTTGCCTAAGAAGATTAGCAGAAAAATATACAGAGGTCCAAAAAAGTATGTATATGTGCTTCATTGACTATAAGAAGGCTTTTGACAGAATCCATCATGAGAAAATAATTTAATGCCTCAAAGACATAGGTATTGATGGAAAAGATATAAGAATACTCAGTAACCTTTATTGGGAGCAAACTGCCACAGTAAGATCGGGAAGGAATTATTCACCATACATAGACATAAAAAGAGGTGTCAGACAAGGTTGTGTGCTGTCCCCCTGCCTATTTAATTTATACTCCGAAAAAATTTTCAAACAGATACAGGAAATACCAGGACTGAACATCAGTGGAAGATCAATAAACAACCTTAGATATGCAGATGATACCGTGTTGTTAGCTGAAAGCGAACAGGAGTTACAAGAACTAGTGAAGCAAGTGAACAGTATAAGTCATGAATATGGACTCGACATTAATATTGAGAAAACTAAAACTATGATAATTAGCAAAACAGACGATAAACCCACATTAAAGATAAGCGTAAATGGGAAAATCCTGGAACAAGTCAAGAGCTACGTATATCTTGGTCATATAATAACAGAAGATGGCAGATGTGAAACAGAAATCAAGAAGAGAATAGGAATGGCCAAAGCTACATTCAACAACATGAAACATATACTGACATCCAAACAGTTATCTCATAAATTAAAACTGAGAATCATAAAGTGTTATATATATTCTGCATTTCTGTATGGTGCAGAAACATGGACGATGAATAAGCATTTGGAAGAAAGAATTGAGGCTCTTGAAATGTGGATATATAGAAGAATGGGGCGTATCTCATGGAAAGAGATGAAAACAAATAAGGAGGTCCTAGAAAATCTAGGTATGAAAAGAGAACTAATGAGAGAGGTCAAAGTTCGGCAGCTAAAATACTTTGGCCACATAAAAAGGCATAACACCTTGCAGAAGACCATAACAGAAGGGAGAGTTGAAGGTAAACGTGCAAGGGGAAGACAGCGCTATAAGTGGGAAGATAACATCAAGAGATGGACGGGAAAGAGTCTATCAGAGTGTACCACCAAGACAAGAGACAGAAGACGTTGGAGATCCATTACAGCCAACCTCCGTTGTGGAGATGGCAACTGATGATGATGATGATATATAAATACACCTAAACTGTTAAATCAACTCACAATTTTAATTTTTTTAATCATTTCAGAAGCGTTTTGCTTTTTAAATTATAGTTTCCAAATGTCTGTGTGTATTGGTGGGTTTACTTGATCGGTACGGCAGTGGAAAAGAAGAAACTAAACACAGGAGAAATAGTGTCGTCCTGAGGTCATATGACAGAAAGCACAGACCACACTTCTTGCCCGTCATTTCTTGACGAGTTGATTGCTATTTTCAATTAATAACTGTTTTCGATAAGCAGAGGCACAAACATTTCTGACACACATAATCAAGAATAATTTAATCACAGCGAAATGAAAACAGCTACAGTAGACATTCAAAAATCCGGCAACCTCCGGACCTGAGGAGTGCCGGATTTTTGAAAATGCCGGATTTTTTATGGTTATATATTCTGTATATATTTAACAGAAAATGACTACCTGTACACTTTATCTGCGATCGACAATGCACGATGTTTACGTTTTACACCACTTCTTTTATTTGCTGAATCCATAATGGGGCTAAACAGCAGCAAATAAATGATAAAATGAGAAGGAATGAGCAGGAATGCCTGTTAACACATGCAAGCAAGACCCAACAGCTGCATCAAAACATAAACTGCTCCAGAAAACAGTGGCGCGCCAAAGCGGGAAATTTAAAAATGCGCTCCGAAATCCATGCCGGAAATCTGAAGGAACCGGATTATCGATGGCCGGATTTTTGAATGTCAACTGTATACGACTGCCAAAAAAGCAAATATCTTGTTTTAAAAGTAATATATATATATATATATATATATCCCTATTTTATGTTTATTTCCCCGCAATAAAGTATTGTGTAGTTGTAAAAATATATTTAACCTATTCCGGCATATCGCTTTCGCAGTCGTACTAACAGAGGGCCCGCCCCCTTTAGAGTGTAAAGGAGATTAAGGGGCTGAAACACTTGATCGACGGAGGGGTGGAGCCTTCTGATGATCAGATTGCCTCCTGTTGTATCGCACTGTATAGAGCTTCCTATCATATAAATTTGTCCAATTTTCCCTCTTAATGGTATCTAATTTAAAATTTTGCATTAGTGCCCGGACTTTTCATGTTCCAACAGTTAAGGTATAATTAATCTTAATTTTACTTACAGCAGCTTATGTTAACTCAAGCTAAAATCAATCTGCCATGAAAGTCAACACATTTTGTCATGTCATCACGGTGGCAGGTTTGTTACAATTGGACCAGGGGAGGGGAAGAAAGAGTTTAAACTAAGCTATTTATTTTAATTATCCTGAATCGAATGTTAAAAACCCTCCACGCAATTCACAAAGTATTTGCGTTATTGAAGAAACTAAAATAGAAGTCATAATTTCTGAAAGTCCGCCTAAAGAACGTTCTATATTCGGTATGGTTATCGTTCAGTCTTTGGTCTGTTTATCTGATGTTACGACCGATCTCCCTTGTCACATTCTATTCTAACTTGATCCCCAGAAATTTAATGGATTCCAACGAGAAGACGATAATGCAGATCGCAATTAAAACGGTCAGCAACTTCACAGATGGCATTTTGATGAAACTAAACTACCAGAAATGTTTAAATACCGGAACGTCATGAAATTTCACGGAGCCTGCCAAACTCACAGGCACGCAACGCAGCTTAAGGGTAGGCTGTTTACTTTTAGAAATCAACAATCAATACGTAGGCACAGTGAATGAAAAACAATTACACTGGAATTTTCGAGTCAACGAAATTAGATTTCTCTAAGAATTTTTGTCCGGATCAGGACAAAGACTGCAAATGAATTGATCATATTTGATTTAGAGTGAGTCTATACTGCTCATTGTGCTTACGACTTTGTGGTAATTCTATTAAGATCACGTGTCACTCTACTAAAGGTCACGATACACTTTCTACATGGAGTTTCCTTCTGTCTGTTAGAAAGCACTTAATCGGAAGCACATTTTTGTTTTGCAACAATGTCACGTGTAGTTGTTTGGCATGGGAAATGTTTCGGTATCACATTTGTTTCGCATTCCTATTTCTCGAGTTTTCTGGGGTCAATCATTGTTCCTTTTTTCTGTTCCTTATGCTGTATTTCCATCTCTCATCCGGTCTCGTTATGTTGCATTGTCTTTTTCTTTTTCTGTCCGGCCTGAGGAAGCGGGAATGAATCCTTTTATCAATTAATATAATTATATTTGCTATTACAATCTATCTGTATTTTTAGAAAGCTTACAGGCGTAGTTCTCAGTTGTAATCTCGGAGGAGACTAAAAGAGAGTAGACCTACTCGTTATTATTATTGTTTTTGTTAATCAGAATCGACCTCACTGCACTCCGGGCAAACCCATAGGTGCTCAGTCTCCCTCAGCAAATGTCGAAGAGTATGAATGCTGATTGTACCTGTAGCACGCTAGTTGTACATACGACGGATGCATCCTCTCTCACGTCCATCTCTGTTAGTCCCACGTTTGATGCCAAACTCCAACAGTCTCAGCCTTGTTGATTCATCCATTGCATTGTCATTATCTAGCAGGCGATCATTAATTGCCCTTAGTATCTCTCCCTTATCCATGTCCAGTGTCCCCATTATTGGTCCTCTGGAGGCCAGTCTGTCAGCTCTCTCATTGCCACGTACCCCTGCATGACCAGGACAGTAGATCCAAACTAGTTTTTGAAGACTTGAGTTTTCCATTCCTGCCGCAACCATCCGTTCTGAACTTTCCGAAGCATGGCTTGAGAGTCGCATCCCTTCATTTTTAATGCGTTCCAGTCGTTCACATTGTGACACTGACAGCGTGCGTATTCATAGCTCATACTCGATTACTGAAATCACAAGCTGATAATAAGGAGAAACAGTAGTCTATGTTCCAAGCGCGCAGCAGCCATTGTTTTTAAAGCTGCCTGTCCTCGCTTGCATTTCTGTATGATCAGTTCGACATGATACTTGAACGATAGCCCACGATCAATTGTTACGCCCACATGTCACATATATATGTAAATACAGCCACAGTGATCCGACCACCTTTGCTTCGCCATCTAAGGTTCATAATTTTGCTACGCAAAAACCACGCAATTCGCTGTCTATAGACTCACTGTGAAGCCACGCCTATTTTTCCTGTTTACATGCACTAATGAGCGTTAACAAATTTTTGCACCCGACGGTCTTAACAAGAGGGGAGAGAACCGGGGTGTTTACCTGAGTTCTTAAGCGAGCTGAGATGTCAATCATTGATAGTGACAGATCAGACGTCGGTAGCAAATGCAAGGGCGATAATAATATTTACCGATCACATTTGATGTCCGGGATCCAAGAGGACGTAATTATTTGATCTACGGCAGAAGGACGAAATCAAAGAAGGCCTGCTCGCATGGCCAGGTCTTGTGATGTCGTTTCGGCCTCGCGAGTGAGCGAACAGGAAAATCTTTTACCTCGGGAGTCGAACTCGTTGATTTTCCCTGAAATGGCCGAAGGCGTGAATTATCGCACCCTTTAGTGATAATAACACCATTTCTGTATAAATACTCCGTCCTCTCAAAGTCAGTTATCTAGTCGCTCAGAAATTTTGGATAATCTAGCTCGTTATTCTAGAGCCATTGTGAAAGTGTGTTATAGCATTCCTTGGAGATTGTTTCAATTCTGATTGCGGTAATAGAAATTAGCATTTACGTGATTTAATGTGTTAAGTTTATCATTATAATTCACTGGAATTTTCTAGGTGCTAAGACTAGCGTATTAAATAACGCATAGCTATTTTGTTTCAGTTGTAATGTAGATTTAATCACCCGCTATCACACAGGAAGATATGTTTTAATTGACTAATAAATACACTAGGCAACTGATAATTGACGGAAAACAATTCACTTCTAATTCATTATGTGTAATTATATAAGTGACTAGTGTAATATCATGTGGCGAAACAAATAGCTAGTAATGACAAGCGATATTTTTTAAAGTAGTCATAATTAAATTAACACTGATATTGTGCGCTGAGTGTTTTACTGGGCGGGAGGGGAAAGGCGCATACCTAAATCCCAACCCGTACCAGTTGAGCGAAGCGTGATAAGATAGGCTAAGACGCGTGTGCCTTTTAATTTAATTAGATGACGAAGAGGATAAGAGATCTTACCCTTACGCGTGATAGGATAGGATATTGATATGGTGGTTAAATGTTTTGTTTTCTTCCTAATTTAGTGCTGATCACAAACCAGCTGCCAGTGGTCTAATAGCACTAGTAACAATTCTTGTTATTATTGTGTCTTCGATGTTGACCTGTTTGGTCCTCTTGCTTCATCCAGAGAGAGACCAAAAATATAAACAATAAGATTAATCATAACTGGACATGCAAAATACCAGATTTTTGCATTCAATTTTATCAGCCCGCTGTGGCCAAATAGATATATAACATTTTTCCCGACTACTGACAGTCGTGTTTCCAAGTGAATTTATCCAGTAGAATACGTTGTTTCATAATCGGCACTCAACCCCAGAGAGAAAAACCGATTGGATATACCCTCATCATCTTTATTAACAGTTTATCATCCAGATGTTTCCTTTAGCTATTGGAAGTACTGTCTACTGTCTACTGTGAACACTAGATCGCGGTTTATATTTTGCTGCATGAGTTATCTGATGTGACATTTTCATATCCAATAACCCACCACCAAAGTAGGCGTTCCGCATTAGGAAAATTAATTATTCGTGAAGGAACTGGGGCTCACTTTGGAGAAGCACAACACTGGATTATGATACACGTACATTGATGTTTACGCTCAAGAGGTTGTTAACCAAGTATTAGGTAAGGCGTGATTGATGTGGCCACGAATGACAGAGTGAGAGTGAATACGTTCTAGTTATGGAAACTGTACCATCTTTTATTTTCTTTGCAAGTGCTATTTTTTTACGGGATAGATTAACTAGGAACTTTGTTCTTTGCTTTACTGTCTATTCTGTACCCTAGTGTTAATCTTTGACCTTTTGGGTTACTAACTTCTTGTGGGATCTTCTCTCAACAAGAGGGGAGAGCACTTATTGGGTTATTTTCCTACGTCTGTACACAATGATTATATTGACTCTATATGTTTGATGTTGTAAAGTTTAAGTGATAATAAACTAAACAAAATTAATTAATTGTGTTGGTCAGCCCCAATCTCCATTTACCATAGTTTTCACGTTTGTGAGTTCTGTTGTCACATAACTGTGTGTGTGTGAGTAGTTAACTTATAATTGTATTTATAGGGAGGTTTGATAGATTGTCTATTACCTAAAGATAGTCGTATAGATAGGCTGGACTAGAGAATTCACTCATTCCAGAGATAGATCTTCACCTTAATCTATTCACTCGTGGAATCTATTCTAACACTTTCTTTCTCAGATAACCCCAATTTTTTTCTGTTCTCTTCAGACGCGACCAAATATATCTCTAATACCTATCTAAATGTACGACACCACATACTTCAGCCTGTTTTGCCTTACATTGTTCTGCCCATTGAAAGTGATGTCTGGAAGATCTGCTGTCACTATAGAGTTGTGCAAAGAGCCCCACATCACACAAGCCATGTTGGGATTGGCCTTTGATCCGCTTTCCTCACACCATTTCGAAACCGCCTGTAGTGTCTCTTGTATACCTTGGAGCATTTCCTGTTTGTCTGAGCCAGTTCTTTATATGAGTATGTCATCTGCAAAAGTTAATGTTCGTCCCAGTCCTGTTGGTTGAAAGGTTGCTACTTTTGCTGTGTAGATGTTAAATAGCACTGGTGATACTGGAGAACCCTGGGGTAGTCCCGGGAAAAATGCGCATTGGTTCTAATATCCAAGTTCCCAAGCGAAATGCAACTGATCTCTCCATTAAGGCAGCTGCTATCCACCTTGTTATCCAAGGGTTAACACCACATGCCATTATACAGTCTTGTCACGGATTGCCTCCCCTGCTTTGCAGTAGTGGTCCAACAGTGGTCAAAACTCAAGAGTATCTAACTGTGTTGTCAAAGGTGTCTATCTTCGCACAAGATTACTCTTGGCAGAGATGTAGATAGAAGAGGAATGACGCTTCTACCTTACGGAGTTTCACAAGATAATTCAGAAGTCAAGAACAATACTGCTTAGCGCTGAACATTTGTTAACTTATATCTGTCCGCCGCCTTTTGTGAAGGATTTAAGCAATGGTTTTCAGCCGGTTGAAGACCCCAGCTGAGTTACTTCAGCAAATTTCCTCTTATAACGGTATATCTCTGTTTAGAGGTAAATATCTATCTATCTATCTATCTATCTATCTATCTATCTATCTATCTATCTATCTATCTATCTATCTATCTATCTATCTATCTATCTATCTATCTATCTATCTATCTATCTATCTATCTATCTATCCATCTATCCTATCTATCTATCTATCTATCTATCTATCTATCTATCTATCTATCTATCTATCTATCTATCTATCTATCTATCTAATCTATAAATATAAATATAAATAAATAAATATAAATAAATAAATATAAATAAATAAATAAATATATATATATATATACAGTACTTTGCAAAAAAAATGGCAGTCATATTGCTTAGCTAAATATGCTGAAATCTAATTAAATATACATGTTCTGCCCCAAATTTACACTCCACTTAAGTGAGCAAACACTACCAAAAGTAAAAAAAAATTAGCGTAGAGTAAAGTCCCTTGATAATAGAGCAGACGACAATTTCTAATGCTAGTGGCAGAAAATGGACACAAAGTCAAAGTGTATGTTAATTTCAGAGCTTTGGAATGAAGGAAATCAAACATGTTCCAACATTTCTAAAACCTTGAACATTCCTGAGCGGACTGTCTACAGAGTTGTGAGTAAATTAAAAGCAGGTAATAGAATCGAGCGAAAAGAAGGTAGTGGGGGGTCAAGAATTTTGGACACAAAGGACCATCGGTGTCTCCTACTATAATTATATTCTAACACTTTCGTTTTTATGTAAGATCTGTAAAATCACTCCGGTATTTAATTATTTATATTAAAAAGAACAACACGAGTGACTAGCTAATGTATCGCTTTTACCAGTAGCTATAAACAGTTAATTACTTAAAATTTACACAAGATGAAATAGAAATATATGGTTATTAAACAATTACGATCACCTAGCGTTTTATAATTATGTTACACATCTATTATCTCGGGAAGTAACGGATAGTTACAATTTCGATTTACATCTGAAGAACTTTGCTATAGGTTTATTTAATAGGTTTAAATTAACACAAAAAATCCAGTGAAATAAATGAACTTTACACGTTAACACTCTAATATATATTACCGCAGAACACAGAATGAATTCAGACTCCACGTGTAGAAGAAATCCAAAGAAATCTTGTTAGATTCTAATAATATGAGCTAGCCTCCTCTTCAACTCTCTGGCGCGACTCATAACTGCATTTTTCAGAGATTTATATAAATATATATATAATATATATATATATATATATATAATATATATAAATATTATATATATAATATATAAATATATATATATATATATAATATATCTATATATAATAATATATATATATATATATATATATATATATATATATATATATATATATATATATATATATATATATATATATATCTATATATATATATATATATCTAAATATATATATATATATATATATAATATATATATATATATATATATATAAATATATATCAATATATATTATATATATAATATATATATATATATATATATATATATATATATAATATAATATATATATATATATATACAATAATTATATAATATATATATACAAAATATAATATAACATATAATATATATACTATATAAAAAAATATACTACATATATTATATATTATACATATATATATATACATATATATATATACATATATATATATACATATACATATATATATACATAAATATATATATATATATATATATATATATATATATATATATATATATAAATATATATATATTATATATATAGATATTCCTCACCTCTCATGATTCTAGGGAACTATTTCGACTGGGCCCACCGATCAAAGCTCTATTACACACTATCTACCGCTATACTTTCCCCGTATCTCTTCGTCCGGCAGAGATTTCTCACCCTCTTAGACCAGTTCGCGTCAGTGTGTCAACTGGAGGTGTAAAACTCTGCTACGTTCTTAGAGACTACAACAGTCTCTGAAAACTGCCCGCTTGCCGTTTCTCTGGGCGCCGTCTTCTTGATGGGATGACAGAAAGAGGTAGCGAAATAGCTTGATTTTTAATGGCTCGAGAAATAAGACAGTAGGCGTGGCTAAACGGAAATTAAGACAAAGCGATGTCCTGGCTGCCCTCGTGATAACCATGTGCATACTAATTAGCCCGCGTGGGGAAATCCACGTGGAATAATGCATACTAATAAGCACCCGTGGGGATTCCACGTGTGATCCACGTTGGCGATTTAATTTCAACGTAAATTTAGGGCCCCCGGTGCTATTCAAGGGTACTTTTATTATTATCATCTGACACTTCAGGGAGAGCTTATATTTTCATCCGTCACAGTAATGGAGTTTGAAAATCCCGCGAAAAGAAAAATGTCTTATGTTGTCAGGTAGCAATGGTCTACATGAGAGATGAGAGTGGGGGAACAGACTCCTACCAAAATCAGACACTTATTTGCAATTGTTTTGATATTTTAGGTGCTAAGACAGACTGCTCCTGATTGAACTTCTCCTCAAAGTAGCAGCTTGTTTGCGTAGGTTGAAAATTTCGCTTATATGGAGACGTTTTGAGTAGTGGGCCAGAGAGGCAGACGATACTGCAGCCAAAGGAAATATGGGAGACCTGTACAACAGTACAAATAAACTAACAGTGAATACAAGCAAGCAAATGGTCTCATAAAGACTAGAATGATAAATTACTTAGCGATATACAAAGAAAATGAAGAGGTGGACAGAACATTTTGAGGACCTTCTCAATAGACCAGCTCCACAAAATCCCCCCGACATCCAGTCAGCAGATGGTTTCTGCAAGTCAAATGTGAAATGCCAACAAAGGAAGAAATAAAGTAAGCCATAATGCTTCTAAGAGATGGGAAAAGCGGCTGGACAAGATGGTATTCTTGCAGAGGCCATCAAGGCTGATATAGACATCGCTACAGGGGTTTTATTTAAATTACTTGATAAAGACTGGAGTGGAGTTATCGGAAGATATGGAGAAGATGCTCTCAATGACAATGGAAAGCGACTCCTTAGATTCTGCAGTGAGCAGAGTCTGATCATTACAAACACAAAGTTCCCCCATAAGCGCATACATGCATACACTAGATGTGAACCAACCAAGAATGAGAAGTCAGTGATCGACTATGCCATTGTTCGGAGAAGCTCATTCAGATATGTCCGAGATGCAAGAGTCTGGAGGGGGCCAGAGATTGGAAGTGATCACTACCTGCTAACAATCAAGTGAGCAGCTGGGGGGGTTGCTCGGCCTGGGGGCTGCCCAGCATCGCGCGGGAGGCCGGGTGAACGAGCGGGAGGGGTGGGCGTTGGGACCTACAGGCTGGGAGAGCCAGAGGTTGAGACCAGATGTCGGGGGCTTGTTGCTACAGCGGTGAGCGACGCGGGGGGGCGACCTGATGACTTGGAAACCCTCTGGAATAAATTCAAGGATATCGTGGAGACGGCTGCTGCGGGGGCGTGCGGTGGGGTCCGACTTGGGAACCGGGGAGGGGGGGCGCCTTGGTGGACGGAGGAGGTCGGGGAGAAGGTGAGGGAGAGGAGGATGGCATGGAGGCAGTGCTTGGGGGCTAGGAACACGGCGGGACAAATGGAGGGATATGGAGAGTGTGTGACGCTCGGAGCGGGGGCGGAGAACGGGGTGCTGGCGGCGGGACAGAGGTCCTGGGGGGAGTTTGGAGAAAAGCTGGAGGGGGATGCGCGGGAAAACCAGAGATTGTTCTATGGGACCCTGGGGAGCATGGAGAGAGAGAGACAATGCCCTCTCGGGTTTATAAAGGACGGGCTGGGCAGGTTGCTTGCTGCCCCGGGGGAAGTGGTGGAGAGATGGAAAGGGTGTTTCTCGGGGCTCCTGGATGGTGAGCATGATGAAGCATCAGGGGTGGTGGCCACTGACACGGAAGAGGAGGCTAATGATGGTGGGGGTGACATGGGGATGGAGGAGCTGAGGGCAGCGCTGGAGAGGATCGGGATGGGCGGGACAGCGGGGAATGATGGTGTGGCACCGGAGGTGGTTGGGTGCATGGGAGCATCGGGCGACCTGTTGCTCTTGGGGGTCCTACGGGCGGCGTGGTGCAACGGGACCATACCGGGGGATTGGGAGATTGCCATCATGGCACCAGTTTTCAAAAGGGGTGGCGGTCGACGGTGTGGAAACCATGGAGGCATATCCCTTCTCGGTGTCCCTGGTAAAATCTGCTCTAGAGTCCTGGAGCAGAGACTCCGACGCCTGGCTGGGCCACAGTTGGATGAGGTCCAGTGCGGATTCCGAGCAAACCGAGGTACTCGGGACCTAATCTTCACACTCGGACAGCTGGGTGAGAGGGCCCTTGGGTATAAGAGTGAGATCCATCTTTGTTTCATGGATCTGGAGGGGGCGTTTGACAGGGTCCCCGGGAGCAGGCTTTGGGCCTGTTTGGCAGGGAGGGATATACCAGCGCCTCTGATTCATGCTGTACAGAGCTTCTACAGGTCTTGCGGAAGTTATGTGAGGACAGCGGGCCATGGGTCAGGGGGGTTCGGGACCGCCACTGGTGTGGGACAGGGTGATGTCCTATCACCTTACCTCTTCATGCTCCTTATGGACGATGTCATCGGGGCATGTGGGGAGGACGGGAAGGTGTTCGGTGGGGTGCTGGAGGATGAGACAGGTCTGTGTTTCGGAGCTGGCGTTTGCTGATGAGGTTGCGCTGGTGGCTGGGTCGGAGGCGCGTCTCCGGTCCGGCCTGCGGGTCTGGAGGGGGGGGGGGGCTGGAGGGGAGAGGGGTGGCGGGAGGCGGCTCGGGAGCAGGGTCCCTGGGGGGGTAGCGAGAGGGGAGGGAGCATCGGATGGGGGTGGGGGAGCGGGTCCTGGAGCAGGTCGGCCACTTTGAATGTCTCGGGGCTATTGTAGACCGAAGGGGAGGCATCGGAGGGGAGTTGGCCACTCGAAAGGCGGCGGCTGGGAGACTTTTTCGGGCCATGGATCGTGGATTCCTCGGCGGGAGGGGGGTTGGTGGGAAAACGGGGATGGCTGTGTGCCGCTCCACCTGTGTCCCAGTCTTGACATATGGATGCGAGTCGTGGGCGGTGGCTGCAGCCCACGGGGGCCGGATCCAGGCCTTGGAGGTGAGGTATCTGAGGAAGGTGGTTGGGGTGGCGGGAGGAGACGTGGTCCGCGGCCGGACGATCCGTCGGGGCCTGCAGTCCCATCCGCTGCAGACCCAGGTGGAGCAGTCCCGGCTGGGATGGTTTGGCCGTGTCTGCGAAGTGGGAGAGGATCGGCTGCCACGGCGGGCATGGGAGGCGGAGGGCCGGGGGTCCAGACCTCCGGGGCGGCCCGGGGTCCGCTGGGAGGACAACGTTGGACAGTCTTTGGGGGACCGGGGACTGGAGTGGAGCCGGGCCGGGAGGAAGACAGCTGATGGAATGGTCTGGCGCTCTCTCTTCCAAACCTCTACACCTCACGGTAGAAGGGGAACGACTAAGTAAGTAAGTAAGTAAGATAAAGACTGGGAGAGAGAAGAAATACCTGCGAAAATGGATGGAAAACTGATTAAGTTGCCTAAGAAGGGAGATTCACAAGAGTTCACAAATTGCAGAGCCATGGTGTTACTTTCAGTGCTAGAAAATCATATTAAACAGGATTGTACTTGACAGATGGTGACGGTATTGTCTCCCCTGCTCCACAGTATTGCCAAACAATGACCAAACTTAGAGTAAAATAATGATTAGAGTATACAAGGGTGTCAATATTCGCTGAAGATTACTCTTGACAGAGATATAAATAGAAAAAATTGTGCTTCTACTTTAGGGAGCCTCGCAGGATTTAAAAGAATAGCAAGCAAAACAACTGCGATCATCTAAGCTGTCATGAACATATTATTCTCTCCCACCCCTTTTGTGAGGTATTAATATTTTCTCTCGTATTTCTGAGCTCGCAGCTGATGATGATTCGGGCAAAATTTATAATCTTATAGCTCTCTATTTTATGTTTTTAAAAACAGTATGATTCATACAGGTGCAGACACTTCACTCAATAGTGATTAAACCAACTATAGCTTTGAAGTTTCATGTAAACAGTTTAATAATCACTTGTGAGTTAGCAACATAAAATAAATAAAGTTGTTTTTTAAAAATTGAAGCGATGAGATTTCTCATCACCGGATGATTTAAATTGTGGTGGAACTTAAGAAAAATATTTCGAAACGTCCATTGGTTGCTACTGAGCTTCCAGCATGGGGTCGGTTGACGTCTGTTTCAGCCGCTGTTGGTTCCCATGGATGCCTAGGACTGAAGTTCTCTTCAAAAATCAAATATTGTGGCAGCAGCACGTCCCTCATGCTTTATGGCTGAGGTAATTGCAAAGGCTATAAAGCGTCTTCAAGATCTGTCTGATTTTGGTGTCTAGCATCGACTGCTGGCAACTTACTTGTACCACAAATATTTACCTCAAACTAAAAGAGAAACAAATACCTCTTTTGAGTATTGGATCTCCTGATACCTTCATCAGGCGAAATCTGCTTCCATTCCACACACTTCATCTTCCTCAGACTTTTTACACTCCCTGAGCGTTAATTTTAATTGGAATGAGTAGGAGGAAAGTGTTTTTGGTCAGCGGAATGCGACAACTTATATATATATATTATATATAATACATAAAATTTCCTGAACTCTTGTATAATAAATATGTACACAATGATATAACACTCTTCTTGTCTCTTGATGCTTCTTCTCACTTCTTTTGCACACTTCTTGAGCCTTAGCTTTAGAAATTCTGGTTTCGTTTCTGTTAAAAATGCTTTCTTGTTGTTTGATTTTTGTTGTTGTTGATTTTTTTTAATGGACTCTCTTGTTACCCGTGCTTTGTGCTGGTATTCTTTTTTTTTGGGGCCAGTACTCTTCACATGTCCCATTCAACACGTTTTGATCTGCTGTCAATGGTCTTAAGTATTCACTGCATCGTCCAGCTTGTCAGCTTGTTTCTTGATTTCTTAGATATCCTACAGTAAAACCGTTGTCTATTGCTAGTACTACTGTATATCTCTTGAGTTTTATCTTTTATTTTATCTAACAGAAGATTATGATCTGATGCCACATCAATTCCCCTACATACTTTTATGTCATGCCTTTATTACTATTGATAAAAAGGTAAAGTTAGTCAATTAGTAAATACTGCCTTAGGGGAATGAAGTATTAGAGACTTCATCCCATTATCTTCTGCTTTATGAGGTGGAGTGACAGTTCCTTTTACAGCTGGGATTTGCCTTCCCTAACTTCAAGACAGAGTTAGGTACCCATATACAGCTGGGTAAGACCTGGAGCTTGAAGCTAACAGGTTACTACTGCCTGGGAACCCGGAAACTTTTTTCCACGAAACGCCAACGTTGTAACCGCTTAGCCAATCAGACGCTCATTATTATTATTTTAGGTCATAAATCTAAAAGTCAAGTTACATCGAGCAGGATAATGTCCTCCATTGTCAGTGGTATACATCAGTTGTTTACTTCTTTGCTCTAACATAAATTGTTTGTTCTAACATAAATTGTGTTCTAACATAAATTGTGTTCTAACATAAATTGTCCATAAATGTTTTATCAAGAAATCTTTGTTTTGCCCTGTTTCCATGGCTTTTATTGCTAATAAAGCGTCTTTTTTTTTCTTCTACATTATAAATTAGCATATACCATCACGGGTTGTGTCAATTTATTTGCTACCGTAGCTTCCTGGTTCATATACTTTCACAATGCCATAGACTGTTATTTTTATATCATAAATATTACGCGGCAAACTTAAGAAAACAAATTCTTTGATGTTACTTCGTGCAGCAATGAAGGACGTCGATTATAAAGTAGACCTGTAAGAATAGACAGAGAAATCTGAATAAGACCAGTGAATGCGGGTATAATGATAAGAATGATGTGGTTTATCATGGCTAAAGAGTGTGATATAATAAGATAACTAGACCTAAAAATAGATTTCACATAATAGGAATTATTGAAATTCCTCAACATAAAAATAGAATTGACAAAAGAATACTCATTTATTCCAACCCACTGCAGAAAAAATATTGCAGAAAGGAAAGGTAGTCTAAAAAAAACTACAGGAAAAACAAGTTTGAATGATGTATGTGCAAGTATGTAAACAGCCTGTCATTAACGCGTATGAATTTATGTAAATTTCAATCATATCATCATCAGTTGCCATCTCCACAACGAAGGTTGGCTGTAATGGATCTCCAACGTCTCTTGTCTTGGTGGTGCACTCTGATAGACTCTTTCCTGTCCAGCTCTTGATGTTATCATCCCACTTATAGTGCTGCTTTCCCTTGCACGTTTGCCTTCAACTCTCCCTTCTGTTATGGTCTTCTGCAAGGTGTTATGCCTTTTTATGTGGCCAAAGTATTTTAGCTGCCGAACTTTGACCTCCCTCATTAGTTCTCTTTTCATACCTAGATTTTCTAGGACCTCCTTATTGTTTCCTTCTCTTTCATGAGATACGCCCCATTCTTCTATATATCCACATTTCAAGAGCCTCTAATTCTTTTTCCAAATGCTTATTCATCGTCCATGTTTCTGCACCATACAGAAATGCAGAATATAAATATAACACATTATGATTCTCATTTTTTAATTTGTGAGATAACTGTTTGGATGTCATATATGTTTCATGTTGTTTGAATGTAGTTTGCCATGCCTTATTCTCTTCTTGATTTCTTGTTTCACATCGTTCGTGTTCGTTCGTTCGTTTTTTGTTGTCTGCTATGTTTGCCAGTTATACCCTGTTCAAACCTGAAGTGGTTATGAATGGAGGTATATTGTGTGTATAGGTTCTTCGGTGCTAATCGTCTGATTGTCCTGGAAAAGGAATGGTCCTAAAAAGGACCGATAGCTGACTGTCTGGATACTTCTTCGCTGCTTATGTTTGATTATATGTGTCGTGGTGTACTCATGGTGTTCATTTTTCCTGCCTTACGGGTTACAAACGGTTATATTGGGGTGTTAACGGTCCTT
This sequence comes from Oreohelix idahoensis, assembly GCA_024509875.1. Taxonomy (NCBI): domain Eukaryota; kingdom Metazoa; phylum Mollusca; class Gastropoda; order Stylommatophora; family Oreohelicidae; genus Oreohelix; species Oreohelix idahoensis. The sequence continues at coordinate 1,005,630 of JAMPIV010009738.1, forward strand.
CTCTTGTATCGCGTAGTTTCCCTAGTCCTGGAGATGATTGGGTTCCTGTAAAAAGACTCACTGGGGCTGCCTGTTCGGTCTCTACAAATCGTTTGTCTGTTTTGGTAAGTGTTGTTGTTTCTAATGTGCTGTTGCTATTACCTTTGGTAAGAAGCCCATATATGGTTTTGATGATTATTTCGGTGTTCCGCCATCTTTTCTTTCTTTCTTAGATTTCTTGTTGGTATTTCTACGATTTCGGTTATTATTATTGTCTTTTAAGTTTCTTTTGTTTTTGCTTCAATCTACTTTTGTAAGGAAATTCTCAGCGATCTTTCTCTTCGTTTTCAATTCTTTTTGGAGGATTTCTTCATTCTCTTTCTTTAGCACTGTGAGATGGTGATGTCGACTTCTTAATTTCGTGTTTGATGGTTTTCTTGTTCTGTAAGCATTGCTGGGCGCTTCTGTAAGGTTCCTGGTTTGTTATTTCGTCCTCTTATATCATCTGAATCTTACGTTTTGTTTTCTTCTTGTTCGTCTCGACTTTGAGTTGTATGTTTTCTAATTCTCGCACTTGTGGGTTAGTTTTACCAGCCTGGGCACTTGTGTGCTGTATTCCAGTAAAAACAGTTGCCGCCTGAAGTCACTACATCGGTTTCTTGCTTCTCTGAAGGAGATGTTTTTTGTATACCGATTCCTGCAGTATGGATCTTTGTCATCATAGAAGTATCGGACAACCACGGTATCTTGCCCCGTGGTTCCCGAGACAGTTTGGCGTCAGGTTCTGCTGGGTTGCGTCTTTTATAAGTTTGGTTTCTTTTTTTCGCTCAGGACATTCATTGTAAAGTGGACTCCCCGCACAGTATCGAACAAACGGCCTCTCTCCTCTGCATGTTTTCGTTTGTGGTGCGAGAATTGTGGCAGTTTGAAGCACTTGCATAACAGGAGGAGATGTATTTCTTCGGTTTTTTCTCCATCTATTGTCCTAAAGTTGAGTTGAATTTGGTCTTGAAGGACCCTATCGATTAGTTTATATAACCAAGTTGGTGTCCTTCTTGTACCAGTGTCTCAGTTCTTTCAAACCTGTGTTTTATGTTGATGTTCTTGTTTTATCTTCTTGTAGGCGGCTGTGGACCTTCTTGTGTAGAACGGGCTGTTGTCGATCCCTCTCAAAACTTTCTTTTTGGTCTTCTTGAAAGATATCCACAAAGGTAAAAGCCTTTGTTCCCTTCTGGTGGGGCAGCTGGGACTTCTTTGTGTCCGGACTATACCAGGCTCGATCATCAGGGTTGGATTAGTCTTTTCCGTGTTATATTTGATTTAGGGATAACTCCGTTGTCGTGGTCTTGAAAACTTTAGATATGCTCCTCCAGCCCGTTATTGCTTCAGGATGCCGATTACTTTGTCGTCGGGTTAGGGGGCCTGAGCGAGGACTCACTTCCCGGATGTCCTGAGTGATCTTAATGATCTTTCCTGCAGTGCCACGTGGGAAATCGGCATGCTTTTGCTTTCGAAGGGTTGCACGTCCGACATCTGTCATCAGTTTTTGAAGCGTGCTGTCTGGGGGACTGTGAGTCCCATTCTGGCTGGTGGTCCTGCCACTGAATCTCGTTTTATAGAAATAAAAAACCGAATTTTGTCTGGTCGCTGTGTGATGGTGGCTTCGACTGTGATAATCTTGGTTTGGTTGGTGCTTTCACTTTGAGGGCTTCAAACACATTGCTATCTTCTGTCTTCGAAGTTTTTGTGGCCGTGTTTTGCAGCTGGTTGTCCTGGACACTGCACAATGGACTCATGCCGACGCCGCCTCCGACATTGTGTTTTTTCGGTGATGTTACTTTGTCAGTCCTTCGGAGCCTGGTTGACATTCTGTCCTTCGAACGCTTGGGTTATTCATCGGTCGTGTACACTGGCCGCGTGGTTCGGCTTCCTGAGAGGGACCGGGCCCGACGCTAGTTAGATTGGAGTAAATCGTGCGCCCCTGGCTGACTGTCTTTGTTCTGTGAAGGTACTTGTTTGGATTGCTGCTGTCAAGTGTTTGAGGGCTTCTAAAGACCTTTCTCTTTTTCGCTTGTTGGTTGGTAACGACCCCATTTAGAGAATTTTTTAATCGCTGCTTTTTTAAATCTGCAAACCGTTTTTCTCTATCAGGTCGGGATCTCTAGAAATACGCAATTGAAGTTTTTTTAACAACGCATACAGTATTACAACATCATTCCGTACAAGCAGTATAACGGTTATGTAGGCTTGAATTTCTTTGCAGTCGACTTTCGTCGGTGAATGGCATGTGGTACATCGCGATGAAGCATCCAACAATAATCGGCAAGCATGGTCACACTCCACCGACCTTGATAACGTGACTCCATTACGGCGATATCTTGATGGAATCGTTCTCCATGTTCATCGCTGACTTCGCCAAGGTTGTCAGGGAAAAAGTCAGATGTGAATCGAGCAAATGGATTTTGAGGGACATGTTACAGCCCATAATTCTGTATGCATCTATGCACTGCTTAACAATATGCACATAGTCGACAGATTTGTGATTTCCCAGAAAGTTATCGACGATCGATTTGAATGCCATCTATGCGCGAAGTTCACTACCATGTAACAAGTTCTCGAATTTGTTTGTCTGCAATAACTTTCCTAATCTGAGGTCCTACAAAGATACCTTCCTTTATCTTTGCATCGCTAACTTGCGGAAACTTTTCTCGAAGATAAGTGAAAGCTTTGCTCGTTTTATCTAACGCTTTTACAAAATTCTTCATGAGCCCCAACTTTATATGTAACAGTGGTAAAATGAAGCTGTCTTTGTTAACTAATGGCTCGTGTATTACATTTTTTATGCCCGAGCTGCATACGATCCCGGATAGGCCACACCTTTCTTGCATAATGTTCCTGTCTGTTGCGGCTGTCCCATTCACATCGGAAGCAACAAAATTTAGTATACCCAGTCTGCATGCCCGTGAGAATTGCAATGACCTTTAGGTCTCCACAAATCCGCCATTGGTAGTCATTGTACTTTATTTTTTCCAAACGTATAGCCATATTGTCATAAGTTTCTTTCATCATATGAACAGAGTAGGCGACTGGAATTGATGAAAATAAATTTCTGTTATGCAATAACACGGCTTTTAGACTAGTCTTGGAAGAATCGATGAAAAATCGCCATTCGTTGACTATGTGCTCATGACCGTTTACATCTTTGCAATAGCAAATGTCATCATCCATCTCAAAGTATTGAACAAGTTCTCTGTGTCTATGACGAAATTTAGATATCGGAGTATTGGGCGCTAAAAGTTTCCATTCTTTGAGTCGCGAACCGAGTAATTCCGCTTGTCCTTTGGTAAGAGCGAGATCACGTATTAGATCTGAAAGTTCTGAATGGTTAATTAAGTAAACACCATCATTCACCGGTATGTAATCTGAGTCAGAATTAGTTTCTAAAGCAGGTAAACTATCACTTTCTGATGGTTCATTCACGTCCAACGGATATTGTTCTGGTGGTACTTGGATCGGACACGTGATTGGATCATGAGGCACTGATTTCGAAACCAATTCAATATTTGAATAAACCACAGACTTTCTAGTTTTAAAAGTGAAACCATGGATATTTGTCAAGCAGAAAGTAACAATCAGTAGTGTGATTTGTATGTTCACGCCATATTACTGGCACTCCAAAAGGCATCGACTTATGCTTCGGCGATTTTCGTAACCAACCTGCCAATGTAATCGAACAAACTGCATTTGGCTTCCAAGATTTATTTGCATCATCAACTTTCGAATCGAAATAAAGTTCATATGCTTTCTTTAGTAATGGTGAAAAATTTTTCTGGTTAACACGATCGGTAAAATATCCGCACACGTAACAGAAACAGATCAGCCGAATTTCTACAACTTCTAGAAGCCATATTTCGCTCAGAATTATTTTCAAAAATACAGTAAAACTATTTTTGAAAAAATCGACGGTAAACATATGTCATGCATCATTTTTTAGCAGTTATAAAAAAGTAGAAATTATGTTGCATTTTTATTAATTTTTAATAAGTTATATAGTAAAAAATGAAAACGGAGCAAATAACGGTTTCCTCCAAAAAAATATATTTATTCACGAGGTAAATATCTTAAGAACCCGACGTGATAGAGATAAACGGATTTCAGAATTTTGAAAATCAGCGCAAGGAAACTGACCTAAGAAACAACTTATTCTTATATAAGAAAGGAAAAATGATGTTTTCAGTGTAATATTCTTATATCCTTTTCCATCAATGCATAAGTCTATTGAGGCAATTCCAAAATATTTTCTCATGATGGTACTCTGTCCAAAAGCTCTTCTTATAGTCAGATGAAGCACCTATACATACTTTTTTTGGACCTCTGAAATTTTTTTCTGCTAATATTCTTGATGCAAAATATTGCCTCACCTTGTTCCACAGTTTCCGTCTAAAAACCAAACTGTTCTTCCTAGGGATATCGCTGTCTACTTACTTTTTATTCTTTCCTGTATGATTTTGATGCAAGTTACTTAATTGCATGACTCATCATGCTGATTGTGTTCTCGAAAACGGTCTGAACATTCTGTTTGCATTTGGTTTTTTGGCTAGAAAAGTAATAAAAACTGATGTCTGTACATCGCTCGTGTGGTATTACTGATCCTGTATTGTATATATCGTTGCATATGATTCTGTGAGTTGTGTATCTTCAATTATACCAAAGCTCTCCATAGCTTCTATCATTTTCAATTTTTATGGTTATCCAGCGTGCCTGCTGAATTTTTCCTTTTTGTATCATAATGGAATGGCATTCTCATACTTCTGATCTGAGAATGGTTTGGGCCTTCATTAGAATCTGGTGATGGTTTTTTACCTCTGTTGTCCTCGAATAGTTCTTTTACGTATTCTGCCCATCTGTTTGATATGTCTTTCTCATCAAGTAATATTACAACAACACACATTTTTGTTCTGGTCTTGATACAGCTTCCTCCTTGTGCAAACCGCGACCGATTTGATAATTTCTTTATTTCTTCATGCATATCTCTTGTCATGTGCTTTGCTTCCAGTCTTCTATTTCCTTACATTTTGTTTCTATCCACCGTTCTTTTGCTTCTCTACACATAGTACGTATGTCATTGTCTATTGTTGTTTAATAGATCTGGTATTATGTTTTTGGCTTTCTCTTCTTTCTCTGCCTATTTTAACTCAGGATGTCACTGTCCCATTCCAAATTTGATTTTTTCTTAGATCTTCCATTTTTAGGTAAAATTGCATGTGACTGATTTGTAATGCTTGTTTTGTAAGCATTCCCTATTATGTGCGGATGCTTATTTTCATATTGGTATTTCTCTTTACTATAACTGCTCCATTCTGCTATTCCTGGTCAATAAACAGTTGATATTTAATTTTTGTGACATCGATTCAATATTTCTATTTCGTTTTTGATATCTGGGGGGGGGGGCTAGTTTCATACGCTTGATATTTCCTATCTGGGTTCTTCCTGAATACTTGACTGTTTCCTGCTATCTTTTCAGCTTTATAATTTACGTTGATGACGAACTGGATTGTTGAACAGAATTTTATTTCGGCGCCAGGATCTGTGTCCTTGGGCACTTTGTGATCAACTGTTCTTAATATCTATGTTTTTAATCATGATAAGTCAATCTGATTTGCTTTGCACGTTACTAATCTCCCTGAGGTCTTTTCCATTGAGTATAGATTTCCTTGGGTGATGTGTTTCAAAAAGGTGTATACATATAACCAGACCACTGGGTTTTTCTTACAACATAATCTGGATAAGATCCTGTCCACCTCTATCATTTCATGTCCCCTAAATCCTACTGACCGTTATCCAACTATTTTCTTGTATATTTTTTCCTTTTCCTACTTTTTGCATTCATATCATATCCAATTACTATCAACGCTACATCTTGTAGATTTGACTGGTATTAAATGAGTAGTTTTTGTAGCATCTTCAAAGTATTACTTCTATTCTCTTCTCGCTCTGTGATCTTTAGTTCTGAGTGCATAAGTTGTGTAGAATTGACGAGGTCGAAATGGTCTTTGCTCATCATGCTTTCAGGTAAACATCATTCGAGTCCATTGTTGTGTCCCCAGTATCCTCATACGTAATTTGTTCTAACTCATTCTTATATCAACATTTCCTACCCTCTTTCATTCATGTTTTTCTTTCTCCTCTGAGTGTATAAGCGTGTACTGGGTCTCTTGAGTTATGTAGCCGTTATTCCAAAAGTCCCTTGCCCTCTGCAACTCCCAGTATAATCTGAGTTTCATTCATGTCTGTTGCCATCTAATATATCAGGATTGTCCAAGCTTTCTCTTCTCCGTGTTTAGAGTATCTATACAATTCCAATGTTCCCTATTTTTAGGCTTCTCCTACTAGTTTAGGAGGTGGTCCTTTCTCAGAAATGCTCCCTTACAACAGGAAATTTAAAGGAACACGCGTCCATTATTGTACATTCCTTACCTCATTATAAGAGGAGTTTGCCTCTTACCCTGTTAATTTGTACAGTATATTCTTCCCAAGTGGACAGAGGAGTTTCTCTACATAACGGTTTTCTTATCTTGTGTTGTATGTTGATCACCATTACGATTTACAGTAGGAAAGTACTTGGTAAAGGGCCCGCACTCCCTTCCACGGTTTGGGCTAGCCATTGTCTTGTTATCTATGTCCGACATTCCTCCTAGTGCGCTCACAAACAGTTTGGTTTATTTCGATTTAACTTGCGAGCCTTTGATCATCTCAGATAATCCTCCGCCTCACTCACCTCCTCAGTCTTTTGTGGTACTATGGATGGACATAAGCCTTGAGATAAGATTGCTCCTACTCCACGCCCATGTATTATTTAGCCAGTCAAAGCCAAGACTGGTTTGCCCTGTATGTGGCCTACCGCCGTACACAAGCGGTATTCGATGAGCCATACTATGAGCTATTGATAAAGAGAGGAGAAAACCAAATATGAATTCTGACAATCCTAAGAAAGGACGATGTAAATTTACTTTATGTAAATATCTAATTGATTCTCCCATATGCCCATGTTGTGATATTATTATAACCATGTGTCCGTATATAGTCAAATGTATTTATCTGGAGAATAACAGAATATTCTGATTAAGTATGTAATTATGTAATGCAGGGCCGGATTAAGTCTAGTGCGGGGGCCTTTATCATATGTTATAAAAAAGGGGCCCTATAATTAAAAAAAAAACAACAATAAAAACAACACAAACATATTTGAACACATACAATTTATAATATTGCATAGTAATATATCATAAACAATAAAATTCTGTGCTTGTAGTCCTATAAACCTGAGCCACTCATGTTGCTGGCGTTGTTCAAAGACATTTAGGACCACTTCAGTCTTTTAATAATCAATGGTCATTTGTGCCTGTTAAAAAATTAAGTAGAACTTTTAGTACGCTGTTCAGGCACTATGAAACCTTCCATATTCCAAAAACGTCACAAATCTTCATCACTGGTCCAGATGGCAAAACCATAGCGCAGAGTACACACACGTCCCAGCTGATTCCGCATAAAATGAACTATCTGTGAGTGTTAGACTCCAATGTGAAACGGAATAGTACTTTGTATAATTACGTCACTTCAACATAGAGAATTGCATGCCTTAAATGGGGGACCCCCTGTACTCCAAATCAGATATGATGAATATCCACACACGTTTGTTTTAGATATAGATAATCTATGTATGTCCAAAATCCTTTGTATTGCCATGAGTACTAATATGTCTCTTGCCAGAAAAGGTGTTCAAACATGTGCCCATATAATTCCTAACAACCCTAAAGTAAATCCCCGTTATAAGGGTATCCCAACAATTTATCAATGACAGCCACGAAAAGAAAGGCCCTCTGTTCTGCTAAAGACACTTCACAAACTTACAATTATTCGCCTCTAGAAGTTTTTTGCCAATACTTTTCTTGAATGACCCATGTTGTTACACAAGATGGGAATACGACACGTATCACCCGTTGTTTTTACTTGCATAGCAACAGTGAAATTACAGCTTTTCTTATGTGAGGAGCAATCTTCATGTCCGACGTCAATAGATTGGCTTGCATTTTTCCAGTCATTAAACCCCTTTCCACAGTAAAACTTTGAATTGCACATTTCCC
>JAMPIV010009739.1:0-67622 GCA_024509875.1 Oreohelix idahoensis
CATGATAGTTTTCAATTTTTGTTGAAAGCCATGCTCCTTGGGGGGGGGGGGGGGGGGGGGGTTGACGGAGATGATGATGTGTACTGATTACCCTTCTCAGGCCCACTTCATTTTTCCTACTACTTCTTTTGTGGCATTGTTATTGTTGCAAAGTATCGACATCATAGTACACTGAAGCAAACCCACAGTCTCAGTATATTTCGAAGAGTGGACAGCTACTGATCTGTACTCGCTGGTTATATAACACGACAAGATGCATCCTCTCATGCGCCCATCACTGCTAGCCTAGTTTTATGCAAATTCCAAACAGAACCATAACCTTGATGAATTTACAATTGCAGTGTCATTCTCTAACAGGTTATCCTTAATTGGTTCTCAGTGAATCTCCCTTATCCATATCCGGTGTCCCCACAGTTGTGGTGCCTGTTGATGCAAGACTGTCCGCTCTCTCATTACCCCACTACCTCTGCATGCCAGGACATTAGATAAAAATGTTACATAAACAAAAAAAACAGTAGATCTAAAGTTAAATCCCTGTACCCGAAATAAACTGTATACCCCCCAAATAACAAATTTAGAATATAAAGAACAAACTCCACGTAACAGTAGATAAAATGCTACATCCCATAACGGATGATGCCAGGATTTATTCACGGTCTTGGGCATGCTTCACTCTACCCGTATGTAAATGGGCACCTGACATTGCCTTAGTTAGGGAAGGAAAATAGCATCATGTGAAGAGACTCGTCCCCCGTCTCATGAGCTGATAAACAGTAAAGTCTCTGACACGTCACCCCCCCCCCCCCCCCTTCTCATCTATGGGTCACTGCACTTGTCTGCTCCTTGTCATCATTTCCACATTTGTTACTTTTGTCACATTTGTGACTTTGTCCATCACCATTTATCAGTCCTTCTATTCTATGCAAGTACCACTTTATAAAATCGCAGCTTTTTGAGTTGTTGTTTTGTGGCTCTCCATGTCTCACAACCATACAATAGGACTGCTTGACATTTGAGTTGAAGATTCATAGTTTCATGTGGACTTGATTTTTTTCCAATACCGGTAGCAGTAAGTGCCTGTTCTTCTTTGTCTCAAAAGGCACCCCCCCCTCCCTTTTTTCGGATCTTACGTGGGGCATAATTTTCAATTTACTGAAGGGATAATGTGAGACACTGATTCAATGTTGTAAATTGGAAGCTGCAATAACTTTCTAATTTCTGAATACATTGTTTGCTTAACATGCTCATGATACATTTCCTGTCTTGTGTCACTAATGATCCATTATTTAACGATATCTCAAGTCATCCTTTAAAAACTTTATGTAAGTAATTCTGTATACTGCAGAAACAAATTCATATACTTAGTGAAGCATAGCACCACTAGAGGCAGAACAAAGCAAAAACATCCGTAGCCGTATGATAATGCCAGAACAGCCTTCGGCGAACTAAAACAAATGCAGAAATCATCTAGTACCCTACAAACACTTTATTAACAATAACAATGAGAGCTGCGAATTTCTGTATTTTCTAGTACATAGCCAGATTCTGGATTGACAGAAAAGGAGATGTCCAGAACTGTACTTTTTTCCACACAGCCTGTCGCTGTGAAGTAAGAGATGCTAAACATGAACAGAACAGGCAACTACAACGAAGGATTGGCAGATAAATGAGCAATGTGGAAGTAGTTTGTTGCTGCCTCTATAAGACAGCACCAGGTGTGATTGTCACAGAATTCTGTGTCAAGTCAGTGGCCAAGGCCAAAGAAATAAAACAAAACTTTAGAAACCAGACAACAGCTTAGCAAACATGGTGTTTCATGCCTATATTTAACATGCCTTTATTGAAGTTTTTAAAGCTAAATACTTTCACAACTGTACACAAAGCAGTACATAGAAATTTGAACCAAACAAAAAAAAAATAAATATGAGCTTTTGCAGATGTGGTGTTTAATACTGAACAAAAATACACAACGGCTTGAACGACAAGTTAGAATAACTGCCCACAGTGTCAAAAGGCTTGCTTTTGTTGGCTTGAACTGCATGCCCCTAACGCCTTGTTTCCAAGTTTAATGTTTTGTTAAGAATCTATGTTTTGATTAACCTTGTTATTCTATTTAGTATTTAGCCAGTTTATTTATTAATAAAAGCTGTGTTTGTGAAAACACTAATGTTAAACCAACTCGTACATTTATTACATTTTCCCTTCAAGTTCCATAATAGTTGGGCCTGGCTGTTTGAAAATGGACATTGGATGCCCATTGGTGGATTTGATGGTACAAGCATACCTAAGACAGTCAGATTTTTGACCCAGAATCAGAACTTCTGGAAGATTGTAGTAATCATGAAAAACCGCCGACTATGCGTAGGAGTTGTGAAGAAAAGCTTTCACAAAATGATACCCAACTCTTGTGATAAATTGCATCGAAACCACCACTCACCTCTCTGGAGTTCTCATGACACTGTCATTAGATGTCCCTTTTTAAAATATTTGTCTTGGTATGAAGTTTCAAGTGGAATTAGATTGAAATAATAGAGAATAAGTGCTGCACTGTTACTGGACATTGATTTACTTTGAGTTTTCCCACAGCTTGTAACTATGATTTTATTTTTCTTCTACATAACCAGTCATGACAAACAAGTATTGATACCTTATCATTTTTACTCAGACATAGCCAACAACTTTTGCACCAAATTTGAATTCAGTTTTGGAATAAATTAAATAATGTATTGGTTTCTTGACACTTATTAAAATTGTAGTTTTTTTGTGTTGGTTTTTTTTTTTTGTTTTTAACTCTCTGCCTGTGGTGTCTGAACCTGGTGCACAAGAAGATTCACCCCACAGAAAAGACAATCTAAGGGCGTGCATGACTACCATAAACACATCTGTGAAATCTCTCACATTTTTTATAATTGTGAAGGCCTAATCTGTTTAGAGCTTACAGTATTGGTCTTCCACATCCTGTCATCCGTTTTCCTTTAAGCTCCATACGGAGCATGGTTCTACCACTGCAGCTGGTCCTGATGGAAACATGCAGAAAGCTGTCACATGATCTTGCAGCAGTTGTGGTTTCTGTGACAGTTAGTTTTACATGATGAGGTTGCCAGCCCTATGTAGAACCTCATCTTAGTAGCCTTATAGGACATGCCTGAGGGAGCAGCCGTCATGTTCTTTCTGTGTCTCTTCGCAGACGTACAGGAACTAGCCAGGCTTCCACATCCTGTGTTGACAGTTTGGTCTCTTCTGTCTGCCTTATTTGTCAATTTTTACACAACAAAGCAGACATGAAAAAATCTGTTAATACGTGTTCTTGTTGTTTGGTTTTAAGGACTCTTCATTGCACACGGGCAACTCCATTAGTGCTCTGATCTCCTGACTTAGATAACACAAGGAGGACCTCAGCACAGTGCATGAATTCCGTAGCACCGGCGAGAATCCCAACGCCATAAATATTTTTGTGATGAGGTTGCTAATTTTTAATTTTGCCACGCAGCTGCCTTATGACCTACTCATTAAGGTTTCCACCAACATCTGTGTTATTTTTAAAGTGCGCTACATGCACACGGACCTCCAAATTTTTCACCCTTATCTGAGAAGTAAGCATCCGATCACCCTACCCCCAGTATACCAGAGGACTTTGACACCATTAGTACCTACTGGTTCTTAAAAAAAATGTCCATAACAATATTCCCTCCACTGGATATCGAACCTGGTATCTTTATAATTTTGAGGCGAAGACATACTCACCTACCACTCTGCTGACCCCCCCTATTCTATATAAAACTTAAGTCCCAAAACTACATTCTTTCACACAATACTTGTCCATATTTGATGATCCCTATATTTATCCAATAAACAGCTACACGAGTTGAGGTAAATAAAAACATAGATTGGTCAAAGGTCCTTGAAAACAAGATTTCATTCAAGGCCATTTAATCAAATGTGAGTAATTCTAAGGACATGAAAGATATAAGTATCTCAAAGATCATTAACATCAAAGATCACACAAAGCAAAGGGTTTATTATATAGGGTCAATAGGTCACTAAAGTTAATTGAAGGTAAAAGAAGTCAAAGACCATGAGGTTTTCAGCTCATTACAGTCAAAGAGTTCATACATAACTTATATGATGCCAAAAGTATTATCAGAAGCTGATCAGCCAGGCCTACCCAGACAAAAGATGCATTATACTATCATTGAAAGTGAATAAAAGATCAACTACAGACTCTGCACAGACCATGACAGATTGGGGATAACCTTGCTATTCAACAATCTGAATGTCAGAACAACTGATGAATGTAGACAGTGGCACGAAAAATTGACAGCTCAAACATCTGCCTTGCAAAGGTGCCCACAGAAATACACAATGCCGACATCAGTACCATTCCTTAAAAAAAAACCTAAAGTAACACCGATAACCTCACGCTGACTACTGCTTCTTTGAACACATTCAGGTTGACGTCGGTAAGTGTATGAAATACATAAGTATTTACTAAGTCACTTGAAGTTTAATCTAAGCATTGAAACCTAAGAGTTCACAGTGACACTGAAACATGTATCAGACAAAGTGACATAAAATGACATATAAAGCATTAATTATTTAGATGGCATGTGTCATTAACTGCTAGCTTGCTGACCTCCCCTATAACATAATTGCGTTCAATGTCTAATTTTGTGTGTGTGTTTGTGTTGAATGTTATTCTGCTAAATAGTAGTTTAATGTGTAATGTTTAAAACATTGCTTGTCAACAAATATCTGTAACACCTAAAGCATGATGTCAAGAGTAATATATTTCAAACTTTGTGATGCTGAATATCTCTGTGTTAAGCTTTGTTCTTGTTACTGAATAAATTATGTGCAACTTTGTATTTCTGAAAGTATAATCTGTATCTCACATGCTTTGCCTATTAACACAAGATGGTCAGGTTGAAACAGAAATGAAGAAGAGAATATGAATAGTCAAAGCTACATTCAACAACGTGAAGCAAAAACTAACATCTAAGAAGTTAACTCACAAATTAAAACTGAGAATCAAGTGTTACATATTATCTTCTTTGCTGTATGATGTAGAAAGGACAATGAATAAGCAGTTAGAACTGAGGCCCTTGAGATGTGGATTTAAAGACACATCTCATGGAAGGAAAACAAAACTAATAAAGAGGTTCTATAAAACCTAGGAATTAAAAGAGAATTATAGAGATCACAATTAGATAACTAAAATATTTTGGCCACATAAAATGACATTAGACCTTGCTGGAGACCATAATGGAAGGAAGAGCTGAAGGCAAACATGCAAGAGGAAGACAGCGCCATAAGTGGGAAGATAACATCAAGAGATGGACAGGAAAGAGTGTATCATTGTACACCATCACGACAAGAGACGGAAGAGATCCATTGCCGCCAATCTTTGATGTGAAAATGGCAACTGATGATGCCTGATTAAGTGATTGTGAATGTATGGTTCTCAGATTTATATCGTTATCTTTCATATATATGCTGTTATTGTTTGCATCTCATCTCATAATCGTTTCCTCTTCTACCCCGTGAAACGAGGTGTAGAGGGGACCCAAGTGCACAAGGTCCCAAGGCAGACATTTAATCAAAGAAGACTTGCAAACAGTTGATTAGCCCATTGTGCCCGATATTGTTTTGCGTTTAAGTTTTACATTTTGTAATTTTAATGTATAATATATAGATTTACAGAAAATGGTATGGAGTCAGTTTTGCGCATGGACGACACACTTGAAACTTTGTAGATTTCAAAGTTCATCTTTTGTCAGCCAGTCACAAAAAGGACACAAAATATAGACAGGTTAAGAGAAAAAGAAAATAGGCAATGCAAACGCGTGGAAAAAGAGAGGAGCAAATGAAACAATGCGTTTCACACTAATGACCAGTCAGTAAAGCATCTTTTTTAGGGGATGCCTAGCTGGCTGGGAGGATAGTGTGATTCGCTTTTATAGCTAGGCGGTGTTGTCATACGGAAGGTCTGGGGTTCAAATCCTGGGTAAGCCACTCACGTCTGTTGTTTTTCTGTTGCCTAGTGTTCTACTTCTTTATTTCTTACGAGTGCCTGAAAACATGCCTTTATGTTTGTCTAATATTTATTTAATGAAACAATATGATGATATGACCCTGACACCATAACCAGATCTGCCATGCTATGGATTCCAGAAGGAAAGTGAAAGCGAGGCTGGCAAAACCTACCTGGTGGAGAACTGTGGAGGCAGAGATGGGAAGCATGAACCAGAGCTAATGGGCACCCCACTAAAGGAGGGCTGTCGACAACAAATTGAAACAGTATGTGTTGCTGGCTGAATTGCTTTGTCCATCATCACCAAAGATATCAATGAAGAAGAAGAAATCAAACAAAGATAAGAAATCGAGACAGAAAAGATTAAATAAATGAGTGACCATCAGGCCTAATTGCATCTTATGGTGCAGCAACAACCTTCTATTGCTTAATTCAGTAACTATGAAATCTACGCCTCATGGGATGCGAGACAATGCAAGATCATTTATAAACAGTGATTCATCATATAACATTTATATAATCACAAGAGAACTCCAGAATGTATTATGTACAAGCTAGAACATTGACATACGTGAATTCGATTCCCAATCTTGGTCAAATTTTTTTATTTGTCAATAACATTTTGCCAAAAACATACTTGTATCTCTTTTTCTCATTTTTTGGCAAATTTTTTTATCTAGAAGATATGAATGGCGTGCAATGCTTTCTTAAGATGCCTGAAAAGCTGGTGCGAGGCTTCTTAAGAACAAAAGAATTATAAAAAACAAAGCAAGGAGATATATATCAACAAATAACAAAGGACAGTATTACAGTGTACACTAAGATGGATCTAAAGGAGATGAATAAGAAAACCGGTTATGAGAATTTATGTTCCCATGTGGCAAATGTTGGAAGGATATAGTGTACCAGATGAAATAATCTGTTTTTCACCGGCAGAGCATGGTTAGCAATTCTGAAAAGCTCTGGAAGATCTTTAGCAACCCTCCAGATACACTTGACAGTAGACTCACTTTCTGCTATTCACGCTATAAGAAACTTACTGAGAAATTGCGGGGGGGCGTAGAACCTGATATTAGCTGAAGAGATATTACTAGGCAAATGACTTACCTATGCTCCAGAGGATGTTCTGTTTCTAAATAGCTTGAAATCCCTTCACATGAAGCTATAGAAGGAACATGAAAAGGACGTATAAATAAGATAAGAAAAAGCTAGAAATCAATAGAAAACAAATTAAAATGTGGGGATGAGTAAAACCGATTGAAAAGCTTAATTAACAGAAATAATAACGTGAGGGAATAGACAGATAGAGATGTGATAAAAGATCTGAAGGTGCAAGACCATGGCATATAAACTGGTTCCCAACGGGCTCGAAACAAAACCGTGTCAAGGTATCTAGAGAACTAAACATTCCTAGCAATATGAAACTTCTTAGCAACTAGGAATGGGCTATTTTATAATAGAAGAGCCTTACTGTGCAAAGTGTCTAGAAAAAAATAATAGAGCAGAAAGAAAAATGTTGACTGTGATATTTACACATTTGTACACGAGCTCAGATTTTGATGTCCCATAAAAGGATAGATCAGAGCAGAAGATACAAAAAAAGTCATAACTGCCATTATACACCCTCTGCACTGAGGAAACACAATCTAACTCTCCCTCTCTCATTAGCATTTCTAGAAAAAAGGTGAATCGTGTGGAACAATCAGCAGACGCTGCACAAACACTGGGCATCCATGACATCTAATTAACCAACAGTCTCACCCATTTCTCATTCTCTCTTGGTTCCATCTTCATATTTATCATGTTTTTCTTTCCTAAACGTGGTTGATCTGACCTTTTCCTTTGAGCACATAATATAAACCTTATATATCTCTTACGTCGGCATCTGATTGCAAAAAAGGGGAAGAACGATTAGTGAGATAGATAGATTGTGTATCTCGTACTTTGTCTTCTTTTAGTTTCTTTTTATTTATGGATGTATTCAGCTAAGCTCATGGTATCAATAAGGAACACAAGTCGTTCCATCAAGAATTTACCCAAATCTGGACTTAACAAGGAGTGTGCTCAAAGTTGCTGTATGCTTTTTCTCTAAGACAGGTAGTCCATGTAGGTATACACATTTCTTATATGTAGGCGGTGTACCTTCTGTGCTTCTCTATGGTGCGGAACTCTGGAGAGTAACAGTAGGAAGTTGTCCTCTTTCCACACAATCTGCCTAAGTAAAACTGTCCGAATCTTTTGGCCAAATACCATCAACAACCAAGAACTGCTTACGCGGAGCAACCAAGAGGACATGCACTCCATCAATCATAGCTGGTAGACGCTGGAATTGGGTTGGCCACACCTTCAGAAGAGACCCCGATGCCATCACAAGAACAGCTATGCTATGGACCTCTGAAGGTAAGCGAAAAACTATGGAGGCCGAGATGCAAAGAATGAACTAGAACTGGGACACTGCACGGAGGATGGACGCCAACCGAGAAAAGTAGAAACAGTTTGTTGTATTGCTGCTGGACTGTGACGTTATTTGTCATTCCCCTTTTCGTATTCTCTCTCTCTCTCTCTCTCTCTCTCTCTCTCTCTCTCTCTCTCTCTCTCTCTCTCTCTCTCTCTCTCTCTCTCCCTCCCTCCCATTATCTACTTATTTCTCATTTTAGGAGCACAGAAATATGTGCCCTGTCACTTGTTCACACTTCTTCCTATAATGATTCGTCGTGTCTGTTTACCTGATCATCCCTGCTGAGAGATTAGACAGGTGATGTAATATTGTCCGACAGTCATGTTGGTAAAATTCTCGTATAGAAAGTGACTTTAAAAGAATTTTCCTATGAGGAAATTGTTGAGATAAACCCCATCATAACACGCATGATTGAATACGATTGGCTTGTCAATTCTAGATGTTATAAACATTGGAGCCTGGTCAGATAGTAACCACTACGTGCGTGGGACGAAAGTTGCAATATATTCTGACATTTTCACAGGTTTAGAGCACTGTGAAATTCACTTCGTCAAGAAGACAGCCAGCTGGTCAGAGTAAGGAATAGGATCAGAATTCCATTTATCAGACCTGACCTTGTTTGAGCATCTTGTGGACTTATATCCCAGGAAAACACTACCTACATTAACAAGGAAGTCAAAGTGGGAGCCTAGTGTTAAGTAATACCCTCAGACTGCGTGTAAGAGGCATCTTAAACAAGCTGCCGTTACTATTTCTCTAAGCCATGAGGTATTCCCAAAGAGATTTTGGGGTGAGTTGTACATTTTTAAATTCTATATTTTGCATTATTAACATGTGAAAATTGCTAATGGATGTCCAAGCCATATGAGGCTGGCAACCTCAGTATATAGAGTGATGGTTTCATGAACCACCACTGTAAGAGCTGGTATTTGCTTTATGCGAGTTTCTCATAGAGAACCAAAAGCAGAGGTAGTCCCAAGACCCATATGGAGCAGGGAGTGGATGATAGTAGAACTGATGTACATACTTATTATATTATTCACCTTTTCATCCAGTGCAAATGTAAAGATATTCAATATAAATGTAGTGAATGTTTTCCGCTCACTGGAATTAATATTAATGCTCAGAGACGGTAAAGTTCTGAGGTCGATTAGATGGCGGAATGAAAAGGTGTGTCAGGAAACTCAATACTCATGAGGGTATTTGTTTCTCTTCTTTCATGATTCTTGGGTGAAATCTCTGGAACAAAGTGTGTAGTATAAGTGGCCTGCTGTCAACGCTAGACACATCATGAAAAGAGTCTTGAAGACGCTGGACCAGCTTTGTCATTACTCCCTGATATTTCTTGGAACGTGTCACAACCTCCGGACTTGATCAGTGACTAGAGTGAATCAGTCCATAACCTGCAAAAAACCAAACATTGGCTGGAGCAGAAACCAACAAACATACTGGCAGCTAAGTATAAACTTAAGAGCTGCCAAGTGAACTTTCAGACAATTCCCTCAATCTCCATAACATCACTCTGTGATGATTACCTTGTTTTGAAAAGAATTATTCATTTTACACTGTTAAATATAATTGATTATTAAATTTGTTATTTGTATAAACTCATATATATATATATATATATATATATATATATATATATATATATATATATATATATATACATATATATATATATATATATATATATATATATATATATATATATATATATATATACTACTCGTCGAAAGTCAAGGGCCACTTAGAAAAACCTTGGTTGAAACCATAAAACAAATCTGATATAAACGTAATTGGTATCAGTCAAAACGGCATTTATTGAATACCAAATTGACATGTCACGTAAAGAAATGGAAACACACATTCAAACGCAATGAAGCTGTGAAGTGTGTCACCCACCTTTGTCACTGTGATAAAATGCACCGTTTTTAACCCTCCCTCTCAAATTATAATGATAATAATGTATTTGAATTTTGTTTCAATACGCCAAGATAGCTTCTATACACATCCCGCCACCATTTACCCTGCTCATATTTTTCAAAAGTCCAATTCTAGTGACGTAAAGTTACCGTTTATAACCCGCTACTATAAGAATTTGAAAATTGTCAAGGACGATAAAATCTAATGCAAAAATTGGACACTCCTTGAATTTATTTTAACTAGCGTATTCTAAGAATCTATTATTAGTTACAACATGCGACAGTGTCATTAGACGTCGTTTTTTTCAGAACGTCGCATTGTCTAAAATGCCAACGAGAGGCATGCGATTTGAAACTATTAACGCCACGCGAGGGTACCCATCCCTATTACCAAAGGCTTTTTCGCCACTCCGTCCTAATTTTTAAATATAACATAAAAGCGTTTTGGCATTCGGCCAACACATGTTTCTTTAAAAAAAAGACAGGAGATATAGAGAGAAGAGGGGTATGGAAAAATTCTACCCCACTTGAGTATTATCAAACTGAAACTACTAAACCAAAATAAGTGCAGGGGAGGGAAAAGTGCAAAGATGCAAACTTAGATAAAGATGTAGATGAAAATCTACTGGATAGATAGAGGACACTAGCCTGATTAATTAAAAATCACTTTTCATCTTTTAGATAGCTTCAAAAGTGACTGAGTTATCGCATAAAATTGACAACACAGACAGACGATCACACTGATATCCCAGCTCGATTTAAAAGTAACATTTTTCTAGCCGTTGCTTGGAAACAAGTCCAATCGACTTGCCTCATTTGATAGACACTACTAGGAGGAAGGGAGAGGTATAACTTTGAAGTTTTGCCAATCCTAAAGCGACGGACGAACTTATTTGAAAAGCGTAAATAAATGTTTGGGATTTTCAAAAATAAATGTCGAATCGGTGTAGTTTAAACTGATTGGTTAATGTTAGAATAGACATAGAGGGAAATAAAACTACCGCATCTGCTATGCACGGTACCACTTGAGAGAGATTTTTCATACACGGAAGGTTCAGAGCAATTAATAAGCAAATTGCCTTTGCGTCTGAAGCAGCAGCTGTCTAAAAGTGACCATTGACAACCTGTTAAACCTTAACAAAGTGTGTGATTATTTCATTGATTGTGCGTTACATCGCCCAGTTTCAAGTTGGTCAGAAGTCGGAGCTGCAGAAGTTGAGGCAACCTACTGGTTGTTTCTTTATCAAATCATACAAGTATTCGCAGTTTCCAGAATACACTACAGTGGAGAAGTGTGCAGTGTTCTCGAACCAGTCATCCAGGGTCTACAAGGATTCTAAGATAAGCCTATATCTAGCGGGCTTATGCAACCTCAAATGTATTTAATCTCCACCCTATTCAGTAACAGTTTGTGAAATGATGTGAAAACCAGTTTTTCCCAATATTGACTCTTCGTATAACAGGGTTTTTTCCACCAGGGAATAACAGTTTAGAAACTTTAACATATTAAAATATATTGGACAGATGTCCTTCTTGTGTATTTAATTTGATAAAACCATAATTTCATTTTAAGTTAAACATTCCTGTCCTAAAAAATTTGAGGGACAGGAAATTAAATTGTATATACATATATATCATAACTTTAAACCCAGTCTTGTTTATTTAATTTTAGTAACTTACATGTGTATTTGTTTAACGCAATTATCACTACATTTCCATTACCCTAGACACCAAGCCATCACAAACACTAGTTACCCAAAATAAATCGCAGAGTGAGATCGTAGGGTGGTAGCAGTCAGGTACCCTGATAACATCAACTTCAACTATTAGACTGAGGGACTTGCATAGCTGACCTCACTCTGTAGACACATTCTGACTACTTTTTCTTTACCATCAAAACCCACCACATATATTGGCGGCTCGTCCGGGATTTTTAATAGTAATAAAATTAATAATATTTATAAGGTGGAGAATTGTTTGAGTTGGCATAGCCCTTAATTAATTAATTAATTATAGCATCTGTTAGTTTTTTAGTAGAGTAAATATAATTTGGTCCAAAAGATGGCAGATTTGGCCAAATTTAGATCGGCTGCTCTACAGATTGCAAAGGAAATGGGAATGGAGGGGCAAGTTCTGGTTCAATATGTAACCTCAGAATGCGATAAGTTCATTGAGAGAGAGGATAGGAGGTTAACTGAAGAAAAGAGGTTACAATTAGAAGATGCTAGGGAGGCTAGGAAATTAGAGGCTGAGAGGGAGGCTGAGATTACAAGGCTACAGTTGGAAGAAAAGAAATTGGAGGCTGAGGCAAAGAGATTAGAGGCTGCAAAAAAGAAAAGAGATTGGAGGCTGCAAAAGAAGAAAAGAGATTAGAGGCTGAAAAGGAAGAAAGAAGACAGGTTGCAGAAAGGGAAGCAGAAGAAAAACGGTTACAAAGGGAACATAAGCTACGACTAAGAGAGTTAGAATTGCAAGGCCATGCTCCAGACAATAGTCAATACCCATCTACCTCTGATGCGACTGCCAGTCAGGGAGCCTCCAACTCAGCCATGGGGTTTCATCTGGACCCCTTTGTAGAAAAAGAGGATGACATTGAGTCATTCCTCTCTAGATTTGACAGGTTAGCTACAAGTTATGGTTTAGAGAGGGAAAGGTGGAGCTTGAAAGTATCTCAAGGACTTAGGGGAACCTCGTATGAGGTTTTTTCCAAATTGAGCCGGGAAGATCAGGAAGACTATGACATACTAAAACAGGCTCTTTTAATTAGATACGAGAAGAATGGTGAGTTTTATAGAAAGAGATTTAGGAATGCTAAGCTCCTGTCTGGGGAGACATATCATCAATTCTCTGCAAGGTTGGAAACCTATTTGGAGAAATGGACTGCTCTGGGGAAAACCCAAGACTTAAAGGACATGATCATGATAGAGCAGGTGAGAGAGTCCATGGCTCCAGACATGAGAAAGTTTCTCATGGAACAGGGTGCAGAGAGGTTGGATGATGTGCTCAATGTTGCTGAGAGGTATCAGGCAGCCCAGGCAGAAGTAGCTGGCGCTAAAAAGAAACAGGTAGACAATAATAAAGCTCCTCAACCCCATAATAAGTTTGACACTAGAGATCAGGGGTAAACCCAACTATGATAGACCCAGGTTTGACCCTCGAGATAGACAGACCGGAAAAATGAATATTGCAAAATTTTGTAGAATGAATAACATAATACAAAAGACGGAAAGAGAAAAACCCTCCCTTTTATCCCGCAATTCAATGAGAGGAAACCCTACAGACCGGAAAATGAATATTGCAAATTTTGTAGAATGAATAACCATAATACAAAAGACGGAAGAAAAATATCCCTCCTTACCACGCTGCATGCCTTAAAACAGAAAGTAAGGGACAAAAAGGAAAACGTACTGGACAGCAGGAACCTTATTATCCCCCTTTATGTGAGGATGTAGTATGTAATGGGGCCACCATCAGGTGCCTATATGATACGGGATTGGATTTTGACTCAGTCGTAAGTTCTCACCTGGTTCACCCAGATCAGTATACCACAGAAACAGTGGAAATACAAGCGGCAACCAAGGAAGTAGCAACTGTGACACTTCCCATAGCGCGAATCAGTGTAAAGACACGCTATGTGGAAGGGGTGATTAGAGCAGCAGTGATAAACGAACCAATCTACCCTCTGATATTGGGGTGTAGATATGTCTTTTTGGGAAACCCCAAAAGACCTGTGATTATGGCAACAGTACAGACCAGATCACAAGCAAGGAAGGAGGATGAAAACCTAATAAATACTCATCCAGAAGAGATGAGGAAAGCACAGGCTGAGGATAGGTCACTAAAGACGTGTTTCAAGAAACTCCCAAAATGCCATACCCCTCCAAACAAAGGAGACTTTTATATGAAGAATAAACTCATGTATAGGAAGGCTGGAACTGGTTCCACTGGTCATGGACAGCTGGTACTTCCCACTTCATATAGAGAAAATGTGATGGAGTTAGGACATGCAATTCCCTTCAGTGGTCATATCGGGATCAGCGCCACAGGACAGCATATAGCTTGTCATTACTTCTGGCCAGGTATAACGAAGATATAAAAAGATATGTCAAATCCTGCCCAGAATGTCAACGGGTAGCTCCCAAACATTGGACTGCCCCAGCAACTCTAGGGGAGATGCCAATCGTGGGAACCCCTTTCGAAAGAGTTGCAGTGGATATTGTGGGACCTCTCACACGTATCAAGAGGAGGAACAGTTACATCCTTACTCTGGTGGACACTTGTTCTATGTGGGGAGAGGCGGTAGCCTTGTCATCAATCGATTCGAAACATGTGGCATAGGCATTACTTACGATATTCACGAGGTTAGGATTTTCCCACCAAATCTTGACTGATAATGGATCACAGTTCAAGGGGAGACTAACTGAGGAAGTTTTCAGGATCTCCCAAGCCAGGCACTTTCATTGTAGTCCGTATCACCCCCAAGGGAACGGCCAGGTGGAAAGGTTTAATGGGACACTTATCTCCATCCTGAGAAAGTTGGCACATGAGAAACCTGATACGTGGGACCAATACTTACACGCGGCTCTGTTTGCTTATCGTGAAGTACCCCATAATTCGACTGGAATGGCACCAGCAACACTGCTATTTGGGAGACCAATAAAAGGTCCATTGGAAGCCTTATTGAGGACATGGACAGATGAGAAGGCAGAGGAGACTGTTACCTCATCATATCAGTATGTGAACGAACTGACCACTCGCTTAAAAGCTGGCTGGAAACTTGCAAATGATAACCTAAGACAAGCCAGGAAGAAACATGCTGCATATTACAATAAGACAGCGAAGGATAGGGAGCTAGCTGTGGGAGAGAAGGTGCTTTTTCTACTACCCGGCAGCAGCAACAAACTTCAAATTGGATGGCAAGGTCCATACACAGTTTTGGAAAAGGTATCTAGAACTAACTACAAGATAGACAAGAAGGGGAAGGAAAAAGTCTATCACGTAAACCTTCTAAAGAAATACAGTGAGAGAAACAATGTGGAAGGGACACACTTAATGACCTTAGCCATAGCCACTGAGATGAAGAATGAACCTCTCACCTCTGTTGAATACCCACTGAAACCCTGTGAGACTCCTGCACAGGTAAAGATCAGTAAACATCTGACAAAAGGGCAGAGGGAGAAGATTCAAAAGGTTCTGGAGAGTCATACAGACGTATTAACGGATAAACCGGTGCACACCAATTTGTTGGAATATGACATGAAACTACTAGACCCAACATCCATCTGTATGAGAGCCTATACTATCCCATTCGCAAAAGAGAAAGCTTTGAAAGAGGAGATAGATTATCTGTTACAAGAAGGGATCATTTCTCACAGTGAATCTCCGTATAGCTCCAGTGTGGTATTGTTGAGGAAACCCTCTGGGGAACATAGACTGTGCATAGATTACAGGAAACTGAATGCTGTCACAGAAAGTCAGGTGGATCCATTACTTGAAACTAACCAACTGTTTGCCAGGTTGAACAAGGCAAAATATTTTTCCAAGGTATCTCAGCAAGGTATATTACCAAATTCCAGTGAAGCCTGAGATCCGACCTTATCTGGCGTTTAGCACATCGGAAGGGCACTATGAGTTTAACATGTTACCGTTTGGATTGAAGAATGCCCCGAGTATGTTTTCCAGAATGATGCGAAAATTGTTGGATCCACTGAAAAACCCATGTATAACAAATTTCATGGATGATATCCTCATCGCTACTGAAACATTTGAAGAACACGTTAACTCTTTGAATATGCTATTTGATAGACTCAGAGAGGCAAATTTGACTGCTAGACCAATAAAATGTTGTATTGGATGCAAGGAATTGGAATTCTTGGGACATACGGTACATCAAGGTAGCATGATTCCTGACCCCAAGAACCTGGAGAAATTACAGAGAGCACCCAGACCACAGACTAAAAAGGATGTGCGATCCTTTGTGTCACTTTGTGGCTTTTATCAAAAATACATTAAAAACTTTAACTCTGTGTGTGCGCCTCTGACGGATTTAACTCGTAAAGGAAAACCAGATAAAACTGAATGGTCGGCAGAATGTGAATTGGCATATAATGAGTTAAAGGAAAAACTCACCAGCAAGCCTATATTGACATTACCTGATTTGAGTCAGGAATTCGTGGTAAGAACGGATGCTAGTAATGTGGGCTTGGGGGCCACCTTGTTACAAAGGTCTTCTTCACCAGCTGGGGAATTGAACCCAGTTGCTTATGCCAGTCGCAAATTAAACCGAGTGGAACAAAATTACTCAACAATTGAAAAAGAATGTTTAGCTTCAGTCTGGGCGATCAAGAAGTTCCAGATCTATTTATATGGTAGAACATTCGTGGTACAATCAGATCACAGCCATTAGTATTTTTGGCCCAGGCAAAACATGGAAATGCCCAGTTATTAAGATGGTCTTTGCTCATTCAACCGTACTCATTTACCATTGAATACATTCCTGGATCGCAGAATGCTGAGGCCGATTTTTTTAGTAGGCCCCCCACCTGCAGAAACCCAGGATAGTCATAAAGCATAGTTGAGTTAATTTGATCGGGATTTTAAACCCGGATTATAAAGATGCATTGGGATGCATCCTTTTAAGAGGGGAGGTGTGTGATAAAATGCACCGTTTTTAACTCTCCAGCTCAAATTATAATGATAATACTTTATTTGAATTTTGTTTCAATACGCCAAGATAGCTTCTATACACATCCCGCCACCATTTACCCTGCTCATATTTTTCAAAAGTCCAATTCTAGTGACGTAAAGTTACCGTTTATAACCCGCTACTATAAGAATTTGAAAATTGTCAAGGACGATAAAATCTAATGCAAAAATTGGACACTCCTTGAATTTATTTTAACTAGCGTATTCTAAGAATCTATTATTAGTTACAACATGCGACAGTGTCGTTAGACGTCGATTTTTTCAGAACGTCGCATTGTCTAAAACGACAACGAGAGGCATGCGATTTGAAACTATTAACGCCACGCGAGGGTACCCATCCCTATTACCAAAGGCTTTTTCGCCACTCCGTCCAAATTTTTAAATATAACATAAAAGCGTTTTGGCATTCGGCCAACACGTGTTTCTTAAAAAAAAAGACGGGAGATATAGAAAGAAGAGGGGGTTAGTATGGAAAAATTCTACCCCACTTGAGTATTATCAAACTGAAACTACTAAACCAAAATAAGTGCAGGGGAGGGAAAAGTGCAAAGATGCAAACTTAGATAAAGACGTAGATGAAAATCTACTGGATAGATAGAGGACTCTAGCCTGATTAATTAAAAATCACTTTTCATCTTTTAGATAGCTTCAAAAGTGACTGAGTTATCGCATAAAATAAAATTGACAACACAGACAGACGATCACACTGATATCCCAGCTCGATTTAAAAGTAGCATTTTTCTAGCCGTTGCTTGGAAACAAGTCCAATCGGCTTGCCTCATTTGATAGACACTACTAGGAGGAAGGAAGAGGTATAACTTTGAAGTTTTGCCAATCCTAAAGCGACGACGAACTTATTTGAAAAGCGTAAATAAATGTTTGGGATTTTCAAAAATAAATGTCGAATCGGTGTAGTTTAAATTGATTGGTTAATGTTAGAATAGACATAGAGGGAAATAAAACTACCGCATCTGCTATGCACGGTACCACTTGAGAGAGATTTTTCATACACGGAAGGTTCAGAGCAATTAATAAGCAAATTGCCTTTGCGTCTGAAGCAGCAGCTGTCTAAAAGTGACCATTGACAGCCTGTTAAACCTTAACAAAGTGTGTGATTATTTCATTGATTGCGGGTTACATCGCCCAGTTTCAAGTTGGTCAGAAGTCGGAGCTGCAGAAGTTGAGGCAACCTACTGGTTGTTTCTTTATCAAATCATACAAGTATTCGCAGTTTCCAGAATACACTGCAGCGGAGAAGTGTGCAGTGTTCTCGAACCAGTCATCCAGGGTCTACAAGGATTCTAAGATAAGCCTATATCTAGCGGGCTTATGCAAACTCAAATGTATTTAATCTCCACCCTATTCAGTAACAGTTTGTGAAATGATGTGAAAACCAGTTTTTCCCAATATTGACTCTTCGTATAACAGGGTTTTTTTCCCACCAGGGAATAACAGTTTAGAAACTTTAACATATTAAAATATATTGGACAGATGTCCTTCTTGTGTATTTAATTTGATAAAACCATAATTTCATTTTAAGTTAAACATTCCTGTCCTAAAAAATTTGAGGGGCAGGAAATTAAATTGTATATACATATATATCATAACTTTAAACCCAGTCTTGTTTATTTAATTTTAGTAACTTACATGTGTATTTGTTTAACGCAATTATCACTACATTTCCATTACCCTAGACACCAAGCCATATAAATTAACATCACAAACACTAGTTACCCAAAATAAATCGCAGAGTGAGATTGTAGGGTGGTAGCAGTCAGGTACCCTGATAACATCAACTTCAACTATTAGACTCAAGGACTTGCATAGCTGACCTCACTCTGTAGACACATTCTAACTACTTTTTCTTTACCATCAAATCCCACCAGTCACACAATAGATATTGGACAAATAGACATTTCAAAATCGGGTATTACCACCGTTTGCAGCAAGGCATTCAAGACAGCGTAGACGCATCGAGTTCACAATGTCTGATGAGTATCCCGAGGAACAGCTTGCCATTCCTGAAGCAGAAATGCAGTCAGCTGTGCAACATTCATTGGCAGGGGGTGATTTGTTGACAATCTTCGACCAAGGACATCCCAGAGGTGCTCAATCGGAGAAAGTTCAGGTGAATGAGCTGGCCACGCCATCCTGATGATCCCATGTTGCTGAATAAACTCATTCACCACACGAGCTCGATGGGGCCGAGCGTTATCATCTTGGAGGATGGCATTACCACCTATGGCCTCCAGAGCAGGCTGAACAATTGGTCTCAAGATTTCGTTCTGGTATCTTGGGCCGGTCAAGTTGCCTTGGATGATGTAGAGGGGGGTTCAGCCGTGTCTGTAGAAGCCTCCCCAGAACATGACAGAACCCCTACCATAACGATCCACTTCTCGAATTGTGTCATCAGTAAATCGCTCTCCTGGTCGTCTCCAAACTCTAATCCTGCCATCATTGAATGACACAGTGAAGCGAGATTCATCAGTGACTCCATTGTTGCCTTGTCCATCGGATGTGCTCGCGACACCAAGCAACACGGGCTCTGCGATGAGCAGGATTAAGAGGGATTCTGACTGCAGGACGTCGAGCCGCCTGTCCAAATTCATGTAAACGTCTGCTAATGGTGTTTTGACTGACATTAATGTTTACAGTTTGTCTCAGCTGACATCTTAGAGTGGAATAAGTCACTGTTCGATGGCGCAGGGCTGACAACAAGAGGTACCGGTCATCATGTCTATTGGTGCATCTAGGGCGACCTGGCCGGTGGCGATCCTCCACACTTCCTGTGGCCTGAAATCTCCAAAATTCTTTGGATAGTAGAGTGTGACACTGCAAGCCGTCTAGCAACCTCACGGACAGATAAACTACTTTCAACCCACGCTATAGCCCTCATTCTTTGTAAGGTGTCAAGACCTCTTTACGGTGGCATGGTTTTTGCAAGTGATGAAACTACCCTAAGTCTGCTGATTGTAAAACAAATTAAGAGTGAACTCTGTTCACGAAAAGTCGCCATTGCACGTGGAATGTCAATCGGCACGATTACTTCACCTTTTTGGTTGTACGTAAGTTTGAAAAAAAAAAAAAAACAACAGATTAAAAATGTGAATTTATGGTCAGCAAACCAAATTGCACGTGATCACCATGGTTGTCGGTGAGTTGTTTTTATGCTTAATGTGCATAGAGGACTGTCAGAGGAAGATATTGCACCCACTTTTACTAAAAACGTCCTTCATTTAATCATTCTATGCGCTTATATAAAAGTGTATTGAAAATAATAGGGTGCCCTTGACTTTTGACGAGTAGTATATATATATAAATTTATAGTTAATTTAATCCTTTGAATGTACTGCACTCATATGTCCCAGTCACCTTAAATACACTTAAAGCAGAGCTACTAAATTAAAATTTCACTGAATTAAATCAGTTGGAGGCTTGAATGAACTAAATTATGCAATATTTCTCTTCACAAAAGTTGTCGGGCAGATAATAAGTTAACTTTGCTAAGACACATTCAGCATTGTTCTTGATTTCTTAATATCTTGTGAATACGCCCTCAAGGTAGAAGCATCGTCATCCTTCTATTTGCATCTCTGCCAAGAGTAATCTTGTGCTAAGGTAGATATCTTTGAAGACCCACATTAGATACTCTAGGTTTTGGCCATTGTTGGACCATCAGTGCAGAGCAAAGGGGAGACAACCGTCACACGGACAAAATGCCACCAGGCGTGATGATCGTTGACTGCTTTGACAGTTGGTGGCTAAGGATCAAATAAGAAGAAGATTGAAACTCGCAGGCTGGTTTTGTGATCCAGGCGCTTTATCGAAGCTCATTTTTGAAGCATTTGTCCGGGCTGAGATTGGCTAAGCCAGGGTTTCTTAACATTTGTAAAATTAAAAGCCCTATTAAAAATGTACCATTTACTAATGAAGAGATTAAAGGGTGTGTGACTTAGACCCCTTTGGTTGTCTGATGAAGGCTACAGACTCCATTGAATGTCCAGTTACGGCTACGGACCCCTTCTCAGAATAAAATGTACATCAAGCATAATGCAAAATTTTACATGTAAATTCTAAGTTATGTACACGGACCCTTAGAATCCATTCATTGACATTCTACATTTCTGTAGATCTGTTTATTTTGGCTTACTTATTAGCCTACTCTTTATTTGAGGTTCCTCTTCACAATGGATATCAACTCTAATGCAAGTCAGTAGTATAGGTAGACGAAACTTCAGTATTTCCTTTTTTTAAATTTCCTACTTGAATTTTTTAATACCTTATTCAAGTAGGCCTAAAAGTCTTATTACCAATTTCTGCTATACCAGATGGTAATGAAGTATGGTATGTGCAAGAGTAAGCACGGTCCTATTGTGCACTGCCATAAAGGGTTGTTCAGTCATTGCCCAACATTGCGAGCACTAACATCGCACGGTGCGCAAAGTTAAGAAAATAAAAGAAAGTTAATTTATATTTCAATCACGATCTCTCGCGGAACCCCTAGCGATCTCTCGCGGACCTGCTACCGATCTCTCGCGGACCTGCTACGATCTCTCGCGGACCTGCTACCGATCTCTCGCGGACCTGCTACCGATCTCTCGCGGACCTGCTACCGATCTCTCGCGGACCTGCTACCGATCTCTCGCGGACCTGCTACCGATCTCTCGCGGACCTGCTACCGATCTCTCGCGGATCTGCTACCGATCTCTCGCGGATCTGCTACCGATCTCTCGCGGACCTGCTACCGATCTCTCGCGGACCTGCTACCGATCTCTCGCGGACCTGCTACCGATCTCTCGCGGACCTGCTACGATCTCTCGCGGACCTGCTACCGATCTCTCGCGGACCTGCTACCGATCTCTCGCGGACCTGCTACCGATCTCTCGCGGACCTGCTACCGATCTCTCGCGGACCTGCTACCGATCTCTCGCGGACCTGCTACCGATCTCTCGCGGATCTGCTACCGATCTCTCGCGGATCTGCTACCGATCTCTCGCGGACCTGCTACCGATCTCTCTCGCGGTCCTGCTACCGATCTCTCGCGGACCTGCTACCGATCTCTCGCGGATCTGCTACCGATCTCTCGCGGATCTGCTACCGATCTCTCGCGGACCTGCTACCGATCTCTCGCGGACCTGCTACCGATCTCTCGCGGACCTGCTACCGATCTCTCGCGGACCTGCTACTGATCTCTCGCGGACCTGCTACCGATCTCTCGCGGACCTGCTACCGATCTCTCGCGGACCTGCTACTGATCTCTCGCGGACCTGCTACCGATCTCTCGCGGACCTGCTACTGATCTCTCGCGGACCTGCTACCGATCTCTCGCGGACCTGCTACCGATCTCTCGCGGACCTGCTACTGATCTCTCGCGGACCTGCTACTGATCTCTCGCGGACCTGCTACCGATCTCTCGCGGACCTGCTACCGATCTCTCGCGGAACCCTAGGGTTCCGTGGAACCCCAGTTGAGAAACCCTAGCCAATACATAATACCTAAAAGCAAGAGGAGCTTTCATTGCATTGGGATGTATATGTAGATCAAGCGAAATCAAGTCCAACATTAAAATAAGAATCTTCAACTCAAATGTCAAATCAGTCCTATTGTATGGTTGTGAAACATTGACAAAAACAACAAACAAAAAGCTACAGACTTTCATAACTGGGTGCTTGCGTAAATAAAACGATTAAAATGGTACGACAGGGTCACAAATGTGGAACTGATGTCAAGAACAAGTGGAACAAGAGTTGAGAAGACGACACTGGCGATGGGTAGGACATACATTGAGGCAACCTGTTGATAGCATCACAAGGCAGTCCTTGTTCTGGAACCCCCAGGGCAAGAGAGGCAGAGGTAGACCAAGAAAAACATGGAGAAGAGAACTGGAAACAGAAGTGAGAATGATGAGAAAAATGTAGAAAGAGATTGAGCCATTGGTTCGTGACCGGAGAACATGGCATGTGTTGAAAATCTATGCTCCTTTTGGAGTTGAACGTAAGTGATTGATTGATACATAATTTTGTAGAATCAACCAAACCACAAATGAGAGCAGTATCCATAGATGAAATATCCACTGTTAAACCCATCTGCACTGCACACAAGCTTCCAGTTTGGAAACAAAATCGTTTCCCTAAAATGATAGAAAACATTCCTGGAATTGAAAGTAAAAAGAGCCAAACTGCAACAGATAGAAAATCCATAACGACAAAATACATAGAGAAACATTATCCACGCAACACCTGGACCCATGCATACACAGATGGATCAGCAACAAATGCAACAGAAAATGGAGGTGGGGGTGTCTTTCTGACCTTAAGCACTGGTGCAGAAAAAAGGCTGTCAGTGGCGACAGGACGATTCTCCAGCAACTTCAGAGCAGAGGCAGAGGCCTTGAAAACTGCAGCAGAGGTTATATTGACAGAAGAAACGGCAGAGAGACAAGTTGCTTTCTTTACTGATGCACAGTCAGTAATTGCAACGTTGAAAAGACAAAATAATACAGACCTGGATGATCTCAGAGTAGTTGACCACAAACTTTGTCAACGATTCAAAAAGTGTTGTGATCCAGTGGATCCCATCTCATTGTAACATCGCCGGCAATGAAGAGGCTGACAGAATGGCAAAAGAAGGTTCACATCTACCTCAGCCTGATGCAAGCATAACTTTTGAGGAGGCAAAGAGTTTTATCAGAATCAGTTACAGAAACAAATGGAATGTAGAACATCCAGGGCACACACAGAATGATGCTTACTACCAGCTCCACAGAAGAGAACAAGTGGTAATCTTCAGACTCCGCACTGGCCACAACAGATT
Organism: Oreohelix idahoensis; assembly: GCA_024509875.1. Lineage (NCBI taxonomy): Eukaryota > Metazoa > Mollusca > Gastropoda > Stylommatophora > Oreohelicidae > Oreohelix > Oreohelix idahoensis. The sequence continues at coordinate 23,933 of JAMPIV010009739.1, forward strand.
GAGATACCATCTATTCAACAAGCTAAAGATAGGAACTACCGATCAGTGTAACTGTGGCACTGATAAAATGACTGCTGAACATCTGCTTCAAAGTTGCCCCTTATATGTGGTACAGAGAAAGTGCATATGGCCGACGCCAGCTCCTTTCGTGGAAAAGCTTTACGGGGATTCAAATAGCCTCAAACTGTTTACTGCTTTCTTTGAGAACATTCAAGTGGACGTCTGAGAGTGTACGAAGAAGAAGAAGATACATAATGCATGTAGAGGTGAAACTCAATTAATTTATTACTGTCAATTAACTCACACCTGGTGTAAGCTTGAAAGATCAATACACATTATCATGGGCTACCTGATACTTATAACATTAATTTAAAACGTAATGGACTAGCAGTTAAGAAGATACTTTTACCTTGGTTGTTGGTGTGACAGCGTCACAGTTTCTTGCTCTCTCCCTTTTGTGCAAGAAAACATCAAAGATTTGCGAAAATGGTGAGTTAATATTTTGCTAAGTGTTATATTGAGTTAATATTTTGTTAAGTGTTATATTAATATCTGTTTTTTGGCATTTTGTTTTAGGAGCATCTGATTGACTAACTTCTTATAGTGTTTTCCTTTCGCGGCAAAGTTACTGGATTCCAGGATCAAAACCTAGCAGCATCATTCTCCAGTCTATCCAGCTGTAAATGGGTACCTCTGCTCTTGAATTAGGGAAGGCAATTGCAGCGATGAAGGGATCTGGTCACCCACCGTATCAAGAAAGCTGGAACTAGGATAGCGAAGTCTCCAACACTTCATTCCCCCGCAGCAGTATCTACTACTGGACCACCTTTATTTTTCTTTGGCTTTATCCGTATTTATCTAACTCTTCCTTAACTCTTTGACTTCGGAACAACGCTCAGAGCGTTGGTCAGATTTGACACCCGTGCCAAAACAACGCTCTGAGCGTTGTTTTTAGTCTATCATGAATTAAAATTACGGCACAGGGTGGAAAAATTGCGGAGTCAAAGAGTTAAACCGTTAAGAACAAGTGGTAATCTTCAGACTTCACATAGGCCACAACAGATTTGGATACCATCTATTGAACAAGCTAAAGATAGGAACTACCGACGAGTGTAACTGTTACGGCGATAAAATGACTTCTGAACATCTTCTTCAAAGGTGCGCAACATATGAGGAGCTGAGAAAGCGCAATAGTCATTCCTGGATTTAAAAAAAAAAAAACTCTATGGAGAAATAGCCTCAGGCTGACCACTGCTTTCTTTGAGCATAGTCAAGTTGACATCTTAAAGAGAGCAAAGAAGAAGAAATAAAAGCTATTTGACATTATTATTTCACTAATTATATGGTAAAATTTAATGACTCTTTTGCATTTCCAAATCCGCTTAAGTTAAGTTATGTATTATAAGAACATTAATAGAAAGACCCATAGAAGTAAAAACAGATCTGTACTTTTTTTTTTTTTTTTTTGGTTCGGTTTTTGCCTTCTTCTGGCGAGGCGCGCCCCTATTTACAATGATTTGACAAATGTGATGCCACTTTCTCTTATCGGTAGTTGTTCATATTATTTGGAATTGAAAACAATATATATCCTAATTATAGCTAACCCGATCAGCGCTGACAGATACTAATTCCTGAAAAGGACTAACATTATCTATCTGCTAACATAAAACCCTAAAAAGGACTCGCCAGCTACGCCAACGCCCGAGCTGTGTGTTTAACTTTCTTATTATCTGTACTTATGCTTTATAGATTACACTAAGGCATTTGACAAAGTGAAACATGAGGAAATTATCAAAATGTTAGAAAGCATCAATATTAATGGTAAATACTTGAGGATAATAAAGAACATGTACTGGTAACAAACAGCAGCTGTAAGAATTAGCAGCCAAATAGGAACGTTTCAGCCAGTAAAAAAGGGTTTTAGGTAGGGATGTGTGCTGTTACTGGATCTGATTAATCTGTCCAGTGAAAAAATAATGAGATTCCTAGAGGACATGCCAGAACTTTCATTTGACGGACATAATTTAACCCTCTATTGGGCCATTTATGAAATAGTTGGAAAAAAAATTCTTGGAGTGGTTTTTGTGGCTGTCCCATGTCTGAAAAGTGGTGTGAAGGTTAATTTTGGGCAAAAAAATGTTTAGTTAGTGTTTTATGGGTATGTTGCCAATTGGCAACAAATCACCATTAAGGTTGGGAACATTTATTGTTGCCATTTGGCAACATATATCTTTTAACTATGTTTTTATGTCTAACAACATCTATTTCACCTTTTTTTACTCCCTACCTACATTTAATATTTAAACAGTAAATAGCAGACAACAAAATTTGTGAAACTTCATGAAGTTAAGTGTAATTTATACAGAAAATGCCACACATACAATGAAACATATAGTTACTGAAAAAAAAAAAATCTTCTGTCTCGTGACTCAATCACAGCTCCACACTCATGTTTCATGAAATACTTTGAAACAGTTTGAATGTTTATTGAGGCACAAGTGTAGGTTACACTTCTCACAGACAGTTCTGGAGTACCCCTTGCATCCAGGAAGTTTGCATCTCCCTTTGTTGGTGACGGAATTGGGGCTGTGGCCAACATTGTCAGTTCTGACATGAAAAGGAGGTACATTTGCTGTTTGCCCTCTCTTCTTTTTAGCCACCAGCTGTGTCTCAGTGCTTCCTGATGGCCTTCCCCTTTTATTATTTTCACTTTTTCCTGCTTTTAGGAGACACAAAGCAATCTGCAACTTGAAATCAACTAATGGTAGTCTGTCCTTTTTTTCCATACCATCCTTACACACATCTGAACAATAAGTTAGCCAAGCTTGCACCACAGAAACATCCAGGAAATGAAACAATATTCTGTGGTACCATTTCTTGGATCTAATAGGTATACGATAGAGTGCCAGCAAGGAGTCCAGCAAATCTACCCCTCCCATGAACATGTTATATTCTTTCACAGCTGCAGGGCAAGAAATGTGTATTTCCTTCTTGGCTTTTCTGTCCCATCTTCTGACTACACATTCTGGTTCAACTGCTGCATAGGTGCTTAGCAGTGTGACTGCTTTATTGTCATACCATTTGATAGCTTTCAATGTGGCTCCGTTTGTTGCTGCAGTACAAACAACAGATGACCCTCTTCCTTTCGTTTTCAGTTCCTTATCGGAACACAGATTACACCCTTTCAGCCGGTTTGCGCGGACAGTGCCAAGACATGCAATGCCTTGTTTCCAGAGGCATGCCTGCAATGCTGGCGAATTAAACCAGTTGTCAAAATATACTTTATGCCACACATTTTTAGGGATACGTTGAAGAAGTCTCAGCACGATATTAGCTGATGCTCCTAAATCAGGTTGGCCAGGACACACGTCAATTTTTCCAGTGTAAATTTCAAAATCATGAATCAAACCAGAAATGCTTGAACAAACGAAGACTTTATAGCCCCACTTTTTGGGTTTCTTTGGGTTGTACTGACGCAGAGATGATTGACCTTTGAATGGGATAACTTGCTCATCAATGCTCAGCCTTTCTGCTGGTTTGATTGAATTGAATTTCACTTTCAGAGCGTCAACTAAAGGTCTTAATTTGAACAATTTGTCGCCTTCATTGTCTTGCTGCTTGTTGTTGTCATTGCAGTGAATGTTACTTTTGATTTCTTTAAACCTCTTGTTCGTCATAGTATCAGCAACAAGTCCATAGCGCGTTGTAGAGTCCCAGTACAATTTACAACTGGGCATTCTAACAATACTCATCATAAACGCAATTCCAAAAAACTGTTCCAGTTCTGGCTGGCTCAATCTGAGAGGCTTCATGATGTTTTTCTGGATGCTGTACTTGTTTGATTCAGTGACCATATGTGCCATTGTATCATCATCAATGAATCTGCGGAAGTATTCTATTGGTTCTGAGGTAACTGATACGTGTGCCGAATCACCAGAGAAGGGCGGAGCTTCAGAAGATACATCTGAGGCTTCACGGTGTCTCCATAGCATCCGACGACGATCAAAGGTTACATCTGTGTCCTCCAGCTCTGATGCAGATGATTCTGAAAAAAAAAGAAAACAAAGATATTAATTATCTGGCAACATAAACAATCATTTATTGGTATACTGGTGTACATGTTATTATTCTGATAATAGTAATAATGATAAAAAATTATTCTAATCCACATTATGGTATAAAGCGTTCCACAAGTAAGTCTCCGTCAGCCGATATTTAGTACCTGATGGACTAGGCTGAAACTGTACATAGGTTGTACACTGATGGACAAGGCTACAACTGCAGTCTGAAATAAAGTGGCCACATTAAAAAAAAAAACATCAATTAAATTCAACAAACCTGAATCGGTTGTGTCCGAGGAAGGGCCGGGTTGCCACGTGTTATCCAGGATGTCTTCAGCCTCACTGTCTGACAGCTCACTATCGCTAGAAGCCTCAGGTATTGGTCTATAGATTGTAGTCTTTTGGCTGTAAAACTTTTGAGGATCCATTGTGTTTAACTGTAAAAAAAAATTAAAAAAAAATGACAACATATACATTTTGTAATTCAAAAGTTTTTCATCACAAAATTGTTTAATCTCATCTGATGATACATTATGTTTTGTGATTACTGGCAATTTTAGTGGTTATCATGTGTAGTTTAGTTCTAAAAGTCAAGTCTAGATGAAGTAAATATGTTTTATTCATTTTAATAACAAAAAGGGAAAAGGAGCTGCAGGAAATGGTTGATACAATAGCGACAGAAAGTGAAAATAAAGGCCTCAGCTTTAACAGCAAAAAGACAGAAGTATTGATCGTCTCAAAGAAAATGGCTTCCCCAGAACGTATTATCAAAGTAAATGGAACAGTTTTAAAACAGGTCAATAGATTCAAATACCTGGGCACATTGATAAGAACGGATAAAAGATGCATCTCAGAAGTGAAGAGCAGAATAACTCAGGCAAAAACAGCATACTTTAAATAAAGAGTATTTTATCCAAATGGTTCTTTGTCAATGGAAGTAAGAATGACAGTTCTTCGGTGTTATATAGAATCAATCCTGGCGTAGGGAAGTGAGTCATGGATAGTTAATAAACAAGTAGGGAAAACACTAGAGGCCACAGAGATTTAATTTTACAGAAGATTGTTAAAAATACCATGGGTAGCCAAAAAGAGTAATGAGGATGTCCTGAAAGAGGCTAATACACAAAGGAAACTTATTTCACAAGTTAGAAAGAAGCAATCCACTTTTTTTTTTTTTTGGGGGGGGGGGGGGGGGGGGGCATGTAATGAGAAGAGGAAAGTTGGAGTTTATCGTAACAACAGGTAAGAGAATATATCGTAACAACAGGTAAGAGAATATATCGTAACAACAGGTAAGATTGAAGGAAAAAGATATAGAGGAAGACAAAGAGAGCAAATACTGGACAGTTTGACATCGTGGCATGGAAAGAGCTCAACAACAGAATTAATAAATTGTACTAGAGACCGGAAGTTGTGGAGAGACATGATCTTCTTCGCCACTAGGTATAGTACTTGAAGAAGAAGATGATGAGAGTGTGAACGTGGCACTGACAAAATGTAAATAAATATTAGACAAACATAAAGGTATGTTTTCAGGCACTCGTAGGAAATAACGAACATCTGCTTCAAAAGTTCCCAACATATGACAAACAGAAAGCACATATGACCGTCATCAGTACCATTTTTGGAAAAACTCTATGGAGATGCAGATAGCCTGAAACTGACTGCTTCTTTCTGTGAAAATATTTAAGTAGACGCGTGAGAGTGTACCTGCCATCAATGGTACCTATACCTTGTAGCGGTATGGCAGCTTGTGTACCTTGACAATCCCCAGAGCTATGCCAGTGGGAGTTTTACTCCTGGTAGGTTCAACCATGCTGGACTGGTCTGCGTGGGTAGGGGTCAGACAAAAGCTGGTACCCTGGTCCTCCAGGTTGGGGGTTTTAGCACAGGGCCGACACCCCTGTCTGTGTAAAAAATCGCACACGTTACGGAAACAGCAATAAATGAAAATACTTTGATGCGGGACGGACATCCGGAGTCTCAGGCTCGTATGACTGACAGTGGTGAAAGCCGAAAGGAAGCCACTGGCATGAAAACGGATGCCCAGACCGCAAAACACGAAACCAGAATTGGTTTTTGGAATGTCAGAACTATGAATGAGGCAGGAAAGCCAACAAACGACAGCGATGAAGAAATCAAGGACGAGTTCTATCAACAGGTACAAAAGGAAACGGAAACTGTACCCAGGTACGATCTTATTATAGTAATGGGAGACCTAAATGCGAAAGTTGGAACACACAATAATTATAACGAAAGAGTAATGGGGAAATGCGGCAGTGGAACAGTAAATGAGAATGGGGACAAATTAATAAGCTTCTGCAGTATTAACTACCTGGTCATTGGAGGAACACTTTTTCAACACAAAGAAGTGCACAAGTTAACATGGGAATCACCAAACGGACGAGACAAAAACCAGATAGATCACATAATGATCAATGGCAGATGGAGACATGCACTACAAGACGTGAAAGTAAGAAGAGGCGCAGATGTGGGAAGTGATCATCACCTAGTAGTAGCAAGACTGAAGGTGAAACTCAGAGCTGCTGGACCAGTTGCAGTCAAACAGAAAAGATATAACATCACGAAACTTAAGGACCCCCTCACCAGAAAAGCGTTCGTGGTCGACGTAAAGAGACGATATCTGATTACCAAAAGCCAGGAAAGAACAGAGACCGACGATGTGGACCAAAAATTCAACACCATCTCAACAATATACAAAGAAAGCAGCAAGTCATGCTTGGGATTCCAGGAAAGAAAGAGCCAAAACTGGATAACACCAGAAACGCTAAACACCATAGCGAAGAGAAAGGAAATGAAAAGAAAGAAAACAGAAGCTAAGTCTCCCAGGTTAAAGGCAATATATTGTGAACAGTACAGTCAGCTGGACAAGGAAGTAAAACGTCAAACCCGTGCTAAAAAAAGGACATTTCTGGATGACCTTGCAAGACAGGCAGAAGAGGCAGCACTGAGAAATGAACAAAGCACAGTTTATAAAATAACTAAAGCTATCAGTGGAAAACGAGGTGCAAACAACATAACGTTAGTAAGAGACAAGCAAGGAAATCTCATCACCACAGCACAGGGGCAGGAAACAAGATGGGCAGAGCACTTCAGAGAAACACTGAATAAGGAACCACCAGAGACTCAGCTGAATGTTCCTGAGGCTGAAAGTGACTTAGACGTAAATACAGACATTCCACGAAAAGAAGAAATTATCACAGCTATCAAAGGGCTAAAAAATGGAAAAGCGCCTGATCACGACACTCTGAATGCTGAGCTATTCAAGACAGACCCTGAACTAGCAGCAGAACTATTAGAACCACTATTTGCACAAGTCTGGGAAACTGAGACAACACCAACAGAGTGGAGTAAAGGAATAATTGTCAAATTGCCCAAGAAGGGCGACCTTGCAGACTGCAACAACTGGAGAGGAATTACCCTTCTCTCAGTTCCCAGCAAAATACTAAGCAGGATAATCATCCAGAGAATTTCAAAAGCAGTTGACCATAAACTGAGGAAAGAACAAGCGGGCTTCAGAAAGAACAGAAGATGTGCAGATCATATATTTGCCCTCAGGAATATTATAGAGCAGTGCTCAGAATGGCAGAGACAGCTGTACATTAACTTTGTTGATTTTGAAAAGGCTTTCGACAGCATACACAGGGACAGTCTATGGAAAATTCTGAGGGCTTATGGAATTCCCAGCCGCATTGTTTTCATTATAAAAAGCCTCTATTCTAACTTTACGTGCAGTGTTGGATCGAGTAATGTAACTTTCGAAGTGAAAACAGGAATACGACAGGGATGCCCCTTATCAACAACATTATTTTTGACAGTCATAGATTGGGTGATGCGCCAGACAACAGAGGGCAGTCCAAGAGGAATTAGATGGACAACGTTTTCTACACTGGAAGATTTGGAATATGCAGATGACATTGCACTACTCGCGCATTCACACCAACACATTCAAGACAAAACCGATAGACTGAATAAGTATGGCCAGCAGGTTGGCCTGAACATCAATTTGAAGAAGACAGAGGTCATGACACTAAATGTGGGCAATCCTGAGCCAATAACAGTAAGGAACCAGAAGTTAGAACAGACAGACACATTTACTTACCTAGGAAGCATAGTAACACCTGACGGCGGAACAAGCAGGACATTAACAACAGAATGAATAAAGCGAGAACAGCCTTTGCTGTTCTCAACAACATTTGGAAGTCTTCCCAGTACAGCACAAACACCAAATTAAGACTGTATGAGAGCTGTGTACTTTCTGTGCTTCTCTATGGTGCGGAATGTTGGAGAGTAACAGAGAAGGAAATATCGAAACTGTCCTCCTTCCACACAATCTGCCTAAGGAAAATTCTCCCAATCTTTTGGCCAAACACCATCAGCAACCAAGAACTACTTATTCGGAGTAACCAGGAGGACATACACACCATCATAGCTGGCAGACGCTGGAGTTGGATTGGCCATGTCCTCAGAAGGGACCCTGATACCATCACAAGAACAGCTATGCTATGGACCCCTGAGGGAACGCGAAAGAGAGGCCGACCAAAAACAACTTGGCGGAGAACTGTGGAAGCTGAGATGCAAAGAATGAACCACAGTTGGGGCACTGTACGAAGGATGGCCGCCGACCGAGCAAAGTGGAATCAATTTGTTGCTGCCCTACAAGACGCCACCAGGCGTGATGGCCGCTGACTGCTTTGACGGTTGACGGTTATGGATCAAAGAAGAAGAAGAAGAAGTGAGAGTGTACAAAGAAGAAGAAGAAGAAGAAGAAAAAGAAGAAGAAGAAGAAGCGACGGAACTGTAATTGTCAAACGACAAATATATCAACCAAACATAAACATTGTGTTTATTTCTATCCCCAGCTGCAGTACATGTTTGTCCTGTCGTTTGCCGTAGTCGCTGTTAATGCCGACTGTGTTCGTAAGTACAGTGTAACTGTCTTTTTCTCTTGTTGAGGTGATCACTGGCCCAAGACAGTATACATGTTGTTAGATGTGTAGTGCTGGCGTATGATGAACTGAGTGTGGGTGCGAATGAAGGCGCGAATGTGTTTAGGCTCGTATGTATGTAGACACTGCAACCCCTACACTCACATGCAGTAGTCAAGGATGCTTGAACACTGCAGGCACGTTTCAAAACATTTATTGACGATAACACACATAATAGCATCAACAGAAACAGTCATTGTAAACAAGGTCATGCTGACCGGAAACCCATAATAATACATCAGACGTTCAAAAGGGCTGGTAAACATTCCAATATTCGTGCATGGTCAATAATAATGTTATTCAATGACAGTTCAAAATGCCGCCTGATCTCTCTGACTAAACGCGTCAGATACCTTAATCACCTTGACACATAGGTACAACTTGGCATTCCCCGCCAATTGCACATTATCAGGCTGTAGTATAATAGCCGAAAACACAGGCCTCGTTCTGACGTCGGCTGTGTACTTCTGATAAGCAGGTTACCATCAACCCTGCAGTAATGCTTATGCTAGACATAAATTATGCCACCAATCTGCGGCTCCCACAATATATCTGTTCGTCACTGGATTTCGGATGTAAATTATGAAGACTAAGAATCTTGGATGGCTACCTTGAGCACAACATGTATGTTCTGTAAAGGAGGACCGGTGAGTTGCAGTCTACAGACTAGGAAATCTTCAAACATGTTCTCTCACCGAAAGCGTAATAAGGGAAAAAGTCGGTATTACCTGTAACCGATTACACAGAACCTAACAAGGAACTCTGCTGTCATTCCAACGCACAGAGATTCACTGGGGAAAACTGCCATCGCAGTCACTTCGAAGATTCTCCCCGAAAACACAATGGACCCTTGGTCCCTTCAGAAATTCCAGGACACTTCACGGCTTGCCGGAAGTCTAACTCAACTCCCGCTTAAAAAACCCTGCCTATGGGCATACGCCAGAACTGTCTACCTTTGACCCTAAAGGTCAAACACAATGAATGAATAAACAAGGGAAGACAACCCCTAATCAACCTGACATCGCAGGTAAAGACACAATTATTCTTATGATTAAAAACATAAGCAAATAACTTGACAGATGACTCCGTCAAAAATGACAGCAACATATTACTACAACCCCCCTGTAAAAAAAAAATGAAATTTTTTTTTAATATGTCCATGAGCAAGATTGCACAAGTATCACTTATGTGCTCATGAAAAAATGAACCTAATATCAGGTACAATAGACGCATAAACAAAGCGTCTGAAGAGGATACAAATCATCTCCCAACATAGGAGAAAATATTTCCTTTAAGCCAAACAAACTAAGGGGGTACCATTAAAGAAACCTAAGTTGCTGGCAATACCAATCATATATCAAACATTACTAAATACTATAATTATAGCAATATACAAATGTCATGAATTACAATGCTATATTAGCAACATATCACTGATGGATGGACAAAATGAAATTTGTTAAATTATCTAAACATCATCCAAATACATTTGTATTACAACATATTAGGATATTAAGGACAGACCTAAGTCCGAAAGTGTAATTCCTTTCTGCCGCATTTAGCTTCCTAGAAATATACATTACAGGATGCAGGGTTCCTGAATATTCCTGCATTAGTGCCGCTCCAATCCCAGTGGAAGAGGCATCACTACGAAGAACAAAAGTCTTATCAATCGTTGGTAGTCTTAAGATAGGATGAGATGAGAACAAATTCTTAACCTGATCCAATGAAGATTGGCATTCCTGGGACCAACGCACCATATTAGGAGAACCTTTTTTCAATAACGATGAAAGTGGTGCCATAATGGAGGACAGATTCTCAATGAATCTTCCATAGAATTGTATCAATCCCAAGAGACTACGCACTTGCTTTTTTGTCTTCGGAACCGAGATATTTAATATCTTCGAAATGTTTTGGTCCTCTGTCTTCAACAGACCATGACCAACTCGATGACCTAGGAAGGAAATTTCACTAAACCCAACAAAAGCTTTAGAGGGTTTTGCAGTCAAACTATGCTCACGTAGAGTAGATAGCAATTCATTTAGACCCAAATAGTGTTCTTCCCAAGTATCGCTGAAAAGACAGATGTCGTCTGAATATGCGATGACATCTGCACGATCTGATAGAATTCGTCGCATCATGCGCACGAAAGTCGCTGGGGCGTTCATAAGCCCGAAAGGCATAAAATTCCATTGAAACAGACCCCTAGGTGTCGAAAAAGCAGTGAGAGGTTTGGCGTGTTCCGTCAGTGGGACTTGCCAATAACCTTTCGACAAGTCTAGTTTAGTAAAGAATTTAGCTTTAGAAAGTCTAATAAGTAGATCATCTAATAATGGCATAGGTTCAGCATCGAACTTCGTAACTTGATTTAATTTGCGATAGTCAACGCAAAGACGTATGTTATTGTCTTTCTTTCGAACAATAACTATCGACGAAGAATAATCTGAAGTGGATGGTTCAATTATTTGCAGTTGAATCATTTCATCCAATTCTTTCTCGACTTGTGCTTGAAAATGAATAGGTATTGGGTATGGTCTTACTCTGATCGGATTACGATCAGTAAGTATGATGTCATGTTCTATGACATCTGTGTGTCCAGGAATGTCGGTAAGGACATCCTGATATGATTGTAGCGTAGAGGATACTTGACGTTGCTCCTCAAAAGACAAGTTCGAAGAGATTGTAACGTCCCTCCACGATTCCGTTGAATTCAGTGAAATCGCAGGAAGAGGTAAGTTAACGTCAGAAAAAATAGTTTCCTCATCCTGTATAACGGACAGGGATGAGATGTGACCATGTTGGACTGGAGAGTCGTCCGTCGCCTGGAAAATAGGCTGCAAATAGTCTGGACGTTCAATAAACTCTGTTAGCATATTTATATGGAAGGTTTTATGCTTTCCATCCACATCGACGATATAGTCGACATCGGCAATTTTGGAGACTATAGTGTATGGACCTTTCCATGAAATGAGAAGTCTATTCTCTCTTGAGGGAAGTAAGACATATGCTTTGTCTCCAGGACAAAGTTGACGTAGGCGTCTTTTCTTGTTAGCAAATCGCCTAGCTTTTTCTTTCGCAAATTCGGAAGATGAAGTTGCTAACCTGCACGATTCGATAATCTTTTCTTTAAGAGAAATTACATATTCATATGACGATTGTGTATCATCGTCAATATTATCAGAAGTTATCAAATCGTGTAACAAGGACATCGGACCGCGCGGTTGCGCACCAAAGACAAGTTCGAAAGGAGAAAATCCTGTATGCTCGGTGGGAACTTCTCTATAGGCAAAGAGGACTGCAGGTAAAACCCTGTCCCAATCTTCAGGATGATCCTCCGTTATCTTGCCAAGTAAGTTCTTTAGTGTCCTGTTAAGACGTTCTACCAATCCATTGGACATTGGATGATAAATACTACTGAGAGACCTTTTAATGTCTAGCGTAGCCATTACCTGAGACATAACGTCCGAAATTAACTGAGTGCCGTGGTCCGACAGTATTTCTCCGGGGAATCCCAGACGAGAAAATATGAGCCAAAGAGCATCAGCGATATCGACAGTTGATATGCTCTTCAGAGGAATAGCCTCTGGCCAACGCGTGCACATGTCCACGCAAGTGAGGATAAATTGGTGTCCTCTGGCTGACTTAATCTTGAACGGACCAATGATGTCTATAGCTATTTTCTGAAACGGCCGAATCGGAATATCTGCAGCCTGAATAGGAGCAGCATGTCTCGGACCTCTAGACTTGACCTCTTGACAAATTTTGCAAGATCGGCAATAAATTCGGATGTCTTTATTCACGAATGGCCAAAAGAAGGACGCAAGGACTCTAGTTTTAGTTCTGGAAAACCCCATGTGTCCAGCACACTGAGAATCGTGTGCATGCTGAAGAATTAAGGCTCTCAAACACTTAGACACAAGAATTTGCGAGTGCATAGACTTGTCCGAGTGTTGCACCATCCGTACCAATATACCATTCTTCATAGTAATATACGATTTGTGATTAGTATTTTGATTGGGATCCCCTTTCTTTGCAAGAAGGAAGAATTTCTTCAAAGAAGGATCCTCTTCTTGACGTTTAACAAACGATTCATGGGAAATCACCAAGTGCTCGTCTTGGCTATCAACTTCATTACTATTATCCGATGAAGTTGGGGGATTAAGAGCTTGAGCTCTTGTCACCACTGCATTGACCGTTTGAATGTTTTTTTCCTCCCAACTAGAAATTTGTTGCGGGGTGCATTCCTTAACCCCATGAATACGACCGATTATAAGATCCGCAATAGGATTAGGAAGAAGACATGCATGGACATCTCCTGTGAAGAAGGGAGTGTCAATCCTAATAATAGCAGTAGGATAACTTTCCATAGTACCACCAAATGTAACACATTTGATTGTTTTTCCAGTGGCACAGCAAGGATCTATCAGAGACTCCCTAACCCCGACGGTAGTACATCCCGAATCGAAAAGTACTGAGACTAGCCTATCATTTATTAGACCTTTATGTAAGATGAGAGATCCTCTCCCATCATGCGCAACTGTAGCAGGTAGAGGCTCCATCAAACTCTTGTTGTGCAGAGTTTGCCTGTTGGAAAGGTCTTTTTTTGTTAAATCTAGGTCTGCCTCGATTATCGTTTCCCCTGTAATTATTTCGACTATCATTTCCCCTGTAATTGTTATCATATTGCCTATTGTAATCATCATTCCGGTTTGAATCCCGGTTTCTAAATTCACCATCGTCATAATCTTGACGTCGAGAATGATTACCTCGAAAGTTCGAATAGTTATTATTTGGATAGCCTTTGCGAAAGTGTCTCAAATTATTACCACTAAAATTACGAGAACTACCATCTTGTCTCCAATTCATAGACGAAGAACCATCATGTGTTGGATTACTCCGCTTCTGAGTGTAATTCTGATTACTTCCCCTATTCCAGTTTTGTTGAGCACCCTGAAATTTTTTTTTGAAATTAGGGCCATATGGTGTTGCCGAAGCAGCTGGCAACCCTTCTTTCACTTTAGAATTGCTAACTGTAGCATGGGGATGCGCGGTGGCATACTGACAACAGTATTCCTCCATATCTTTTAAGTTTTTAGGCTTACGCTCATGAAGGAATGCAAGAAAAGAATCATTAACAGATGACAAAACCTTATCTCGCAATAATAAGTCCATTAGACCTTCATATGTTTTCTCAGTCTGAGACAACTCAACCAATCGTGTAAATGTACGACGTATTTTTGTAACAAAATCAGAGAAATCTACTCCATTTTCTGGCAACATTGTCCTAAAACGAAGACGATAGTCTTCTTCTTTTAGTTGGTATTTTTTTAGCAATGCTGCTCTGACAACATCATAATTAGTCCTGTCATGTTCGTCTATTGTCATAAGAGTAGTCACTGTGTCACCTGTAAAAAATTCCATCAGTTGTTCAACATATTTTTTCCTTTTTTATGTTATGCGTATCGCATAAAAATTGGAATCTATCTAGATAATCTGCTACGTCATCCTTTAAAGGATTGAAATGAGGCAATTTAATCCTATTAACAAACTCCTTTGTCGTACTCGAAGTTGTTTGCTGAGCACCCGTACTCGCCAATTTCAATTTCTCTAACTCCAAAGTTGCGAGTCTTTCATCAAGTTCCATTTTCTGTTTTCTTTCCTCATGTTCCATTTTTCTAATTTCAGCCTCAGCTTGAAGTTTTCTCTCCTCTGCAGCAGCTTGAAGTTTTCTCTCCTCTGCAGCAGCTTGAGCTTGATTTTTTTTTCTCCTCTGCAGCAGCTTGAAGTTTTTTGTCTTCCATTTCCATCTGGAATTTTCTTTCCTCAGCTTGAGCTTTTCTCTCCTCAGCAGCAGCTTCTCTTTGATACCTTTTCTCTTCAAGTTCTAATCTTCTATTCTCAGCATCTAGCTTCTTTAGTTCAGCTTCTGCTCTCCTTTGTTCAGCTTCTGCTTTCAATTTAATTTCCTCTTTTTGTTTCTTTTCTTCTGACTTTAATGCAGTGGCGAATAGAGCAGATGAATATTCTTCCTATTCTTTACCAGTCTTACCAAGGGTTAACCCTTGCTGGATGAAGAAATCCAATGTAGACATTCTGTCTAATGAGATCAGTAACCTGAAAAATTCAACAATTACCTTATCCCACTTCAATGGGAGACAAGTCTGAAATGCTAGACTTGTATACTCACTTCACTTTATTTCACTCTCTTAGTCTTAGACAAAGACCTTGTATGGTCCTCTTGTTTATAATGTAACAAAAAATCACTTGAGTACCTGTGGAAAATAATTCCTTTATATCCCACTCACTATGGGCACAAGTCTTTTTTTTATAAAGAACTTGAATATGTATTTCACCTTGTCTCAAT
The DNA here is from genome assembly GCA_024509875.1 of Oreohelix idahoensis. Taxonomy (NCBI): domain Eukaryota; kingdom Metazoa; phylum Mollusca; class Gastropoda; order Stylommatophora; family Oreohelicidae; genus Oreohelix; species Oreohelix idahoensis. Next base: position 39,367 of record JAMPIV010009739.1, read on the forward strand.
CTTTGTGGATAACAAGTCTTTTATCAAAGAACTTGTATAAATATCTTATATAATAATATTTTATTAACAATCTCTATATGAAGAGTGTACCTTATCAATAATAATAATAATAATACATGACCAAGTATATGTATGTAGACTGTGTATGACAATAATGTAGTACAATCAAAAATACAAAGACAAAAATACAGAACAATGACCGAAAACGTTCGCGGAAGTCAAATAAACAATACAGCAAAAAGTAAAGAAAATGTTACACAAATGTGTAATGATGACCGCGAAAAATAAACAAGACAAATGGCAACACTGTTATAAACGAAAAGGTGTAAAGAAATAAACGGAAGGAATGAGAGAAGAACAGATACAAACAAAACTAATCGAAAATCAAAGAACGGAAAAATAACGAAAACAACACTAACTCATGTCGTCACAGCTAAAAAAAAAAAAAAATAGCAACAAAAGTCGCTAGCAAATTTCAATTAAGAAAATTGCAATCCCTACAGAACGCTTACAGTAACCCTCGATTAAGTGGCATATTTACTGTAAGACCCACCAACCGAAAACCCGCAAAAAAAAACACAAGAAAAATACACAACAACAGTAGAAGGAACATAAATAGCAATCAATTCAATGTGTTGCAAAATAAAGCTTAGTCACTCATGATATTACAGTAACTAACTTGCTCCTTGCGAACACAGTAACAAAATGTCAAGCGCGCACTGAATGTCAAATCCACTGTAGCATAAAGTGGTATTCACGAACAAAAGTTACTATGACCTTCTCGTATCTTGAGTCTTGCACCTCGAATGTTTACAATTTCATGTACTGTTTACAAACAGGAACTTGACCTCGAACAATGTAGCTTGAATGCTCGGGCGTAGAAAAGTCTGTTGTTGACTGAAACGTGTAAACGACCAGCGGTACCGTTTACAAAAAGGGACTCGACTTGCAGTTGTGGTCCACGTAGCAAATGCCTAGATGTTAACTTCAGTACTTGTCCTGTTGTGGTTTATGTAGCATTATAACATAAATGCTCGCACTGTTTATCTGGGTCAACAGTTGATGACCTATTTCTGTCCTGTGTAGACAAAACTTGAAAGCATAGAGTATGTGTGTTATTCTCAGTTGTCCACTTTGTTCCTCATGACATGTAGCACATGTAGAAATGTAAATTTCTGGACAACACTGGAGGCATAATAAATGTAGCATAAGTCCACGGAAATGTTAATTTCTCGCTCTGTCCAGCTTAAACCCACAAATGTAAGGTGTACTTGTCCTTCTCACGAAAATAGCCCCATCATCCAGAAGTGTAAGTAGCCTGGTGGGGTGTCTGTTTAAGGCTGGCGTGCTGTGTACAATGATCTATATAGCCCCATCAGCTGGCCTACCAGAAATGTAAATTTCTGGGCCACACTGGCGACATCATAAATGTATCAGAAGAGCCCACGTAACTGGTCCACCAGAAATGTAACTGTCTTTTTCTCTTGTTGAGGTGATCACTGGCCCAAGACAGTATACATGTTGTTAGATGTGTAGTGCTGGCGTATGATGAACTGAGTGTGGGTGCGAATGAAGGCGCGAATGTGTTTAGGCTCGTATATATGTAGACACTGCAACCCCTACACTCACATGCAGTAGTCAAGGATGCTTGAACACTGCAGGCACGTTTCAAAACATTTATTGACGATAACACACATAGTAGCATCAACAGGAACAGTCATTGTAAACAAGGTCATGCTGACCGGAAATCGATAATAATACATCAGGCGTTCAAAAGGGCTGGTAAACATTCCAATATTCGTGCATGGTCAATAATAATGTTATTCAATGACAGTTCAAAATGCCGCCTGATCTCTCTGACTAAACGCGTCAGATACCTTAATCACCTTGACACATAGGTACAACTTGGCATTCCCCGCCAATTGCACATTATCAGGCTGTAGTATAATAGCCGAAAACACAGGCCTCGTTCTGACGTCGGCTGTGTACTGCTGATAAGCAGGTTACATCAACCCTGCAGTAATGCGTATGTGGACATAAATATGCCACCAATCTGCGGCTCCCACAATATATCTTCGTCACTGGATTTCTGGATGGTATGAAGACTAATAGTCTTGGATGGCTACCTTGAGCACAACATATATGTTCTGTAATGGAGGACCGGTGAGTTGCAGTTCACAGACTAGGTAATCTTCTAACATGTTCTGCCACCGAAAGCGTAATAATGGAAAAAGTCGGTATTACCTGTAACCGAGTCCACAGAACCTAACAAGGAACTCTGCTGTCATTCCAACGCACAGAGATTCACTGGGGAAAACTGCCATCGCAGTCACTTCGAAGATTCTCCCCGAAAAACACAATGGACCCTTGGTCCCTTCAGAAATTCCAGGACACTTCACGGCTTGCCGGAAGTCTAACCCACCTCCCGCTTAAAAAACCCTGCCTATGGGCATACGCCAGAACTGTCTACCTTTGACCCTAAAGGTCAAACACAATGAATGAATAAACAAGGGAAGACAACCCCTAATCAACCTGACATCGCAGGTAAAGACACAATTATTCTTATGATAAAAACATAAGCAAATAACTTGACAGATGACTCCGTCAAAAATGACAGTGTTGTAGATTCTCTCTCTTTTTTCTCTCTCTCTTTCTCTCTCTCTCCCACTCTCTTTCCTCCTTCCCGCTTTTTTATGGCGCTTCCAAATCAAAGTGTCAAATGCAATCTTATGTCTAGTATTTAAGAGGCTCGTTTCACGCTACACATCAACTGTAATCAATATAATGTAATTACTTGGTGATACGGCAAGATCAAACTAAAATACACAGAAGGATATTGTGGTGTCGTGGTTTGTATTGTTTAATTTCATATCATGCTCGTTTGCTCGATTATGTCTAGGATTAATAATTATATTGTCCACGAGGTTCATAACAACCACCATAAGAACTCAGTAACAGTATTTCCAACGTTCCATCTCAACGATAAATACTCGTATATCGACTTGAAAACTCTATCGACATTCCAACATTTAATTCAACATAGACTACACATCTCGACAAGACATTTCAAAGCAGATTAATTTCACCAAATTCCACATTTCATTATTCCACATAAGTCATATATGATCCCGTTTCATTTGTTGTTCCATATTTAAACACATGTCTACGCCGCATCCTTGGCATTTCGTGGAAAGATAAAGTGACAAGTGTCGAGGTGTTGTCACGTGCTGGCCTTCAAAGTATGTATACACTGCTTAGACAGCGCAGAGTTCGCCGCATGGAAGATGGTCGCATCCCAAAACATATCTTCTACGGACAATTAGCAGATGGCAAGAGAACAGTTGGGCGACCACAGCTGAGGTTCAAAGATGTGTGCAAGAGAGATATGAGGGCACTGGACATGGATCCAGCAACATGGGAGGATGAAGCTGCCGATCGCACTAAGTGGCGATGCTATTTACGGCGCCACCTCAGATTGGGTGAAGAGAGGCTCACACAACAAGCAGAGGAGGGTAGAAAACGTCGAAAGGAGCACCAGGAAAATAAGCAGCTGAGGGCTGTCACCTCAGGGGCGCATTCCCATAGTCAGTTATGACTGAAGGGGCTATTATTATTATTATTATTTAAACACATCGATGTCTTACAAGACATTTTCCATTGAACATGTTAGCAAGAACTACCAGCTTGGTAGTATACACATATGACCCCAACAGGGTAAACATCAACTCTGTTCTGTTACTATCCCAAAACATGTTCACGTCATGTGCGAAGTACACATAGTGACAATTCTTTATCGTGCCGCGCTTACCAGCACCAAACTCTTGGTTATTCTCTGACATGTGGCGTGCAATAGCAAACGCCACAGATATACTCATAAATAAACAGAGAGACAGACACAAAACCATAGATAGATAGATAGATAGATAGATAAATAGATAGATAGATAGATAGATAGATAGATAGATAGATAGACAGATAGACAGATAGATAGATAGATAGATAGATAGATAGATAGATAGATAGATAGATAGATAGATAGATAGATAGATAGATAGATAGATATTTTTTTGAAATCATCTAATTTTTTTTTTCAAAGCTGCAGGTGACATTCAAAATGCGGGCCCCAAATGGTCACGGGGCTCAATTGGGTAAATCGGTTAAAAGAGCCTTAGATCGGCCCTGCCTATTCTTCTCTAACGTCTTCTTCTCATCTGTTGTTCCACTGTCACGTGTCTGGTTCTTGTCATCTGTTGTTCCACTGTCACGTGTCTGGTTCTTGTCATCTGTTGTTCCACAGTCACGTGTCTAGTTCTTGTCATCAGTTCCACATTTGTGATCTTGTCATACCATTTCAATCCTTCTTTTCTAAACAAGCATCCATTTATGAAAGTCGGTAGCTTTTTTGGTTGTTGTTTTTGCTGGAATGAGATAATGCAGTGGCGCATCTATATTTTTGGTGGCCATGAAGCCTAAACTCTTAGAGGAGCTCCTTCTATAAACAACAATTTGGGGATAGGAAAGACACGAATTATAGAGAAAACTGGACTTAGGGGCCCTGAAGCTCAAACTTTATTAACTTAGTAGATCCGCCTCTGTGAAGAGTAATATAATTTTAAATATTGCAAGTCCACAAAATAGCTGCAAATCTATAATATAAATGAGTCAGCCCAGTCAGTTTGTATTTTCTTGAATTGCTCTGTTCTAAATTTAGATTGTCATTTCGCAATTTAGAAATTGACAAGAAGATGTATACAGCTCCACCTATGTTCCGGTCTCGACATATGGATGCGAGTAATGGGAAATGACTGTAACCCACAAAAGCCAGCTCCAAATCTCAGAAATAAGGTATCCGAGGAAAGTAGTTGACATGGTCCGCAACCAGAGCCTCAAAACCCAGCCCCTGCAGACCCACGTGGAAGTCCGAACTACGATTGGTTGGCCACGTATGCAGAATGAAAGAAGCTTGGCTTCCACGACACATATGGGAAACTAACAGCAAGGGATTCAGACCTCCAGGACGACCCAGAGTTCGCTGGGAGGACAACATTAGACAAACGCTGTAGGACCGAGGACTAGATTGAAGCCAGGCCAGGAGAAAGACAGCCGGTAAGATAGTATGACATTCTCTCTGGCAAATCTCTACACCCTAGAACGAATAAGTAAGTAAGCAAGTTTCGCAGTTTTATTCTTCCTATTTTCATGTAACCCTTGTGTTTTCCAAGTACCCCTGAGGAGGCGAAAAAATATTAAAACCATTAAACCGCAGGCATGTCTAACGAGGCTACCAATGCGAGGTGTGCTTGAGAGGAGTATCCATGTCATGCAAAACACATAGCTACATAACTACCAATGCAAAGCCCATTAAGGCGCTTTGACCCCTCCGAAGACGGGCGAGTATCTGCCTGAATGGTGAGAAGACACATGTCAGCGTACAGGGAAAATAGGATACTCATGTAAAACCAGTCTCAGGTTAGATATACTAACCGGAAATTTCGCCTCGAGTAATAGCGGGCGTACGTTTAAAAAAAAAAAGGCGCATTGACAGTCTTCTTGCGAAGGGACCAATAATTTTTATGATGATGAGTTGCTGCTTTCAGTAGGCACATCTTCTTTTAACTTAGGTACATGTCTTATGAACGTTTCAATTCTCAGAAATCGGAAACAACCGAGTGGATGTTGCCATACGTGTACACGAGGGTAACTGTGACGACAACACATACGTCAAGTCCTCAGGTGAGTTACTGTGATAGAGAAACATATGGCGAGGTCACAGGTGAGTTGCTATGGCCGAGAGACATATGACGAGGTCACAGGTGAGTTACTGTGACATAGAAACATATGTCAAGGCCTCAAGTGAGTTACTGTGACGAAGCAAGATATAATGAAACATCAGTTGGGTTAGTATGACGACGACAGAAATAATGAAACATCAGTTGGGTTAGTATTGTGGCGTAGAGTAGGAAGGATAAGAAACGTATAATAGTCTAAGTAGGAATAACAGATATAATTGAAGTGAAAGTTTTTCGTGGATCACCCAGAGGAAGATTTGGCTCAAGAAGTCCTGTTGGGTTCCTCCACCAGCTGAAGGAAAAACAATGCCCTCTCAAATTTGTAAAGGACAAGCAAGGCAAATTGCTTACTGCCCCGAATGAAGTAATGGAAAGATGGAAAGAATATTTCTCAGAACTCCTGGATGGTGAGCAAGGTCAAGCATCAGAAATGATAACTATTAGCACAGAAGAGAAAACCAATAATGGTGAGGATGACATAAAGATGGAAAAAACTGAAGGCAGCACTGGAGAAAATCAAGATGGGCAAAGCAGCAGTGCATGATTGTGACGTATAATGTAAATATAGCCTCAGTAATCCTACAGTAATCCGACCACCTTTGCTTCCCCATTTAGTGTTTATAATTTTGCTACGCTAAAACCACGAATTTCGCTGTCTGTCTGACTCATATTTTGAAGCCACGCCTATTTTTCCTGTTTTACATGCGCTGATGAGTGTTTACCAACTTTCGCACCTGGCAGTCTTAACAAGGGGAGCGAACCTGGTTTGTTTACCTGTTCTCACGCGTGCTGATCTGTCAATCATTGATCATTAGACAGACGCACGTGGGGAAAAGACCAGATCCTTGAAGAAATACAAGGGCGATAATAATACTTCCCGACCACCTTTGATGTTCGTGATTTCAGGGGACGTAAAGCTTTGATCTGCGGAAACGGACTGAAATCTTAAAGGAGCCCGTTCGCACTGTGATAAACGAGCGCAAAGGCCTTATTGCTCTATCTTTTCCTACATCTTTCGTATTGTATTTTCTCCGACATTTGCTCTTTCATGCAACATTTGCGATCCATATTTGCTATTTCATCGTTGTGATTACTCGCAACCGGTATCTAGAGAACCACATTTGCTCTTTCATCGGGGGAAATAAAATCCTTTGATTGAGTCCACATGCCCGACATTATCGTTTGAAGCCCACATTGCATCGTGATAAATCAGGTAAAAATACATATGGTCATCCGAATCAAACATGGGCATGCGGTAATTTCTGTGACACCACATTGGACGCCCAGATTGGCCAGGGGAAAACGTCTCACCGCGGTTCAGACAAGCGTTGGTTTACCACATTGGATGCCCAGCTTGGCCAGGTGACTTCCAGAAATATATAATACCGCATAATCTACTAGAGTGTAGAAGTCCAGTTTTTTACCTTGTGAGGAAGAGATTAAACCCAAAAACGCATAGCCTAATACACGTGTTTATTCAGAGTGGATGATAATTCAGTTCTGTGATTAATTGTGTTCTTAAAGGATTTTGCGAAGGGAAAAGAAGGTTAGTAGATCTTATACTTATTAATACATTTTCTTAATTTTGTTTATTTTAACCTCACAGCTAAAATGTGCGAAAGATAAAGTTTCAAATAATTCTTGGCATAACTGATTAATAAAATCAGAAGATTTTCCTAGAAGATGATAGGATGATAGGAGGTAATTAATAGTTCATATTTCACCTTTATCATCATCACAGTCTCCCATGCGCACACACTCTCATGCACAAGATATTTAACATCATTAGAATTGAACTCAGAGAGAGAGAGATGAATAATGAGCAATAGTTTAAATGCAAGTCAACCAGTGATGTTAAATGTGAAAACTTACGAAGACTTTTGTGTGTCTTCAGTTCATCAGAAGTCTGAGTCTACACGCAACGTGTCTGACGTCTAACCAGAAATAAGTTATTAAAAACGGACATTTGGCTAGCAGAATTCGCCATAGGACATCTTTCATTCCTCAATTAAAAAGGAATATTGTCTCACCCACAAGTCATAAGGTGGACCCAGCATTTTTCGTCACCATATACTGCTTGCTCACAAGTTCAATACAGAGTTATCACAAGTTCAATACAGAGTCATCATAAACTCTAATCACTCGAAAGATCATTATTATCTGAAGTCAAGCAAAAGAGCTTAAAGGAGGAATCGCATATTTATACCACGTGCAACACACTCTTAAGCGCATTTTATGAAGCAGACTCGAAAGTATATGAATCACGACTACATACGCAAGATTATGAGTCTACATATCACTAACATTTCGTGAAGATATCCAGTCTGACCAGTACCCTCGGGAGATTAGACAACAGACCTTTTGTTCATATGACAGCTATTAACTGTTGATCAACACTACAGAGATATACTCAAACAGTGAAGGAATATACATAGATATCTCGTCAGCGTTCTCCGTACGACAACAGTATTCATCAGAACGTCCTCAGCTTAGAGATACCCCACTCGACATAACGTATAACAACTTGGGACATTTTATGCATACATGTGAATCCTCATATCTAGGAGAAGCATTTAGAGACACATGGACTGTGTAGAGTACTCACCATTTTGGTAACACGTATCCTATCACATCATCATCATTTCACTTTACACCAGTTCATTCTTAATTAACTATTACTTAATTAACTGTAATTTTATTATCTCATCTGTGTGTTTTGTGTGAATCGTCTTTCACCATCATCACGTTCTAACCATTACTAACCCTATATGTGTGGATATTTCATTAATAAACCCAACGATCGGTTGATCATTATCAAGAGTTTTTTAATGTATCACTCGTGCTGTCGGAGTTACATATTCACCTATAGGAACCTTTCTCTACTCAGATGAGGTTGGGGGCTTTTTCTTTACGGGATCTAAGGGCAGAAGCTAAGGTCGTGGGGAAACAGAACTCTTTCCATAATTAATTAGAAAACACTGTCAAGTGGAAAGCATTCGCATTCCTGTCTTCTTGTCCCATCTCGAATAGGTCTTTTTCTTTCTTAACGAGCCAATTTCTAGAGACCTTATATCTATATCTCATAGACTATTCCTGGCAAAAACTACTGTAGTAGTTGCCCCAGTGACTCACCACACGACAATTGTGGACTCGTCTTGGGATTAGTGAACCCGGACTTAGAAGGGTGATAAATCACATTTTCATCCCTGCTATACAGTTGCGATAATTGCAAAATTTGTTGGCATTTTGAGGGATTACCTTCTAGGCTGACTCTTACTATAATTTGTCTATTTCATAGGGGGGATAATTTATATCTCTAAAGCACGAGTGATACTTTTTAAATTGAGTATCAAACGGACAGAGTAAGCACTTTTTGAGAACAGAAGATACTGTAAGGAACTGATTTAAAAAAAAATCTTTTTCTGTAACTGCTGGGAAAATTTTTATCATAAATATTTAGCAAATTTTTCATAGAAAACTTCGAGATAATCTGTTATATAATTTTCAGAATACGCTAAGTGAGTGATTTTTTTTAAAGAACTATTTGAACTTGATTATTAATTTAAACCTAACTGGTTTTAAAGAGATAATTACTCGTGCGAGTCTAAACAATTTTGCTTGGAGGTCACTGCCAATTTTTCCCTTCGTGAACCCATACTGCATATCATGGCAGATGCCGCAAAAATTAGAACTAGTTTAATGGAGGCAGGGCGTGAATACGGGTTAAGTGGAAAAGATCTGATGAAATTTGTGAGTGAGGAGACTGATAAACTCCATGCAAGAGAGATAGAAGTGCAGAAACTTGCAATGGAGAAGGAGAAAGCCGCAGCAGAAGCAGCGGAGCGGAAGGGGAAAGCCGCAGCAGAAGCAGCGGAGCGGAAAGAAGCAACAGAAGCAGCGGAGCGGAAAGCCGCAGCAGAAGCAGCGGAGCGGAAAGAAGCAGCAGAAGCAGCGGAGCGTAAAGAGAAAGCAGCAGCAGAGCATGCACTTAAGATGAAGCAACTGGAAATCCAGGGGCAGACCAATCAGATAGAGCTGGCAAAAAGTGCAGCGGCTTCCAACTTGGATGGAGGGTACTCACCCCGCTCAGATGGTGTGCCTACTTCGCAACCTGCACCACCCAATGCCATTACCTTTTTGCTGGAACCTTTTTCAGAAAGGAACGATACCATGGACGCCTTTTTAGACCGCTTTGAACGCTTTGCAACAGGGTTTGGGCTTGAAGAACGGAAGTGGAACTTGAAACTTTCCCAGGGCCTAAGAGGAGCCGCCTACGAAGTTTTTAATAAACTTCCGGCCGGAGAGCAAGATGACTACCAGGCATTGAAAAAAGCTCTCTTGGTGAGGTACGAGCTTCATTCAGAGGCTTACCGAAAAAAATTTCGAGGTTCTAGGAAGGATGCAGGAGAGACTTTCTCACAGTTTGCAGCCCGTATTGAAGACTACCTAGTGAAGTGGTGTACACTGGGAAACTTTACCGAGAACTATGACGGGTTGAAAGAGCTGATTGTGATAGAGCAACTAAAAGAGTCTATGTCGGTGGAAATGCGTAGATTTCTCACTGAAAACGGCGCTGACCGGTTAGAAAATATTCTTACACTGGCAGAGCGATTCCAAAATGCTCTCATGGAGTCTCAAGGAGCCAGAAAGAAGTTTTCGGATCAGGCGCCAAAGCAACCTGCTCGCTCCCAACTAGACCAACAAAGCAAAGGACCACACATCTCGCATAAACAGCACGCAAAACAAGATAACTACAAAGAGCAAAACAAGAAAAATGCTGCGCCGCACCAGAGACAGGGAGATAAATGGTGCAAGTACTGTCGCTTGAACAATCACAACACTAATGAGTGCAAGCTCAGACCTCCTCCCCAACATGCTGCCTGTCTGCAGACAAAATCGTCACCCCAGAAGGAGCAGAGGACCGGAAACGTTTCTCATCCTCCCGTCATCGAATCAGTCCTCGTAAACGGACAATCTGTGGAGTGCCTTTATGATACAGGACTTGCTTTCGATGCGGTGGTCAGGGCATCTCTTGTCACCCCTGACCAAATAACAGAAGAGAGTGTCGACATCCAAGGTCCGACGAAGGATGTTGCACCCATGACACTGCCAATTGCACTTATCAGAGTGGAATCTCGTTATGTGACAGGAGAGATTCGTGCAGCTATCATGGAAGAACCAATCTACTCTTTAATCTTGGGATGTAGATATGTGTTCCTTGGAGAACCTACTCAACCACTAGTCATTGCGGCCGTACAGACTAGAGGACAGTCAAGAAAAGACGCAGAGCAGGAACCTCCTACCAATATCCTCCCCGAGGAATTGAAGAGGGCCCAAAGGGAAGATTACTCACTGGCGCCCTGTTTTAAAAAATTACCTAGGACACACAACCCACCTACCAAGGGAGACTTCTTTATGAAAAATGGATTGATGTATCGCCGAGCTGGAAATGAGGGACAGGAACACAACCAATTAGTAGTTCCTGCAACCTATAGGAACCAGGTGCTTGAGATGGGCCACTCTATCCCATTTAGTGGACACATGGGAATGAGCGCCACGACTCAAAGGATCGCCTGCCACTATTATTGGCCAGGGATCACCGGCGACATTGAACGTTTCGTCAAGTCTTGTCCTCAGTGCCAGAAAGTTGCACCAAAACACTGGACGGCACCCGCGACCCTTGGGGAAATGCCAATCTTGGGCACCCCATTTGAAAGAGTGGCCGTGGATATAATTGGACCTCTGCTGAGAACTAAGAAGAGGAACTCCCATATCCTTACCTTAGTGGACACCTGTTCCATGTGGGGCGAAGCCATAGCCATGCCAGCATGCGACTCAGTGCATGTAGCTGACGCTTTACTGAATATCTTTACTAGATTGGGCTTCCCGCATGAAATTCTCACAGACAACGGGTCACAATTTAGAGGCAAGTTGACAGAGGAGGTGCTTAGAATATTCAAGACTAGGCATATCCATACTTCGCCCTATCACCCCCAAAGTAACGGGCAAGTAGAGCGGTTTAACGGGACGCTCACCTCTATTCTTCGGAAGTTGGCACAGGAGAAGCCAGAAACTTGGGATCAGTATCTTCCTGCCGCATTATTTGCTTATAGGGAAGTACCGCATGCGTCAACTGGAGTTCCTCCGGCCACATTACTCTTCGGAAGACCTATTAAAGGTCCATTAGAAGCATTACTAAGAACATGGACAGATGCCAAGGCAGACGACACTGTCACATCAGCCTTCCAGTACGTCACAGACTTGAAACAACGCCTGAAGACTGGCTGGGAATTAGCCACAGCGAAAGTACGGGAGGCTAGGCGGAAACATGCCAAATATTACAATCGCAATGCGAAGGACCGAGAACTAGCAGTAGGGGAGAAGGTGCTACTTCTTCTGCCAAGTAGCAGTAATAATTGCAGATTTGCTGGAGGGGACCCTACAAAGTGGCGGAAAAGATTTCTCGCACCAACTATAAAATCGCCGTGAACGGAAAGCAGAAAATTTACCACTTAAATCTGCTTAAGAAGTTTTACGAGCGAGCCCCTGCCGAACCAGCGCACCTCATGACTATGGCCATTGCTATGCAAATGGAAGAAGAGCCATTATCATCCGTAGAGTACCCGGTGATACAGGAGGAATCACATTTAGATGTGAAAATAAGCTCCACCCTAACGGAAGCCCAGCAAGAAAAAGTAAGGAGATTGATGGAAAACCACGCCGACTCTCTGACAGACAAACCGGGCCGGACAAACCTGATGGAGTTTGACATGGAAGTCACGGATCCTACGCCTGTCCGAATGAGAACCTATCCGATTCCGTATGCCAAGGCGACGGCATTAAAGCAAGAAATTGATTACTTACTTAAGGAAGGCATAATTTCGAAGTCGGAGTCCCCTTACAGTGCGGGAGTGGTGCTGTTACGCAAACCCAGTGGAGAACACCGCCTGTGCATCGACTACCGACAGCTGAATGCGTTAACACAGTTCCAGCCAGAACCGTTACCGGACCAGAACCAGCTATTTACTAAGCTGAGCAGGGCTCGCTATTTTTCAAAGATCGACCTCAGTAAAGGGTACTATCAAATACCGGTAATAGCTGAGGTGAGGAACCTGTTAGCCTTCAGTACTCCAGATGGACACTTCGAGTTTAATGTGATGCCATTTGGACTGAACAATGCTCCTAGTGTCTTCACAAGGATGATGCGAAAGTTATTGGATCCTTTGAATCATTCCGCCATCAGCAATTTTATGGATGATATCCTAGTAGCTACTGAATCGTTTGAAGAACATATATCAGCGCTATCCTTGCTGTTTAACAGACTCAGAGAAGCGGGACTAACCGCCCGCCCAACCAAATGTAAAATTGGGTGTGAACAGCTAGAGTTCCTAGGACATACTATATCCCATGGGACCATGTTCCCCGAGACTCAAAACGTTGAGAAGCTGAGAAATGCACCGAGACCGTCCACAAAAAGGGATGTCCGGTCATTTGTATCTCTCTGTGGATTCTACCAGAGATATATAAAGGATTTTAATAGCCTCTGTGCGCCGCTTACATCGCTAACCAAGAAAAGAAACCCAGATAAAGTGACATGGTCAGCAGAATGTGAACATGCATATGCACTCTTAAAAGAGAAACTCACCACAAAACCTATTTTACGGCTTCCGGATTTAACTAGAAAATTCATCTTGCGCACAGATGCCAGTAACATTGGAATCGGGGCTACATTACTACAGCCAGATGACAGAAGCCCACCAAATCTATTTCCGGTCGCATATGCGAGTCGGAAGTTAAACCGAGCAGAACAAAACTATTCCACAATCGAAAAGGAATGTTTGTCCCTCGTCTGGGGAATACAAAAATTGCAAGCATACCTGTACGGAAGGAAATTTACAATCCAGAGTGATCACCAACCTCTGACCTTCCTCGCCAATTCAAAGAATTTGAATGCTAGACTGATGAGGTGGTCGCTTGTTCTACAACCTTACACGTTCCAAGTGGACTATATCCAAGGAAAACATAACGTAGGAGCGGATTTTTTTAAGCCGTCATCCTATGAGGCAGGACGGAGAGCACAAACAAGTAGAGGAAAGGGTGGAAACCGAAGAGAAAAACGAAGATGAGGAAAATGATTAAGGAATCCCGAGCAAGAAGGCTTAGCTCTCCTGAGTACGATTGACATCACACTTGAGGAGGGGCTATTGTGATAAACGAGCGCAAAGGCCTTATTGCTCTATCTTTTCCTACATCTTTCGTATTGTATTTTCTCCGACATTTGCTCTTTCATGCAACATTTGCGATCCATATTTGCTATTTCATCGTTGTGATTACTCGCAACCGGTATCTAGAGAACCACATTTGCTCTTTCATCGGGGGAAATAAAATCCTTTGATTGAGTCCACATGCCCGACATTATCGTTTGAAGCCCACATTGCATCGTGATAAATCAGGTAAAAACACATATGGTCATCCAAATCAAACATGGGCATGCGGTAATTTCTGTGACACCACATTGGACGCCCAGATTGGCCAGGGGAAAACGTCTCACCGCGGTTCAGACAAGCGTTGGTTTACCACACTGGATGCCCAGCTTGGCCAGGTGACTTCCAGAAATATATAATACCGCATAATCTACTAGAGTGTAGAAGTCCAGTTTTTTACCTTGTGAGGAAGAGATTAAACCCAAAAACGCATAGCCTAATACATGTGTTTATTCAGAGTGGATGATAATTCAGTTCTGTGATTAATTGTGTTCTTAAAGGATTTTGCGAAGGGAAAAGAAGGTTAGTAGATCTTATACTTATTAATACATTTTCTTAATTTTGTTTATTTTAACCTCACAGCTAAAATGTGCGAAAGATAAAGTTTCAAATAATTCTTGGCATAACTGATTAATAAAATCAGAAGATTTTCCTAGAAGATGATAGGATGATAGGAGGTAATTAATAGTTCATATTTCACCTTTATCATCATCACAGTCTCCCATGCGCACACACTATCATGCACAAGATATTTAACATCATTAGAATTGAACTCAGAGAGAGAGAGAGATGAATAATGAGCAATAGTTTAAATGCAAGTCAACCAGTGATGTTAAATGTGAAAACTTACGAAGACTTTTGTGTGTCTTCAGTTCATCAGAAGTCTGAGTCTACACGCAACGTGTCTGACGTCTAACCAGAAATAAGTTATTAAAAACGGACATTTGGCTAGCAGAATTTGCCATAGGACATCTTTCATTCCTCAATTAAAAAGGAATATTGTCTCACCCACAAGTCATAAGGTGGACCCAGCATTTTTCGTCACCATATACTGCTTGCTCACAAGTTCAATACATCGTTATCACAAGTTCAATACAGAGTCATCATAAACTCTAATCACTCGAAAGATCATTATTATCTGAAGTCAAGCAAAAGAGCTCAAAAGAGGAATCGCATATTTATACCACGTGCAACACCCTCTTAAGCGCATTTTATGAAGCAGACTCGAAAGTATATGAATCACGACTACATACGCAAGATTATGAGTCTACATATCACTAACATTTCGTGAAGATATCCAGTCTGACCAGTACCCTCGGGAGATTAGACAACAGACCTTTTGTTCATATGACAGCTATTAACTGTTGATCAACACTACAGAGATATACTCAAACAGTGAAGGAATATACATAGATATCTCGTCAGCGTTCTCCGTACGACAACAGTATTCATCAGAACGTCCTCAGCTTAGAGATACCCCACTCGACATAACGTATAACAACTTGGGACATTTTATGCATACATGTGAATCCTCATATCTAGGAGAAGCATTTAGAGACACATGGACTGTGTAGAGTACTCACCATTTTGGTAACACGTATCCTATCACATCATCATCATTTCACTTTACACCAGTTCATTCTTAATTAACTATTACTTAATTAACTGTAATTTTATTATCTCATCTGTGTGTTTTGTGTGAATCATCTTTCACCATCATCACGTTCTAACCATTACTAACCCTATATGTGTGGATATTTCATTAACTTAAGTGTTAAAGTTTTACCATTTCTAATTCACTGTAATTCCCTAGCGTTAAGACTAGTAAAAAAGCAAACGCGTAGATATTTTACCAGTTCAGATTAATGTAAAAATTCATAAACCATTTTTTACACCAGAAGATACGGTTTAGCTGAGAGTGACGGAGTAGAATTTGCATTATACTTTGCTGTGTGTAATTTTCTAAATGGTTAGTGTTTAATATCATGTGTCAAAAATAGACGCCGTCAATCAAAAAAGCTAGTAATGACAGGCGATATTTGTTAAGGGCGCATAGTTATAATTAAATTATAACTGACATTGTGCGCTGATTGTTTACCGGGGGAGGGGGGAGGCGGCATGTCTAAAACCCAACCTGTACTTGCTAAGCGAAGCGCGATAATATAGGCTAAGACCCCGTGTGCTTTTTAATTTAATTAGGTGACGGAGAGGAAAAGAGATCATACCCTTACGAGTGATAGTATAGGATATCGGCAGTTTTGGTTAAATGTTCTTTTTCTTCCTAATGTCGCGAGAGGGTTGTTGTTATGTAAAGTATAAGGTATTGTTGCGGTCAGTTTTCACTGTGTGTATAATCTTTTAAATGTACCTGTTTAGTTTGGAGACATTATTTTTTGATTCCTGATCTAAGGGGTATTACTCATGATTTACTGGGGGTTGAAGTTAGCAGTGGTTGTTTGCCCACTGGATTTAACCTACCGGTCTAATTTTAGAACCGATGTCTGGTTGCATGTCCATATATGGCTTGAATGGTCAAGCTTTTCTAGGAATGTTTGCAACTAGAGCTGATGTCTTATTTCATGACCATATAAGGCTTGAATGGTCAGTCTTTTCCTGGTATGTGTTCAACATCGCCTACCTGAGTTTAAGCTCAGGGATGTCTGGCGTCTACGACGCATGCGCAAGCTTTTGTGGCTGTTAAGAAAGACTTTATTTATTATTTATGAAGACATGACGTGCAGAGTTCTTCATGAAGGACAGCTTACAGAACCATTTGGGATAAGAACAGGAGTGCGACAGGGATGCCTCTTGTCTCCATTTCTTTTCTTGCTGGCAATAGATTGGGTTATGAGATCATCGACAACACACAACAGAAATGGAATCCAGTGGACTCTGACTAAGCAGTTGGATGATCTGGATTTTGCTGATGACTTGGCTCTCCTGTCCCATAACCGTAATCAGATGCAGGACAAATTGAAAACACTCGATGAGAGGTCACAGCAATTGGGTCTGAAAATACACAGGGAAAAGACAAAAATAATGCGAATAAATGCAGGTAATGAAAACAGGGTTGAACTTGAAGAAACACCAATACAAGATGTAGAATCATACACATATCTTGGCAGTAATATAGACAAAGTTGGAGGGACAGACAGCGATATCAAAATAAGAATACAAAAGGCAAGAGGAGCTTTCATTGCATTGGGAAATATATGGAGATCAAGAGAAATAGGATCCAACACGAAAATAAGAATCTTCAACTCAAATGTGAAGTCAGTCCTATTGTATGGCTCGGAGACATGGAGAACAACAAAGACAACAACCAAAAAGCTACAGACTTTCATAAATGGGTGCTTGCGTAGAATAGAGGGATTAAAATGGTATGACAAGGTTACCAATGTGGAACTGATGACAAGAACTGGACAAGTGCCAGTGGAACAAGAGATGAGAAGAAGACGATGGCGATGGATAGGACACACACTGAGGAAACCTGTTGATAGCATTACAAGGCAGTCCTTGTTCTGGAACCCCCAGGGCAAGAGAGGCAGAGGAAGACCAAGAAGTACGTGGAGAAGAGAGTTGGAAACAGAGGTGAAAATGATGAGGAGAACATGGAAAGAACTTGAGATGATGGCACGTGACAGGAGGACTTGGCATGTGTTTGTTGAAGGCCTATGCTCCTTTGGGAGTGGAGGGTTATGAATGAATGAAGAAAGACTTCTGATCTGGAGTAGAGGTGTGAATTTACAGAGTGTCAAGGCGTGTTTTTCGACGTCTTGGTTATGGCTTCAAGCCTGGGGAACGAAAGCCCTCTGTGTGTGAACTTAGAAGTCTGAAGATGTTTCCCCATGACATATTTCTAAGCGTCTAGGAGACGAGTGTGTTTATTAGTGTTATTCTGAGGAACTGCTAAGGTAAATTATCCTTTGTCATTTTTCCTTGCTATCAGAATCACGTATCACATGTATTTACCAGCTCAGCGACTTTTCCCTGGGCGGGAAAGAGTCCATCAAGTATACGAGAGTTGAGCTCTTGAACTATGTTGACATTATTTGATTAGGGCCTGTGTATGCCCAGAAAACGTTATCTTTGATGCATCCCGCTATTTCAGCGGTATCATTTGGACAGGGTCTGATCCACCTTGTTTGCTAAGGAATACCACAGAGGCCATTGTACCTAGAGGTTTGCCATGCTGCGGCCTATTGCATACTAGGCAATGTAACTGGTGTACTTGTGTCAGAATAGAGTTGTTTAAACTCACATATCTATACCCGCTGGTAATGCGGGGTATCTTTGCTGAGGCACTAGGAGGGAGTTAGATTGTAGTCAGCAATCGTATATATGCCCAGCTTACTGATCGATGAACTGTTGATGTTAACTGTATTGTACTATCGTCATGTCTACAATGTTCCTGAGTATTGTCAAATGACTATGTCCTGATGTCAGCGTCTCTTGTATCGTACTGCATTAAAGCATTGTAAAAAGTAAGCCGCTGTTATCAACCTTCACTGACTTATACATGTGGCGGAGTGGGTATTGTGCCAATGTCCAGAGCCTACACACATTCGTGTACTACACCTTATCATAAGGTCTACTCACCCACACATTTTATCAACCATACATTGCTACGATCATTACTACACATCTGAGAGCATGTACCTTGAGAGAGTCTTCATGGCACCCTGTAAGTGCCTCAACGCCTGGCGACCTACATTCACCTGTACTGTACTGCCTGGGTTGACCTGACCCCCTTCTCACACCTACACAGCGCTGTAATCTTAATAATGGATTCCAACATTACACAGGACACTAACACCTATGATTTTGGAATGCAACACTTATTGGACTTGGCCCTTAACAGGTATCCTGGACAAAAACATGAATCAGTTGATACCAGGATAGTGCCAGATAAGAGACTGGTCTTACAAGAAATACCCCCTTTTCTGAAAAGAATAAGGGTGTATCCACATCAAAGGTAGGATCCAGCTGTATAAACCTCCAGGTATGATGATAGTATATGTTCCTGAATGTCTATGGGCTCCCTCTCAAGAATCCTTCCGTGATATTATTATTCTTATGTACAGAACAGAGACATTAATGAAGTGGTTAAAGACTTCAACAGATGCATACTACAAGCTGCAAAAGAAACCATTCCCAAAGGATGCCGGCGTAACTACATACCATACTGGTCCAGCACACTCCAAGAACGTCAGGAAGCTATGGACAGGGCTAGAAAGGACGCAGAGTCTCAGCCTTCACTTGAAACTCACAACAAATGGAAAAAGGCTGTAGCAGAGTTTCAGAGAACAAAGCTAGAAGAAAAACGGAAAAGCTGGAGAACTAAAACGGCATCGCTGAACCTTGAGAAAGACGGCAGGAAACTTTGGAGATTAGTCAAGTCTCTAAATGAAGAGCGTTCCTCACCTAGGCAGACTATCACATTGGATGAAGGTGGCAAACTTTTCAGAGGAAAACAAGCTGCAGACTTGTTTGCTAGAAGATACAGTTCAGAAAGCAACTTACCCATTAACATAGATCATCAGAGAGAGATAAGAAAAGAAATACTGGCAACCATGGGACAAACAGATACTCCTGCCCCAATGAGGGAACCCATCACACTAGGAGAACTACAGAAGGCTATTTCCAAGCTTAAGTTTCAAAAGTCACCCGGCCCAGACAAAATCAGCAACGAAATGCTAGTAAATCTGAGCTCAGCAGCAAAGACAAAACTGCTTGAGATATTCAACCACAGCTGGTTGAAAGGAACGGTACCCCAAGTATGGAGAGAAGCCATCACAATACCCATACTAAAGAAAGGGAAATGTAAGACCGAGGCTGCAAGTTACCGGCCAATCAGTCTCACAAGCTGTGTTGGGAAGACTATGGAGCGAATAGTCAACCACAGATTGAAATGGTATTTAGAGTCTGAGCAGATCCTGGTGCCGGAACAAGCTGGATTTAGAGAATGCTACAGTATAGAAGACCAAGTTACTTACTTGTCTCAAGCAATAGAAGATGCCTTCCAGGAGAAGAAAAAGGTCCTAACGATCTGGGTCGACTTCAAGCAGGCCTTTGACAAGGTGTGGAAAGATGGCCTCATTGCAAAACTTAGGAGAAGTGGAATCCAAGGCAACATGATGAAATGGATCCAGTCATACTTGCATAACAGGAGAACTAGAGTCACTCTTGACGGTCTGCAGAGCAGAAAAGTGTTGCTCCATCAGGGGGTACCTCAAGGAGGAGTAATTTCCCCAACACTCTTCCTTGTTTACATCAATGACCTGGTGAAAGATCTCCCTGCAAGAGTTAAAGCTGCCTTATATGCAGATGACCTAGTACTCTGGTGCGCTGATGAAAACGTCACCACAGCAAATTATCAGAAGGTTGCTGGATTACAGACATTGTCCCATAGAAGAGACACAAAAACCATGATCCAGATGGAAAAGTACAACAGTATGCAAATGCACCCAATGAAGGCAAGACTAGATGATCTGGCATTGGGACGTCTAAAGCGTAGCAGCTTTGTGCATCGGGGGAAAAGACTTATAAGACAGCATCAAGAAGACCTATCCATGAAGACAACACCACTGAAGCCCACCCTATACCCTGTACCATGGGAGCAGGCCAGCAGTGCCCTCCAAATTAATACATCAGTCAGTGGTCTCACAAGTGGATGTGAGTATAATGATCTGCAAAAACGAACTGCTACATTGAGTATGATCCAAGAAAGCTATCCCGATCAATCATGATACATGCCTATACAGATGGATCAGCAACTAATGCTGTTAGGAATGGAGGTGCCGGTATCTTTATCTCATATCCTGACAACCACTATGAGACTAGGCACATTCCCACTGGTAAATTCTGTTCCAACTATACAGCTGAGGTTCAAGCTCTAGAGCAAGCTGCAAATATGATTTATAAACACCAACTCTGGACTGCCACCAGGTAGTCATCCTCACAGATGCACTGTCTGTCCTGCAAGCTCTCAAGGGTGGTAAACTCCCGCATCTGAGAAATGAACTAAACAAGGTAGCTGCCAAAAAGAGAACCATACTTCAGTGGGTACCATCTCATTGTGGTGTACCCGGAAATTAAAAGGCAGATAAACTTGCAAAAAAAGGAGGAGAATGTGAACAAGAAGATAATGAAGTCACATACTTTGAGAAAAAGAGAGCTATCCAGACTATCAGAAGAGAACAGAACCAACCCAAAGACGACTATCACACTCTCGACCGGCAGGGATAGATAACTATTTTTCGACTCAGGACAGGGCATAACAAACTGAATAAACACATGCACAAGCTACGATTGTCTGCTTCACCACTGTGCACATGTGGATTAAACGAACAAACTGCTGAGCATGTTCTACAGAACTGTCCTCTGTATGACCAGTTAAGAAAGATATACTGGCCCAATGACTCAACACTAAACTCAAAGCTATATGGAGTTAAAGAGGAACTTCAAACAACAGTCGAATTCATCATGAGAACTCGTCTGACGGTGTAATCATCAAAGATGCGATTATTCTTATTATTAGTTCTGCTAGGGGATTAACTCATTAATATGTATGTATATATGTATATATACCAACAAGAACTTGAACTCAAACTTAAATAATTTATCAAGTCTGATGGTACATATTTACAATTTATTTAACCTATACCGTTTATCTTTTCGGTTAGGCAACGTAGAATGAACTCAAATGTATTTACATTATAAAATAAATAAGCATGGAAAGTTAACTATCAAAGTGGATCACTGTGATAAATTTTACCTTTTGATCAACCATTATCTAATACATATATGTTTTGTCACTCTTACTGGAATGTGAAGTAGTAATCATCAAATTTATGTCCACAAGGATTCACCATACACTGAATTTTATCTGTTTATTATACATATTAGAGGTAGAGTCTGAATAGGCTGACCAGTGGCGTGGTGTTGCCACTTATCTTCTATATAGAGATCAATCACACTCCCGCCATGGACTAACACGTCTGTGAATTGCTAGGCAGTGGATGCTTGGTATCTGTCTCCAATGACTTTAAGAGTACTTGCACCTCAGAGTCCAACAGAGATAGATGATTCCTATTCTTCTGGTAGTTTGCAGGATAAAACCCTCAGGCAAAACACACAAGCTGTTAATGGGCATCTAATGTCTGCTCTACAGATGCGGTTGGCAAATGTACAAGACGTTTACACTTTTACCGCTTCTTCTGTCCCGCTGTGTTGTTTCAAATTTTGTGGCCTCAATTTAGCCAAGGGCAAGGTCTTATATACTAGCACATCCGCCGTATCGGATGGCATGGGGCAAAAAAGGTTGTTAAAATCTCAAAATGAGGCATAATTTTGCTCTCTGTTCAATTAGTAAAAATTATTATCTCAATAATCTTTCTTACCTATGGGCGATTTTGGTCATCTGAAGCTTGAATTATACTGTGAATTATTCTGTATTGATCTATCTACTAATTGGTTAGTTTGCAAAATGCATTTTAATCTATGCTTACTTTTAATAGATAAATTGGGGGACTAGCCTGATGCATAGAGACCCTTTCACTCGATATTTCTATCTTACTAAAATACTATTCGAGAAAGTTTTTACACCTACCTCTAACGTAACATTCCCGTTGTTGAACTATATAATCCTTTCCGGTGATACTTCTTTATTCTTTCCAAAATTAAATGGCATTGTACCATCGGTTACACAAAATGGGCCTCTACGTTCAAGCCCAGTACGGTTCACAACACACACCAAGAAGGACGCATTTTCATTGGCTAGTGTATCAGAGAGTTCTCAACATATGGCGTGCGGTAGGGTCAGATTTACTCCTAAGTATACAGAAAACCGTGTTGTGAGACAGACTACATCACGACAGAGCTCCCCCCTTTTAAAAGCGTGAACCACCTGGTGGAGCTTTCATGTCTGAATTTACAATCACGGTATTCTCCCAATATGGGGGTTCAATCTGCTTTCCTTCTCTCCTGGTTTCCTGCAGGTGGGTGACTTCAAGTAGGCACTACTCAAGAAATTTGCCTCAACATTTGGAGATCCAGGGATAATACCGCATGTTGTGTTAATAAACAGCACAGGTGCTGCTGACTGTCTAATTGCTGATTACACTAGTCAACAACCAAAATGTACCAGAAATGAAAATAGCTGATCTTAACTAATTTTGGTGTGCTGAAAACGAAAATGACATTACAAAATGTTGATTGGCTCTAGTTTTCAAGATATATGTTACTAGTTTATTTAATTACGGTCAATTTATATATATGGCGCAACTGTGGTGGGCGATTGCATAATTTTTTCTAATGACCAATAAAAATGTAACTAGAAGTTGATGATGCAATCCTACCTATGATTACATCACCTTTGTGTATAAATATCTTATCTCTGATAAAATTGTGCCATTAGTTAGTGCATTTGTCCTTATCAAAAGTATCATAGTTAGAAATGCCTAGGACATGTGTGAACAGTGCTAATAATTTTTGTTATATATGTGGTGAGGTGACATTTCTATCAAAAACGAAATATAACTATGCCTTTTGCAGTCCCAATGATTTGGAGAGAGCCCACTGATCATCTCAACAACTGTTACTTTTGCATGGTCCCTCCAATTGGGAAAGGCATATCAAAGAAGAAAAAATGGACTCTGGAATATCCAAACATCCCCTCTGCAATACGTCCGGTACCACATGGTGATGACCTACCAGTTCCCAAAGTGCCAGAATCATTTTCAGCTGCTTCCACTGATGAAGAAGAGGACATTGGTGGTCCTGAACCATCAACCTCAAGCGACCCAGATTTTGAGCAAACTACATCCACTAAACCACACTTAATAACCCAAGGTGAACTGAATGATCTTGTAAGAGATCTGAATTTACCGAAGAACAAGGCGGAGCTTTTGGGTTCCAGATTGCAACAGTGGAATCTCCTGGCAGAAGATGTTACAATTTCTGTGTATAGGAACCGCCAGACCTTTCTGCGTGTCACAACATTTCTGGTTTAATGGCAGCCCCCAAAATCAAATGCATACCGGAAGAGTGGAGGCTTTTCATTGATTCATCCAAGACGAGTCTTAAAGCTGTTTTGTTGAATAATGGTAATGTGTTACCGTCAATTCCAGTTGGTCACGCAGTTCATATGAAAGAAACTTATGACAACATTAAGCAGCTTTTGAAGTGTATAAACTACGATCATCATCATTGGCCACTTTGCGGTGACTTAAAAGTGGTCGCTCTTTTGCTTGGACTACAGGGTGGATACACCAAGTACTGTTGCTTTCTCTGTGAGTACAATGAAATTGTAGAAAATCTCCTTCAGAAGTATAAGAGTCCTGGCTGCAACATGTCTTTGAAAATTCATTTTCTGGATTCTCATCTGGATTTCTTTACGTCAAACTGTGGAGCGGTCAGTGATGAGCATGGTGAACGATTTCACCAGGACATTGCTGCTATGGAGACAAGGTATCAAGTCAATTGGAGCCCTTCAATGCTTGATGATTACTGTTGGACTGTGACAAGAGACACCTCATCGATTGACTACAAGAAGCAAGCAAAGAGAGCTCGAACAGCGACTGAATAATGACGGAATGGGTTCAAATGTGCATTTTAAAAACATGATATGTAAATAATGTTTTTATTTTTTTCTATCATTTTATGTTGAAATATCAATTAATTGAGTATGTAACCACAATTTTTATAATGCTAAAGTAGAAAGACTAGCTGTTCACCCCAGAGAATTAAACAAGCATACATTATTTGTATTACTGTAATGTAAATTCATCATTTAAAAAAAAAACCAGAGCCAATTGGGGAATTTCATTATGATATTTGAAATCAGCATGTCAAAATCAATAAGAAATGGTATATTTAATTTCTGGTACAAATAACTTTTGAAAATTTGTTGACTAGTTGA
Source organism: Oreohelix idahoensis (assembly GCA_024509875.1). NCBI lineage: Eukaryota > Metazoa > Mollusca > Gastropoda > Stylommatophora > Oreohelicidae > Oreohelix > Oreohelix idahoensis. The sequence continues at coordinate 64,341 of JAMPIV010009739.1, forward strand.
TAAAGTTGATAAAGTTGAATATTTTATTCCGTTAATGATATCCACCAAAAGGATAAATATAAGTGGATGGAAGCAGACATCATCATCATCAGTTGATAAGATCTCTATGGTGTTGTTTGCTCCACTGTAGTGTATGGAATGTCAACTTGACCTACGCAGTGGTGTGTAGACATGGATTGAGTGTATAATGTGCGAATGATAATAAAGGTTCGTGGTGTTGACAAAAAATGTTCTTTTCTCACACTCATGTATGGCTGGAAGTCATCGACACCAACGACTGTGTACCTTTACTAAAGTTTAATTGGACGTACACACTCGACAGCACAGATAGTGACAAATCACAGGTTGGCATAATACATCATAGTACAGTGGATAACTGGTCTTGCAATGTTATGTTACATGGGCACTCATGTAGATTAATATTATAATGGACTGTCAGTAGCCAAGCCCTCAGTATCGCCCATACATATATATCATCTGACTTCACTGACTGAGCACGTCAGCTTATAAACAATATTTCAGATGGCTTCTAAACCTAATCTCGTTTAGCGACGATTCTCCCACATAATGTTCAGCACATATTTTTTCCATATAATAATATTGAACCGCTGATAAAGGGTTCTCATGTGTAGCAGTGATCTCTGGACTAAACAAGCGATAATACGGGCATCCCTTTTCTCTTCTTGAAAGTCACTACATGTTTTGGTTCCAAGATGGCTTCACTCGTGAGCTGTCACTCACGTTTGGATACAGATAATGAATCTGTCCTAAAGTTAGTCATTCATAAAACATTGCATTGCTCTGTAGATTTGATCATGAACAATTGACTGCATTCTACAGAATATAGTGCTGCTAGGAATCGAAGTCGTTTTCATCGAGTCAAATATATTCTCTTATCGAAAATGGTGGCTTCGTACGAGAGTTCATAAAAGTATCTTGGATTACCTTGGTATAAGAAATATGAAACTGCCATTCCTTGGCAATACGAATAAACACTGGGGTAAAGCATACACGATAGGTCTAGACGACTATCACTTTCCCCACAAATACTGAGATCACTTTTTCCCCGGCGACAGGCCGACATAGTAAACACAGTCCCTATCAGGACGAAGCCAAATCACACCACACTCTAGCGACACATCCGCCGAATAGCCTTTGACCTCTCTAGAGACAACAGAACATATAGTTCGACTTAGATATGTAAAGATATACAGATATAAGACAGACTCGTCCTACTCAGACAAACAATACACATAAATTCAGGCCATAGATATTCTGAAGCAAGAACAATCTATTACTACCCAAACAAAGAATAAATCGCAGAAAACTGGATTTATCCGCGGAGTTTGATCGAAGAGACGGCACAACTTTCAAGGGAAGTAACTCAATAATGACTTTCCCTTAAGCACTAAAAAATTACCTATGTATAATATTGTAAGATATCAAAGACTGCACGTAACAGTCTTACCACAGCTCCCGGGAAAAAAATGGAACATTTTTTTTTTTTTTTGAAATACATCTAGGAGCAACGTACAATAGGCTCACAACGCATGAATAATGCGCAGATGAAAATATTAGGAATACCTATAACGCCTAATATGAGGCTAAGTCGACTTATGGAGCGACTGGTGAGAATGTGTCTCATAAACTGAGAGAAATTATTTCTCTACAAGTATATTTTTCCAGGAAGGTGTCATCAAAGTATAATATAATTCTGGCAATTACACAATGCCTAAAAAATTCATATCATCATTTCGTATTAGATATCTTAAATTTATGATTTATGAAGAAAAAATCATCAAAGCACAGCGGTGAATAAACATCAATGAACCGCTATGTAGTGATACAATCATTATATTATTAAATTACAAATGTGTATCTATCATGATATAGAAAAGGAACTACTATAGAACTAGACATATCAAGAAGTCTAAGCCCTAATAGTTATGTGGAATCATGTGGGCATCTTGACAGAATGTCTGCCATCACATTATCTGATCCACGAATAGCTCGCACAGAGAAATGAAAAGGTTGAAGAGCAATTGCATATCGAGTAGACCTCGAGCTCTTCAAATTCTTACTCTGTATAGCAGTAAGAGCTTTTTGGTCGGTTTCTACTATGAAATGTGCGCCTAGAAGGAATCTCTGTAGTTTGAGGATCGACCAAACCATAGCTAATAGCTCACGGTCTAAAACCGAATAATTCCTTTCTGCCGCATTAAGTTTTCTGGAAATATACATTACAGGATGCAGAGTTCCAGAGTACTCTTGCATTAGTGCCGCTCCAATCCCAGTGGATGAAGCGTCACTACGAAGAACGAATGTCTTATCTTTAGTGGGTAGCACTAAAATAGGTGGTGTTGAAAACAGTGTTTTAATCTTATCCAGAGAGCATTGGCATTCCTGAGACCAGTGGACCACATTAGGCGAACCTTTCTTTAGAAGTGTTGAGAGAGGTGCCATGATAGAGGATAGATTCTGAATGAATCTGCCATAAAATTGAATAAGACCTAACAGACTTCTCACCTGTTTTTTTAGTCTTAGGGATTGAGATGTTAAGTATCTTACTAGTATTATGGTCCTCTGTCTTTAGGAAACCATGACCAACTCGGTGGCCTAGGAAAGAAATTTCGCTAAAACCAATATAGGCTTTAGAGGGTTTCGCTGTCAGGTTGTGCTCACGCAAAGTAGACAGCAATTCATCTAACCCTAAATAGTGATCTTCCCAAGTATCGCTGAAAAGACAGATGTCGTCTAGATATGCAATGACATCTGACCGATAAGATAGGATTCGGCGCATCATGCGTACGAACGTAGCTGGTGCGTTCATAAGACCGAAAGGCATAAAATTCCATTGGAACAAACCTCTAGGTGTTGAAAAAGCCGTGAGAGGTTTGGCGCGTTCAGATAAAGGAACTTGCCAATATCCTTTAGACAAATCAAGTTTAGTGAAAAAATGAGATTTGGAGAGTCGAGTAAGTAGCTCTTCCAGTAAAGGCATAGGTTCGGCATCGAACTTCGTTACTTGATTCAATTTTCGATAGTCAACGCAAAGACGTATGTTATTGTCTTTTTTACGCACAATAACCATCGGCGAAGAATATGCAGAGGTGGATGGTTCGATTATTTTCAAATCTATCATCTCATCCAACTCTTTCTCGACCTGTGCTTGAAAATGTATAGGTATAGGATAAGATCTAACCCTAATAGGAGTATGGTCAGTTAGAACAATGTCATGTTGAATGACATTCGTTTGTCCAGGGATGTCAGTGAGGAAAATGG
>JAMPIV010009740.1:0-150000 GCA_024509875.1 Oreohelix idahoensis
CATATTAATACTACTTATTTTTGTTATTAAAATAACAAAACTATTCATACTATATTATTTTTTTGATTATACTGTAAACAGTTCATAGTTATTTTAGTGATAACAGTCTAATGACAGTGTTCATATCGTGATTATACGACACGTGTACAGTTTTCATACTGTACTTTTTTGTGTGATTAGGCCTTATACAGTATTACTTATTTTTCTGCTTTAATATATTCATAATGGATCCTAAGTGTAGTGACAAAGTTAAAAGAACCCATAAGGTTCTCAATTTGCAAGAAAAGCTTAAGCTAATCAAGCTTAATGAACAAGGCATCTTAAGTGCTGAAATAGGCCGAAGGCTAGGTGTACCAAGCACTGTATACAGTTAGCACAATTGTAAAGAACAGAGCTAAAGTGTTAGAGGAAATTAAAAACGCTACGCCAGTGCATACCAAACTTATTAGAAAGCGGCACAATTTAATTGGTGAGATGGAGAAAGTGTTAAATGTGTGGATTGAAGACCAAGTCAGCCACAACATTCCTCTAAGCCAAGATCTTATCCAGGCTAAAGCACAAACTTTATTTAATGCAATGAAGGCTGAACAAGGAGAGACATCAGCTGAAGAGACATTTGGAGCTAGCAGGGGCTGGTTTGAGAAATTTAAGAAAAGGTCAAATTTGCATAATATAGCAGTGAAGGGAGAATCAGCTTGCGCAGATACCGCAGCTACAGGAGCTTTTCAAGTGAAGCTTGAAACAATTATAGAAGAAGTTGGCTACACAAAGCAGCAGATCTTCAACGTAGAATAAATTTCGACAGAAGTTCAAAAGTAAATAGTGGGCTAGAACACCAAATAGCCTGTTACAGAGAACTTCTTAGGGAAAGGAAGAAGACATCAATGAGGTAAACGTCTTTGCTCTCCTTTTTCAAGACGCACCCGCCACAACCAACTTCAGTCACCCCTCCCTCTAACCTTTCACATTCCGAGCCATCAACATCAGCCCCAGCCCCAGTTAGATCTTTTTCAAAGTGCCCTTCTCAAATAATTAGATTGAAATCCTCCAGTTCTGAAGATGAGCCACCTCAATTTTCTCCATCTGGTGTTCTAAGTCTAGAATCCCCCTAAATTACCAACATTCAAAACTGTACATACTGTATATATTCATCGTCTACTTGCTCAAGAATGATTTTAAGGTAAGATGCTATTTACGTATTTTTTTATTTATTACTGTATTTTCTTTACTCTTATGTTTATTTCTGTTTATCTAGGTGTTGCACGCATTCGCAAGTGTTATATAGTTAGTTATTTTCGTTTTTTGGCGGCCCTAATGCATTTGTAAGCTAAATAAAGGCTATGCTTCGACTTTCGTCGATTTTCGACTTTCGTCATAGCTCTGGTCCCTAACCTGTCGAAAGAGCGAGGTATTGGTGTGTATATATATATATATATATATATATATATATATATATATATATATATATATATATATATATATATATATATATATATATATATATATATATATATATATATATATATATATATATATATATATATATATACTGTTCAAAAAAAGAAACGCATAGCTATCCGAGGGCGCGTTTTTATGAGTTTGTAAGTAAAATTTGGTGCTAGGGTATATAAAAACCAGCCTCAAATGTTCTTTACAGTGTCACATGCACGTGTTGATCTGAATTGCGTTCGTTTTTGTAATCGTTACAACGCAGTAGTTAATAGTGTATATGAAGCAATTTTTGACCACAGCTCATGTTGCTCGCACGTGAAAGCAACAACATTTGGGGTGAACACTATTCACTGACTACGCAACTGAAACCCTATAAAAGGATAACGCTACACACAAAAAATTCAGTTAATTTTCAAGCAGACATTTATGCCGTCTCTATCGATAAATTTAAGGAACATTGCAATTGGCCGTTTGCACGCAGGCGAAAGTCAAAGTCAGGTTGCCAGGCATCTAAACGTGCATCAGAGTACCATCAGTCGACTTTGGCACCGGTTCCACGCATCCATGCCCAGAAGATGCCAGTCGCTGATCGATGCAAGTGAAGGCCACACACCATACTAACGGGAAAGCCCGTACGCCAAAAACTCTCGTGACTCAGATGCAAAACAACTGTCAATTGATTGGTTGAACCCTAAGGTATTCTTTTGTGCAATTTGAACAATTAACTCATTAAATTAAAAAAGTTATTGAATGTCAAAATTGTGGCTATGTGTGTGCCTTCAGTAGCTATACGTTTCTTTTTTTGAACAGTATATATATATAAGTTTTCTCTGTTATATTTTTCCTAATACATGTACAATGAAAGTTCCCTTTATTCTCGCCGTTTGAACGTTGGTCACATCTAAGGGACGTAACTGTGGTTCTTCTTCTTCTTCCTCGTTCGTCCTGAAAAGAACGTTGGTTGCGTTGTGTCCGTTTACAGTGAAACTGCGATATTTGTGCCTTTCGGCCGACACATCCGACTTCAGCACGGCATTTCTTAGGACCGGGTTTGCCTTCCCTCTTCGATCTCTACTCTCTCAGCCAGACTGCAGTGACGCAGCCTGTTTCCAGGACCACCACTTGGAGGTGGAGTAGGGTCTTGCTCAGCTCTGGTTCACTGACCATGACGCAAGCAGTCAAGCTATGAGTCGCTTACTGCATTCCTCACTTTTGATGCGTCTTAGGTCCCGTAAAGGGATGTAACTGTGGTAGAAAGTTAAACATTAATTGTATTGTTTCCCTTATATGTACTCTCCCGAAAATAGTAACACTCAACGAAGAAAAGTCGGTGTAGAACCCAGTTTCATTCCGGAAACGGATTTAACTCCTCATTTTGTTCAAAATAACCTTAAAATGTAAGTTTTTTTTATTGTTTCTTCAAGACAAAATTTTAATTTAAAGTATTGCAGACATTATTATGGATCAAAATTATAAGATGGCTGCGAAACGAGCTGCAGATGCTAAGAGGAAGAGACGATCGTGTCAATCACAACGAGCAAGCGAGAAAGAACTTTTATATTGAATTGAAAAATATTTTTAAAATATATTACAGTTTTTGATTTACTTCCGTCATTATTGACGGGTTATTGCTAGTTCATACAATAATGCGGATGGGACGCACACAGAGAAAACCTGTTAATGGGAGTACAAGGCAGCTATTCTTCTGGAATCACCAAAGGGGGGGAGAAGATAGGTAGAAGAACACAAAAGAACACTTGGAAAAGAGAACTGGAGATAGACATATAGGGGATGAAGAAAACGTGGAAACACATGGAGCCTTTGGCACGAAACAGGAAGACTTAGCATACGTTTTTGAAGGTCTATGTTCCTTAGGGAGCTGAGAGTGATGATGATGAATGAAAGTACCCACTTGCCTTTTATATAATTAATTTGTCATGCTTCTCCATGTTTGCACTCTTTGATTATGACAAGATAAGCCCATGACTCCGCTTCCTGCACGGTTATAGTTCATATGCTACTGATATTTTTTTTTCGTGAGTGATCTCCCCTTTCCAATATGGCGACTTAATTTTTGACTAACGATTTTTCCCCTTTTGGTTAGAAACAAGTCAAGCAGAGAGACCACAATGCTGCCTTGCAGGTAGGCTGGAGACAGTCAGAGGGCTAAGAAATGGAACCCGACATAAATGCCTATTAAAATCGGATGCCCTGGGCCACAGGTCTAACGAAACAGTGCAACGTACGCCACTTGATGATGACGTCATTAAAAAGTAAACAAAATGTCGCTAACACCGTAGAGTCCCGCCGGGCTGCACAGAGGCAAAGGGCAAGAATTACTGGCTGAACATCTGCTTCAAAGATACCCAACATTTGTGGAACTGAGAAATCACATGTTGCTGACACCAGTACCATTCGTGTAAAAGCTCTACGGAGATGCAAATTGCCTGAAGCTAATTACTACTTTCTTTGAAAAGATTCAAGTAGACTTCTGAGAATGTACAAAGAAGAAGAAGAGCATGCTACTAATATGAAGACACAGACGGACAAGAAAAATAATATGCTGGACCCTAGAGAAGTAGACAGGAAGTCTTCGAGATAAATTCTCCAAAAAAAGAAAAATTTGAACAAAGAAAAGATAATACAGAGATAAATGCCAAGACTATGGTTGAGTCATGAGTTTCTTATTCTTATTTGTACACAATATCATACTACACCGACGATGCACAATGCCCGGATGAAGAAACTATTTTCGCATGATTCCGCTCACGCCGATTTCATGGCTTGTATTATTATTATTTAGTTTGCATGTTCACTACTTAGTTCTAGCTTTCTTTCCTTTGATGTTCTTGTTCGTCTGTCCCTGGCGAAGGCCTTGTGGCCGCAACTTAGGCAGTTTTCTTTGTCCGTAGTTCTTGTTAGAAGTTATTACCTTCTTTTTTATAACTCATCGCTCGCTGATCATCTAAATCCTCCTCAGTTTCTTACACACTATAACGAAAAATTAAAGGACCCTTTTTTGACAATAACAATTCCTTATATTTCACAAACGCTCTACACTGTCATTGCTTTATGATACAGACTTCGTTCACCATAGCATATCTTTGTTAAATTTGCAGTCACATTTTCCCGTTCCTGATCACAACATTCGAAACTTTGTGAGCTCGTTTTATTTTGTTATTTGTTAACAAAAATAATGTGTGAGATTCTTTGTTTTTAACTAAGTCATCCTTTAGGGATTAAGCTACTCATTATATGGGTATGTTTTTTGTATTTGTGCGTTTTATTAAAGTGGGTCAATGCACTACTGTGTAGCATAATAATTATATCTTCACAAATTTTTTCACTTAGATTTTAGGATGAAGAAAAAACTCCCTGGGGCACTATCGTCTCAGCATCATCTAATCATCTGACGCTCATCTGCAGTCCTTGCAAATCTGATCTCAGCAGGAGACACATCATCAGATATGCTATGAGCTGGACATGAAATGCTGCACACTGTACCACCATGTGGTAGATTACTAACCAAAAAAGGCTGGCGAAATTTCAGCTACTACAAACATTACGAAAGAAATATGGAGCATTAATATCTTGTTTTAATTGATGGTATTGAACGCATATTTATTATGATGACAAACGTGATGTAAAGTCTTATTTAAAAAGTGAGAAACAGAACATCAACTGAAATATTGTATCTGCACGTCCTTCCATAGAACGGAATGCAAAATAGTTCACTGTCCACAGGGGTGGAGCACACCATAAATGAATTAGGCAGTTCCTTGAGTGTGTGTGTTTAGTGAGTAGTAGCGTAGGGAGGAAACGGTTAGTATTCAGGCGCTGGCACATAACTTTTATATAGCAAAATACTCCGATTTTTCAGGCGTTGGAATTTCAGGCGTTTGGCACATGACTTTTTATAAAGCGATATATATTAGCCGGGGTGACTTCCTCTGACGATCAGACGAATGACTTGTTATATAGCAATAAATTTGTTCGATAATGGCGGGCGTGTTGTTTATACAAAATACTTAGACAATATATATAAAAAATATAAAAAATCGATAATGACGGATAATATAAAAATCAATAATGGCGGGTTAGTAGGTTACTAAGGGGGTTTTTGAAGCGAGTGGGGGCTTTTTGGGCTGGCGAGGGTGACGACGCATGGGTGTAATGTGGTGTAGCTGGCGGTTGTAGGTTTAGGGGGGATTTTTGTGTGTTGTGGTATTGTTTTGTTATGTGTGTTGGTGTGTTTGTTTATACATATATACATACAATATATATATATATATATATATTGTATGTATATATGTATATATTCATACAATATATATATATATATATATATATATATATATATATATATATATATATATATATATATAAAATATAAAAAATCGATAATGACGGAAATAAAAAACAATCGATGATAATGGATTAGTAGGTTACTAAAGGGGTTTTTGAAGCGAGTGGAGTCTTTTTGTACGGCGGGTGACGATGTATGTTGGGGTGTAGCTGGTGGGTGTGGGTTAGGGGGGTTTTTGTGTGTATGACTCAGGAGTGACGTGTTAGAGACTTGATTAGGACCAGCATCAAGAGGTGGGAGTGAAAGTTAGAGACTTGGCTATACCAGAACAAGCATTGCGAGGTGGGAGTGACGTGTTAGAGACTATACTAGGTCTAACATCAAGAGATGGAAGGGAAGTGTTAGAGACTTGGCTATACTTGGACCAGCATCGAGTGGTGGGAGTGAAGTGTTAGAGACTATACCAGGGACAGCAGCGAGAGGTGGGAGTGAAGTGTTAGAGACATGACTATACTAGATCTGGCATCAAGAGGTGGGAGTGAAGTGTTAGAGACTTGATTAGGTCTAGCATGAAGAGGTGGGAGTGAAGTGATAGAGACTTCACTATACTAAACAAGCATTGCGAGGTGGGAGTGAAGTGTTAGAGACTATACTAGGTCTTACATCTAGAGGTGGGAGTAAGTGTTAGAGACATGACTATACTAGATCTGGCATCAAGTGGTGGGAGTGAAGTGTTAGAGACTAGATTAGGTCTAGCATGAAGAGGTGGGAGTGAAGTGATAGAGACTTCACTATACTAAACAAGCATTGCGAGGTGGGAGTGAAGTGTTAGAGACTATACTAGGTCTTACATCTAGAGGTGGGAGTGAAGTGTTAGAGACGTCACTATACCAGATCCAGCGTCAAGAGGTGTTAGAGACTTGATTAGGACCAGTAGCAAGAGGTGGGAGTGAAGTGTTAGAGACGTGACTATATTAGGGCTAGCATGAAGAGGTGGAAGTGAAGTGTTAGAGACCTGACTATACCAGGACCAGCAGCGAGAGGTGGGAGTGAAGTGCTAGAGACTTGACTATACCAGGGCCAGCAGCTAGAGGTGGGATTGAAGTGTTAGAGACTTGCCTATACCAGGGACAGCATCTAGAGGTGGGAGGGAAGTGTTAGAGACTATCTTAGTGCCAGCGTGAGAGTGAAGTGTTAGAGACTTTACCAGGACCAGCAGCGAGAGGTGGGAGGGAAGTGTTAGAGACTTGATTACGACCAGCAGCGAGATATGGGAGTGAAGTGTTAGAGACGTGACTATATTAGGTCTAGCATGAAGAGGTGGGAGTGAAGTGATAGAGATTTGACTATACTAGGTCTAACATCTAGAGGTAGCAGTTAAGTGTTAGAGACATGACTATACTAGGACCAGCATCGAGAAGTGGGAGTGAAGTGTTAGAGACTATACCAGGAACAGAAGCAAGAGAGGTGGGAATAAGGTGTTAGAGACATGACTATACTAGGGCCAGCATCAAGAGGTGTGAGTGAAGTGTTAGAGACGTGACTATAGCAGGTCTAGCGTGAACAGGTGGAAGTGAAGTGATAGAGACTTGACTATACTAGGTCTAACATCTAGAGGTGGGAGTGAAGTATTAGAGACATGACTATACTAGGACCAGCAGAGAGAAGTGGGAGTGAGGTGTTAGAGACATGACTATACTAGTACCAGCAGCGAGAGGTGGGAGTGAAGTGTTAGAGACTTGATTAGGACCAGCATTGAGAGGCTGAGTAAAGAGGAAAATTTAAAAAAGCGATAATGTAAAAATAGGACAGGGAATTTCCGTTGCTTGGTGACTGAAATTACATAATCTATACTAGCGGGGTTCCATACTTTTCGACCGTAACATTTGTGACAAAACCAAGAAATTATGGATTGTACGCGCATGCGCAGTACTTCTGTGAAAGATTGTGGGGTCGTTATCGGTGTAAACATGTCTTTTTATGTAAAAATATGACAAGGAATTTCTGTGTTGGGGTGTAGCGGGGGACACGGGAATAAGACAATATAGATATAACTATTGTCGTTAGATGGTAGGTGGGGTATGGGGAGGGCGCGGGGGTATTGATGTTGGCAGGTGGGGTGATGAGGGTTGAGAGAAAAACCAACGGGTTTATATAAGTCAGCAGTGCGTTGGTGTGTTTGTTTATACAATATACAAAGACAGGTAGACAACAGTTATACAATATAGATAACAAAAGATCAAGGTTATATGAATAGAAGTATATATGTATATTTTATTTTCAAACAGCAGTTAAAAAAACATTATATGAGCAGGGTCACATATTAGAAGACGGTTAGATGGAAAGAGGGAGGCGTGTGCAATTTTTATTTATTTATTTTCAAACAACAGTAACGAAAGGGACATAATGGAAGAGAGCTGTTTTTAGCTGGAACGAGGCGACGTGGTAACATTGTCGGCGTGTGCCTGTCTTTATATGTAACAGGACAGGGAATTTCCGTTGTTGGATGAGTACAGCTAAAAGTCTAGCTTATTGTGATGTTTATTGAGCTCCTTAGTACAGTTGTCCTGCCCCGCGCTTGTTGTTTTAGTGAGAACCGCCAAAAACGTGTGTTTGTCTATTGTGTTGTGATGTTTTATTCAGCCCCTTAGTACTAGATTTATCGTGCTCCCCGAAACAACCCAGGGGTTCTCTTCTCATATTGCTTCCTACTATGGCATTTCTGACAAACGATTCGTGTTTTACCCTCACTAGTAAGAAAACTCGGCTCGATGGGCTTCGCGAAACTTCGCGCTGAAAACCATTGCTCGTATACTTTATCTAAGAAAAACATTATACAAACAGAACACATAATAGAAGAGAGCTATTTTTTTAGATCGGAAGAGGTGTAGTGGTTACGTTATCGTTATGTACCTGTCTGTTTATGTAAAAAAAAGAACAGGAAATTTCCGTTGTTGGGTGAATGTAATTACATATTGATACAGGTGCTGGGCCATTGGGTAGTTTTCTTTATTATTTATAGTATGTCACGAGTAATAAGTCTACACAGGCCAATGTACAGCTAGTGGTATGTAAGTGGACCCCCCCCCCCAAGTTTATGTATAATGAAATAATAATACAAACTGAAAAGAACATAAACTTGTTTCCGATAGTCTATATTTAGCGCTGACGTCACCACCCTAACCGAAGCCATTCGACCCTCTATGCTAACGGATTTTCACGCGATCTGCGCTCAATGGTTTCCTCGCGAAGTCTGCCCCGACCCTCGATCTGGTTTCATAACTAGCGGTATCACAGTTAGCGTCACTTCGGCGGACTTAACACCACGTGGCTTACACATACCTTGTGTATATCATCAATGATAAACTCTCTCTGGGCACCGAAATTGATAGCCTCATTAACAAAGCTGCAGCTACCTTTACCCGCCTCACATCAAGTGTTTGGGGAAACGCCAAACTCACAACGAAGACCAAAGCTGCCGTATATAACACCTGCATCACCAGTACACTTCTATATGTTAGTGAGACCTGGACAATCTATGCTAAGCAAGAAAGAAGGCTCAATACCTCCCATCTACCGTGTCTGCGCCCCATCCTCGGCCTTTCGTGGAAAGATAAAGTACCAAATGTTGAGGTGTTGTCACGTGCTGGCCTTCAAAGCCTGTATAGCCGGCTGAGACAGAGAAGCCTACGCTGTCTTGGCCATATCTACCGCATGAAAGATGGTCGCCTTTGAAGAAATGTTTGGCGATTAGCAGAAATATTTTAAGAAATATTTGACAATTGTTTGTAGTATTTGACAACGGTTAGAAATATTTGACAACTGGAAGACCCGTTTGAAGAAATATTTGACAGCTAACAAAAACATTTGCATAAATATTTGGCAACTGTAAGAAATATTTGAAGAAATATTTGACAACTTGAAGAAATATTTGCCAAGTGGAAGAAATATTTTGACAACGGTAAGGAAATATTTGACAAGTGGAATAAATTTTTTTTGCCAAGTGGAAGAAATATTTTAACAACGGTAAGAAATATTTTGACAACTGTAAGAAAATATTTAACAAGTAGAAGAAATTTTTTTGCCAAGTGGAAGAAATATTTTGAGAACGGTAAGAAATATTTTGACAACGGTAAGAAAATATTTGACAAGTGGAAGAAATATTTTGACAACGGTAAGAAATATTTTGACAACGGTAAGAAAATATTTGACAAGTGGAAGAAATTTTTTTTGGCTAAGTGGAAGAAATATTTTGACAACGGTAAGAAATATTTTGACAACGGTAAAAAAATATTTGACAAGCGGAAGAAATTTTTTTGCCAAGTGGAAGAAATATTTTGAGAACGGTAAGAAATATTTTGACAACGGTAAGAAAATATTTGACAAGTGGAAGAAATATTTTGACAACGGTAAGAAATATTTTGACAACGGTAAGAAATATTTGACAAGTGGAAGAAATTTTTTTTTGGCTAAGTGGAAGAAATATTTTGACAACGGTAAGAAATATTTTGACAACGGTAAGAAAATATTTGACAAGTGTAAGAAATATTTTGATAAGTGGAAGAAATTTTTTTGACAATCGGAAGAAATACTTAAAGAAGTATTTGACAGCTGATCTATTTACCTACAGGTTGGAACCTTTGAGCAGACCTGGGAGAAATTTTGGGGCCATCTTTGCTGATTGGAAGAAAAGCTTTTACTAAAGTTTGAAAATTGCAGAACAAAACGTAGATACCCATTTGATAGCTGGAACAAATACTTAGTTACATTTATTTAATGTACTACATTTCCGTGGTCGCCGCATGTTTGAACCGCTTGGGAGACAATATAAAACCTATCATCAGATGTCATCCGTGTGAAAAAAAGGGAAACCTTAAGTCGCGGGGGTTCGAACACACGAACGACGGAATGTTTCTTTTATAAATTTCTACTATTGCTCGCTTGTGTTTTGAACTTGTGACGTGAACAGAAATAAGCAGCAGGGTTAGTCTTACAAAGGTAAATCCCGTTGCAGCTAGGCTTCTTAGTCTACCAATACGCAAAACTCTGCACGTTAGATTTTTTTTATTACGCTTTTCTAGATAGCTATATTTAGCCTTGACGTCACCCTCTATGGTACCGGAATTTTATAAATAAGGGAGGGAAACCCGAGGCCTGTAAACAGTAAATTAATATGAAACAAATATAAAGGTATGTTATCAGGCACTCGCAGGAAATAAAGAAGTAGAACACCACTGTTCTAGTCTACTATCATTTACTGGACACAGTATTAAGGTCCTAAGGGTCTTGTTGGATTCGGCCTATACTGCTTGATAGAAATACAACAGAAGTGATTGCGTCATTAATAGGCTGAACTGCCCATGGAGGACTTCTGGTGTCGTGTATTGTGGTTCGCACTATTGACCTGCCATTGAAACATCATTTATTGATGATGCGTAGATGGCAGAGCGGATAGTGTGATTCGCTTGCATGGCTAGGCGGGGTTGTCGCACGGAAGGTCCAGTGTTCAAATCCTGGGTAAGCCACTCATGTCTGTGGTTTTTCTGTTGTCTGATGTTCTACTTCTTTATTTCCTGCGAGTGCCTGATAACATACCTTTATATTTGTTTCATATTAATTTACGGAATTTTATAAACGAGTCATGGTTTACGCGCAATGTTTTGCGCGGGCCATCGATCCGGTTCCAAAACTAGCGGTAACACAATTAGTCGTTGTAATAAAAACCAAATAAAAATACGTCAGCTCTTGGGGTATTTCCTGGAGAATACGGCTCTGTGTGTGTGTGTGTATGTGTGTGTGTGTGTGTGGGGGGGGGGATTGTCACTTACATACCACTAGCTGTGCATTGGCCTGTGTAGACTTATTACTCGTGACATACTATAAATAATAAAGAAAACTACCCCATGGTCCAGCACCTGTATCAAAATGTAATTACATTCACCCAACAACGGAAATTTCCTGTTCTATTTTTACATAAACAGACAGGTACATAACGATAACGTAACCACTACACCTCTTCCCATTAAAAAAATATAGCTCTCTTCTATTATGTGTCCTGTTTGTATAATGTTTTTCTTAGATAAAGTATACGAGCAATGGTTTTCCGCGCGAAGTTTCACGACGCCCATCGAGCCGAGTTTTCTTACTAGTGAGGGTAAAACACGAATCGTTTGTCAGAAATGCCATGGTAGGAAGTTATATGAGTAGAGAACCCCTGGGTTGTTTCGGGGAGCACGATAAATCTAGTACTAAGGGACTGAATAAAACATCACAACACAATAGACAAACACACGTTTTTGGCGGTTCTCACTAAAACAACAAGCGCGGGGCAGGACAACTGTACTAAGGAGCTCAATAAACATCACAATAAGCTAGACTTTTAGCTGTACTCATCCAACAACGGAAATTCTTTGTCCTATTGTTACATATAAAAACAGGCACACGCCGACAATGTTACCACGTCGCCTCTTTCCAGCTAAAAACAGCTCTTTTCCATTATGTCCCTTTTGTTACTGTTGTTTGAAAATAAATAAATAAAAATTGCACACGCCTCCCTCTTTCCATCTAACCGTCTTCCAATATGTGACCCTGCTCATATAATGTTTTTTAACTGCTGTTTGAAAATAAAATATACATATATACTTCTACTTATATAACCTTGATCTTTTGTTATCTATATTGTATAACTGTTGTCTACCTGTCTTTGTATATTGTATAAACAAACACACCAACACACTGCTGACTTATATAAACCCATTGGTTTTTCTCTCGCCCCTCATCACCCTACCTGCCAAAATCAATACCCCCGCGCCCTCCCCATACCCCACCTACCATCTAACGACAATAGTTATATCTATATTGTCTTATTCCCGTGTCCCCCGCTACACCCCAACACAGAAATTCCTTGTCATATTGTTACTTTAAAAGACATGTCCACACCGATAACGGCCCCACAATCTTTCACAGATGTACTGCGCATGCGCGTACAATCCATAATTTCTTGATTTTATCACATATGTTACGGTCGAAAAGTATAGAACACCGCTGGTATCGATTATGTAATTACAGTCACCCAACAACGGAAATTCCCTGTCCTATTTTTACATAAAAAGACAGGTACACGGCGATAATGTCACCCCGGTACCTCTCACCACAACACACAACAATTAAAATACCTACACAAACAAAACCCACACCCGCCAGCTACACCCCATCATACGTCGTCACCTCCGCCAGCATAAACCAAAAGCCCCGCGCACTTAAAAATCAACACCACACTGCTATAAAATTTATACTAAGCGAATGTATCGCTTTTTTATATTTTCCTCTTTATCTCACTATTGCAGGTTTTTATCGCGTTTTATGTCTGTTGTCTACCTACTTGTATGAATAAACAACACAATACCCGCACAATACAACAATTAAAATACCGACACAAAAAATGGTATAGCCAAGTCTCTAACACTGCCCTCCTACCTCTAGGTGCTGGTCCTAGTATAGTGACGTCTCTTTCACTCCAACCTCTCGCTGTTGGTCCTAGTATAGTCATGTCTCTATCACTTCACTCCCACCTCTAGATGTTAGACCTAGTATATTCATGTCTCTAACACTTCACTCCCACCTCTCGCTGCTGATCCTAGTATAGTCATAACTCTAACACTTCACTCCCACCTCTCAATGCTGGTCCTAATCAAGTCTTTAACACTTCACTCCCACCTCTCGCTGCTGGTACTAGTATAGTCATGTCTCTAACACCTCACTCCCACTTCTCTCTGCTGGTCCTAGTATAGTCATGTCTCTAATACTTCACTCCCACCTCTATATGTTAGACCTAGTGTAGTCAAGTCTCTATCACTTCACTCTTACCTCTTTATGCTAGACCTAGTATAGTCATGTCTCTAACACTTCACTCCCACCTCTCGCTGCTGTTCCTGGTATAGTCTCTAACGCTTCACTATCACCTCTCGATGCTGGTCCTAGTATAGTCATGTCTCTAACACTTCACTCCTACCTCTAGATGTTAGACCTATTATAGTCAAGTCTCTATCACTTCACTCCCACCTCTTCATGCTACACCTAATATAGTCACATCTCTAACACTTCACTCCCATATCTCGCTGCTGGTCCTAATCAAGTCTCTAACACTTCCCTCCCACCTCTCGCTGCTGGCCCTGGTAAAGTCTCTAACACTTCACACTTACGCTGGCCCTAGTATAGTCTGTAACACTTCCCTCCCACCTCTAGATGCTGTCCCTGGTATAGGCAAGTCTCTAACACCTTACTCCCACCTCTAGTTGCTGGCCCGGGTTTAATCAAGTCTCTAGCACTTCACTCCCACATCTCGCTGTTTGTCCTGGTATAATCAGATCTCTAACAGTTCACTCCCACCTCTTCATGCTAGCCCTAATAAAGTCACGCCTCTAACACTTCACTCCCACCTCTCGCTGTTGGTCCTAATCAAGTCTCTAACACTTCACTCACACCTCTCGACGCTGGACCTGGTATAGTGACGTCTCTAACACTTCACTCCCACCTCTAGATGTTAGACCTAGTATAGTCTCTAACACTTCACTCCCACCTCTTGATGCTAGACCTAATCAAGTCTCTAACACTTCACTCCCATCTCTTGATGCTAGACCTAGTATAGTCGTGTCTCTAACACTTCACTCCCACCTCTCGATGCTTGTCCTAGTATAGCCAAGTCTCTAACACTTCACTCCCACCTCTTGATGCTGGTCCTAATCAAGTCTCTAACACGTCACTCGTGAGTCATACACAAAAAAAAAAACCTAACCCACAACCACCAGCTACACCCCAACATACATCGTCACCCGCCGTACAAAAAGACTCCACTCGCTTCAAACCCTCCTTAGTAACCTACTAATCCAACATCATCGATTTTTTAAAATTTCCGTCACTACCGATTTTTTTATATTTTTTATATATATATTGTATGAATATATGTATAAACAAACACACCAACACACATAACAAAACAATACCACAACACACAAAAATCCCCCCTAACCTACAACCGCCAGCTACACCGCATTACACCCATGCGTCGTCATCCTCGCCAGCACAAAAAGCCCCCACTCGCTTCAAAAACCCCCTTAGTAACCTACTAACCCGCCATTATTGATTTTTTATATTATCCGTCATTATCGATTTTTTATATTTTTTAAATATATTGTCTAAGTATTTTGTATAAACAACACGCCCGCCATTATCGAACAAATTTATTGCTATATAACAAGTCATGCGTCCGATCGTCAGAGGAAGTCACCACGGCTAATATATATCGCTATATAAAAAGTCATGTGCCAAACGCCTGAAATTCCAACGCCTGAAAAATCGGAGTATTTTGCTAAATAAAAGTTATGTGCCAGCGCCTGAATACTAACCGTTTCCTCCTACCCTACTACTTTGGTGCCACAGTCGTGTTATCGAGTTTTGTGCAGCATTTTTAAGCAAAACCAGAAAAAAAATCATCTTTCCAGACTGAGAGATAGCGCCCGTGGATAACTGACTCCACAAAGGGAGCAACGAAAAGTAAGAATACACCATGCTACGAGATCCACACTATTAAAAGCCAATATAAGAGTGTTAGTATCTTCCTTCTACATGCGCATCTCCCTGCATCTCGCTAATTTGGCGGCTGCCTGCTTTTTTCCTTCAGAATAGCACCTGTTTCATTCCTCTGAAACAATATCAGAAACATACCTTCAGAATTTCGTGTCACATACTTATGCTCTCTTTAACAGCCTGAGAAGCGAAGACTCATCCATTCACTGTTGGGGAAGATCACTTTATTATTTGTTGAGGTTTTGACTCGATTAACACCTGCGGAAAGCCTTTCAACGTCAGTGGAATGTGAAAGCGTCACGGTTGCAAAGGCAGCTTGTATAAGGAAATGAGATTTCTTTTCTGTAAGAGTGCTCTTCAGTTTGGAAACACAATGCCAGAATTTACAAGAAAAATCTGGGTATGCCTTTTCTTTATTTGAAAATCTGGCTTAAATTTATACTGTCATGCGAATCTTTTGGCCGAATACCATCACCAATCAAGAACTGCTTACTTGGAGCAACCAAGAAGACGTGAGACAATTTCCTCCATTTTTTATCGTGTGTGTGACACAATTTCCAGTGTCTATAACTTCTCAGCAAAAATAATATCACTTGTAAAATCAAGTCATCATAACATATCCCTGAAAAATATGACATGTTTGATATTCCATACTAATGTTCCGAACGGTTTATTCGAGGCAGACACGAACTGAAACGGTGTCCATGTATCGAATATGTCGGACTCGGTGCTGTTTCGAAGCATTGTTTGACACATACACACAGTAGCCATCTCTACTCTGCAAAACAGCGAGGCAGAGAGGAACCGACACTGTATCGACACGGCAAGATGGTTTTGTATCGAACCGTTCGGGTACGATACTGTTTCGAAGCATTGTTTCGGCACATACACACAGTAGCCATCTCTACTGCACGAAGGATGGCCGCCGACCGAGCAAAGTGGAAGCAGTTTGTTACTGCAATACAAGACGCCACCAGGCGCAATGGCCACTGACTGCTTTGACAGTCGGCGGCTAAGGATCGAAGAAGAAGGAGAATGTTTGTGTTCAGAAACAACTCAGCACCTAGCTAATCCAGCTCTTC
Source organism: Oreohelix idahoensis (assembly GCA_024509875.1). Classification (NCBI taxonomy): domain Eukaryota; kingdom Metazoa; phylum Mollusca; class Gastropoda; order Stylommatophora; family Oreohelicidae; genus Oreohelix; species Oreohelix idahoensis. The sequence continues at coordinate 16,426 of JAMPIV010009740.1, forward strand.
AGTGCTCATAACCTCTGGCCCAAAGAGGTCACAAAGTTTTACATGTAACAATTTAACGCAATCTTTTGGTTCAATCAGAACGTCTAGGATTGGGAGGGCCTTTGGCGATGTTGAAGAAATGTCGAAATGCTCATGGACTTCAGTGTTTGAATTGATCAGTTACCTACACCAGGCCATTTTGACATCTCTTAGCATGTTTTATGACAACTTGGCCACATTATTTTTTTTCTTTTGAGAAAAGGGAGACTGATTGCCTATTTTTCCTAAAATTTTCAGTCCATTTAACTCAAAAGGAGAGGAGCAAGTGATTTCCAAACAGAAGACCTCCGGATTGCCAAAGGAAAAACAAAAACGACAGCAAAATGTTACAGACTATATAGATGTCTGTTTACATAGAAGAGGATGGTGAAAAATGAATGACATGATTACCAATGGGGAACTGATGCCAAGAACTAGACATGCTCAATGGAATCAGTAATTCGAAGAAGACGCTGGCGATGGACACGCAGAAGAGCAAGCTGCTAATATCATTACAACGCAGTCCTTGTTCTAGGTCCTGCACGGTACGAAAGACGAGAAGCTTTTGGATAAGAGAAATAGATACAGACCTGAAAGGAATCCAGAAGACATGGAAAGATATTGAATTTAGGGCAAGGTCTGTACTTTTTGGTATGAATTTGTTTGAAGGCATGTGCTCGTCAGGGAATTTAAGTATAAGGAAGGAATGAATGAATGAGTGTTGGATATGGTGTACTGGGTGGGGCACCAATAGTCGCACTGCTACAGCAAGATGTGGATGACCTATTGCATGTTGTCAAGAAGGTCTCTAGATATTGGCTGGTTAAGAACGAAAGAGACCTATTCGAGATAAGGACAAGAAGAAGAGAAGGCTACTGCTCTCCACCAGTGTTTTCAAATAAATCGTGGAACTTTTTCTATTTCCCTATGACATTAGCTTCCTTCCCTGATCTATGTAATAATCAACGCAGCTATACAGTTTATTAGTTAAATATATACACATATAGGGTTAGTAGACAGTAAAAAGGATGGTGGTGAAAGATAATTCACATATGCAAATGAAATATAAAAAGGTAGTTGATTAAATTTTTTCTAAATTAAGTGCTATCCTACTGATGTCCAAACTACACTGCTGTGAGTCTTTCACATTTGTTCCACTGTATGCGTATTCGATGATATGCACCGTCTGTCGAATATAGATGTATGTTACGCCGTGTCGGTTATCAAGAAGACGAGTAATTATAGCTAAAGCTCTTGCACATGCAGTAGTGAGAACTTCGAAGATATACTGTCCCTAAACGCTTGGGAATCTCTCTTTCGTTGACAAACCGTTGAAAACTGTCTCAGGAAAATGTCTGCTGTTTAATTTTGAAGAGGCACTCACTAGACTGGAGCTCTTCACAAAATGATCCCCTGGTAACAAGTGTGTTTCGTGCAATGAAACTTGCTTGAATGAATGTACCTTGTGCAATCCACGATTAGAGTAGGTGAATTCATTTCATGCACTTCCACATTGAGCAACTAAACTTGGTTCAGACTTCGAGTTATTCGAACTAGATATTTATATGCGAGTTAACTTATGAGCACTTGTTCTTGATATTTCGGCGAATATACTTGGAAACATGTGATATGTATATATATATATATATATATATATATATATATATATATATATATATATATATATATATATATATATATATATATATATATATATATATATATATATATATAACACACACACACTTAAAGAATACCAAAGTATTGACAACAGACAAAGTAAAGGCCAAACCATAAATTGAAATTGATAACGAAGACCTGGATGGTGTTAATGAATTCGAATACTTAGGATCAGTCATCAACAGCTCTGGGGACTGTGCAGTAGAAATTAAAAGAAGACTTGCAATTGCCTCACATAAACTAATACAGATGACAAACCTATTGCAAGGCACAAGCAAAGAAACAAAGTTACAACTGATCAGAGCATGTATATTCCCAGTAGCAACATACGGCTGCGAGACTTGGACACTCAATAAAACAGTTGCAAAAAAGGTTACATCATTCGAAATGAAATGCTACAGAAGGATGTTGAGAATACCCTGGACAGAAAAAAAGACCAACAGAGAGGTACTGCACTCATATATAAATATACATATATAAAATATATATATATATATATATATATATATATATATATATATATATATATATATATATATATATATATATATATATATATATATATACATACATATGTCGTGGAATATTCTAATCCACATATATAAATTATCAGGTAAATATAAAGCCTAACAAATAAATTCTAATAAAGAAAAGAGCAATGGTAAAATAACAGTGCTGTCACAAAGAATGTACTCGAAATCCCCCCTTGTTTTCTGCTTCGTCTGCAAATTGTAACGCTTTCACGTTGATAGTAAAAGCCTACTGTATTATTACCCGCTTTCTTCAATGAAACGTGTGCTGTATTTCTTGGAAAAACATTTGAGATACGCAAGCTGAACAATGACCTAATTTTAATATTTCATTCATTCCATTTTATACACGGCGTAACTAAAGACAGATAAAGCAGGATAGAGAGAAGGGAGAGGCAGAAAGCCGAACGCATGCAAAATTAAACACGCGTCTCGCTATTAATGCCACCCCAACAAGCGTAACGCGATACACAATTACTACTATCACGCGTGTAAGGCCACATGCACTAACTTTATTTCAAATCGACAGTGACAAAATTCACTACCCTTCCCAGAGTTAGGTTTTAAAATCCTGAAAAACGCTTATTAGAAAAGATAACATTAGATGGGTTTACGTTTGAAAACATTACAGTACCCAGACAGCACATCTTCGAAACAGGAGGTAGAAGAAATTGCATATTTTGAACGCAGCCACTTAGCTCTTTTAAATTTGTATATTTGGGTTCCTTAGGGCTTGCTGACAAAGAATATGTAAAATGTTACGCAAATAGTCTAGGAATTAACAAGTTATAGCCAAAATAAAATGATGGTGCTGTCAGACAACACCCAAAATCAGAATCGCTCAGTGGTAGATTTTTTTTTAACCCACCATTGTACGGGAAATGGGCCACAAGTTACATTTGAACTGATTGGCTGGAATGATATGTAAGGCTAAACACGATTAGTCGGACTATAAATGCTATCCTTGGTTGTTAGGGGAGACGTAGGAAGGTAAAATTTTTTCAAACACTTGTCGAAACGTGGCTCCATTGGCCAGACTCGCTGATATAATCACTTAGGAGCGTTAGTTCGAGACCACTAGTTCAAATAAGCTTGATAAAGCAACAGTGCGTTGAAGCCAGCTCATATTTTTGCTAAATAAAAGCCTGGAACATAAGCAGATGGGAATTTGTGCCAGTATTTGTGCCAGAATTCATTGCTAGTCAACGTATCTGTGTTTATTCTATGAATTGTGGTAAGCTTGAAACATTCAGTATCTTTTAATGAAAATTGAATGTGAATTGTTAATTTATGCCTGTATATATGTGTAGTTCAGTAGCAAACATGATGTAAAGCCTATAATGCTCCAGCCTGAACAGAAGGTGTCGGAGGAAAGTAAAACGGCATGGAATGGCCAAACAGTACACTGACACCTAGATGATTGACTAGAAAGAAATAATGCTGGAAGTGCAGAGGCGTAGTAACCATTAAGGAGGTTAATACTGGTATAAAGTATTTCAGATGAAGCTGACAGTTGGCCTAACGCTCTGAACTCAATGTTTGTGATGTATTGTGCTCAGTGTAGAACTAGAGTATCAATTAGTTATGAAGTAGAAGGTACATCCTTCTTGTTTTCAGGGACCGTGGTCTTGACGTTATTGAGCAGCACCTGGTCAGAGCTTTGCTGAATCCAGAGTCGGACAGCATACTCCTTGGTCCATTTAGCTATCAGTGAGGTGTCTCCAGAGCCCAGGGGAGAAATCGAGCAGAGGAGTCTTTTCCTGCCGCCATCACGCAAGATAAGCTGATGTGGCCGGCTGAGCTCAACATTATGTCCCCCCATCTTAAAATGACAGTGTAACATACAATTAAGAGGGGAATTAAATTGTTTTAATATCAGGAACTGAGAACATCTCCAATACTAGTTCCAATAAAGACAAACTATTGAAGTCATGATGACAAATACCAACAGAGCTTGAACAAAACAGAACCAGTATTACCTCATATTACTACTACACAACTGACACACATAGGATACTTTTAATAATATATGTCACTACAATATTCATATTGATAAATTCTGTACATATAACTTGTAATTAAAATTGATTGTGATTCCTGATTCCCTTTGTATTTGAATCAGGACACATATACATTCATGACAGCAATGAATACATATTGTTATTTGAAAAGTTATCAGTGACTCCTTTAAGATATCCTTGTAGAGTGTTTTATGTATGTGAGTGTCACAGTGTTGTCAAGTGTAGTGGAATAAATTAAATTGTTTATCTGTCTGTTGTTGTTATGACTTACACTTCATCATACAAATACCCTAGACATATAACGTAGTCATCACACTATTCCAGAATAATTCTGACTGAGGTATACATATGTGGCAGCAAGTAAGGTTATATATAATACACTACTCTTATTAGATATATATATATACCTTCACAGCTGATCTCAGTCAGTACACTAAGTCCCCTATAAATATTTATAACATCCCACTTCACCACATATATTGGGGTCTCGCTCTTGGGATTTTGAATCTTTACCTATTAAAAATAGTGCGGGTAATTCACTTCAGGGAATATAAGAATTAAAAGGTATCCTTGGGTGGAATTAAATAAGGTTGAGCTCACGGTGCCTGTGTTGTCCATTAGATATATATTTAGAGATTGAATTGTTGGTTAGACATTGTATAAATTTACCTGATAGACAATGGCGGACCTAGCCAAATTTCGATCTGCTGCTGTTCAGACTGCAAAAGAGTTAGGATTAGATGGGCAAGTTATGGTTGCCTATGTCACTACAGAATGTGACAAATTTATTGAACGCGAAGAAAGAAGGTTTGAAGCCGAAAGAAAGTTAGAGGCTGAAAAAGAAATTAAGAGGTTGCAGATTGAGGCTGAGGCTAAGAAATTGGAGGCAGAAAGAGAAGACAAAAGATTGGCTGCAGAAAGGGAAGAGAAGAAATTAGCTGCAGAAAGGGAAGCAGAAGAAAGAAGATTGACTGCAGAAAGGGAAGAGAAGAAATTAGCTGCAGAAAGGGAAGCAGAAGAAAGAAGATTGACTGCAGAAAGGGAAGAGAAGAAATTAGCTGCAGAAAGGGAAGCAGAAGAAAGAAGATTGACTGCAGAAAGGGAAGAGAAGAAATTAGCTGCAGAAAGGGAAGCAGAAGATAAAAGATTACAAAGGGAACATGAGTTACGACTAAGGGAGTTTGAGTTTCAGGGCCATGCTCCTGAAAATGGTGCCAGTCCCTTTGCCTCTGATGCCACTGCTAGCCAAGGAGCCTCAACCTCAGCTATGAATTTTCATTTAGATCATTTTGTTGAGAAAGACGATGATATAGAGAGCTATCTAAATAGGTATGAACTATTAGCTACCACGTATGGGTTAGAGAGAGAAAGGTGGAGCTTAAAGTTATCTCAAGGACTTCGTGGGGCAGCTTATGAAGTTTTTGCAAAAATGAGCAGAGGTGATCAGGAAAATTATGACATGCTAAAGCAGGCTCTTTTGTTAAGGTATGAAAAGAATGCAGAATTTTATAGGAAAAAATTTAGGAATGCTAAACTACTGTCAGGTGAAACCTATCACCAGTTCTCTGCACGAATAGAGACATACTTGGAGAAATGGACTTCTCTGGGGAAAACCCAAGATCTTAAGGAAATGGTCCTTATAGAGCAACTAAGAGAGTCCATGGCTCCAGACCTGAGAAAGTTTCTCATGGAACAAGGTGCAGAGAGGCTGGGTGAGTTGCTAAATGTTGCTGAAAGGTATCAAGCAGCTCAAGCAGAGGTAACAGGTAATAAAAAGAAACAAGTGGATAACTTTAGAGCACCACAGAACTTTAATAAATTTGATCCTAGGGATCAAAACAAAGGTAAGCACCAATTTGATAGGCCACGGTATGAAAATAAAAATAAAACCCCACAATTCGATGAAAGGAAATATGATGAAAGAAAATCTTTCAACCAAGGAAAAAGGTGGTGTAAAAATTGTAAGATGAACAATCATGACACTGACCATTGTAGAAGGAAACCTCCTCATTTTGCTGCTATGACATCGGGGAAAAAGGAAAAGAATGTCAAACCTGAAGAATTACAGGAACCCTACCACCCCCCAGTGTGTGAAGATGTCATCTGTAATGGTGTCACTATAAGGTGTTTATATGATACCGGTTTAGATTACGATTCCGTTGTGAGTTCTCACTTGGTGCAGGCCGATCAATACACCACAGAAACAGTGGAGATTCAAACTGCAACCAAGGATGTAGCTACCATGACACTTCCCGTCGCCCGAATAAAAGTGAAAACGCGATATGTGGAAGGAATCATAAAAGCAGCAGTGATAAATGAGCCAATCTACCCTCTAATATTGGGGTGTAGATATGTCTTCTTGGGGAATCCCAAGAGACCTGTGATATTGGCAACAGTGCAGACCAGATCACAGTCAAAAAAGGAGGAGGATAATCCAATAAATACTCATCCAGATGAGATGAGGAAGGCACAGGCTGAGGACAAAACACTCAAGCCATGTTTCAAGAAGTTGCCCAAATCTCATACACCTCCAGGCAAGGGAGAGTTTTATATGAAGAACAAACTGATATATAGGAAGGCTGGATCTGAATCCAATAGTCACGGACAGCTGGTCCTTCCCACTTCATATAGGACTAAAGTGTTGGAACTAGGGCATGCGATTCCCTTCAGTGGTCATATGGGAATCAGCGCAACAGGACAGCGAATAGCTTGTCACTATTTCTGGCCAGGAATAACTGAAGATATCAAAAGATATGTAAAATCCTGTCCAGAGTGCCAACGAGTAGCACCTAAACATTGGACTGCACCAGCAACTCTGGGGGAAATGCCCATAGTGGGAACACCCTTTGAGAGAGTTGCCGTGGATCTTGTGGGACCTCTCACCCGAACCAAGAGAAGGAACAGCTACATTCTGACTCTGGTGGACACTTGTTCTATGTGGGGAGAGGCAGTAGCCCTGTCATCGATTGATTCTAAACATGTGGCAGAGGCATTGCTCACAATTTTCACAAGGTTAGGCTTTCCCAATCAAATCTTGACTGATAATGGCTCTCAGTTCAAGGGGAAACTAACTGAAGAAGTTTTCAGGATCTTCCAGGCCAAACACTTCCATTGTAGTGTGTATCATCCCCAAGGGAACGGCCAAGTGGAAAGATTTAACGGCACATTGATGTCGATCCTGAGAAAGTTGGCACACGAAAAACCAGATACATGGGACCAGTACCTGCACGCCGCCCTCTTTGCTTATCGGGAGGTACCCCATAGTTCAACCGGTATGGCCCCGGCAACATTATTGTTTGGAAGGCCAATAAAAGGTCCACTCGAAGCTTTGTTAAGAACGTGGACTGATGAAAAGGCAGAGGAAAACATTACATCTTCATACCAATATGTGAATGAGCTGACCACTCGTTTAAAAACTGGCTGGAAACTTGCCAATGAAAATTTGAAACAAGCCAGGAAGAAACATGCTGCCTATTATAACAGGAAGGCGAAAGACAGAAATTTGGCTGTGGGAGAGAAAGTACTGCTTCTTTTGCCCGGGAGTCAGAATAAGTTACAAATTGGATGGCAGGGTCCATATACAGTTTTAGAGAAGGTGTCTAGAACTAATTATAAGATAGATAAGAAGGGGAAAGAAAAAATCTATCATGTGAATCTCCTGAAGAAATATTTGGAAAGAGAACATCAGGAAGAGACACACTTGTTGACTTTGTCCATCGCCATGGAGATGAAAAAGGAACCACTTTCATCATTTGAATATCCATTACACCCCTGTGAGACAGCAGCACAGGTGAAAATCAGTACACATTTAACGAAAACTCAGAAAGAGAGAGTGCAACAGGTTCTAAATAATCATGCAGAGGTGTTAACAGATCGACCAGGGCATACAAACCTATTGGAATATGATATGAAACTGATAGACCCCACACCTGTCTGTATGAAACCATATTCGATTCCGTTTGCTAAGGAGAAAGCTTTGAAGGAAGAGATAGACTATCTATTGAAGGAAGGAATTATTTCACATAGTGAATCTTCGTATAGTTCCGGTGTTGTACTCTTAAGGAAGCCCTCTGGAGAACATAGACTCTGTATAGATTACAGGAGACTGAATGCTATTACAGAAGGACAGGTGGATCCATTGCCGGATACCAATCAGCTGTTTGCCAGACTAAATAAAGCTAAATATTTCTCAAAAGTGGATTTGAGTAAAGGATACTATCAGATTCCAGTAAAGCCCGAGGTTAGACCATACCTAGCTTTTAGTACCTCAGAAGGACACTATGAGTTTAATAGATTGCCATTTGGATTGAAGAATGCGCCTAGTGTCTTCTCTAGAATGATGAGAAAATTATTGGACCCTCTGAATAATCCATGTATAACAAATTTCATGGATGATATCCTGATAGCAACAGAAACATTTGAGGAACACATTGACTCTCTGAACATGCTGTTTAATCGACTTAGGGAGGCAAATTTAACAGCCCGACCAACCAAATGTTGCGTTGGATGTAAAGAATTGGAATTTTTGGGACACACAGTTTATCAGGGAAACATGACCCCTGACCCAAAGAATTTAGAGAAACTACAGAAAGCCCCGAGACCACAAACCAAGAAGGACGTGAGATCCTTTGTCTCATTATGTGGTTTCTACCAGAAGTATATCAAAAACTTTAATTCCATATGTGCACCGTTAACTGAATTGACACGTAAAGGCCATCCAGATCGCATTACATGGACACCACAATGTGAAATGACTTACCAAGAATTGAAGGAAAAGCTCACAAGTAAACCCATTTTGAAATTACCTGACTTAAGTCAAGAATTCATAGTAAGGACGGATGCAAGTAATATTGGGTTAGGTGGAACTCTACTACAGAAATCAGATGCATTGGATGGGGAATTAAGCCCAGTGGCATATGCTAGCAGAAAATTGAATAAAGCTGAAATCAATTACTCAACTAGCGAAAAAGAATGTCTTGCAGTAATATGGGCAATAAAGAAATTCAATATTTATCTGTATGGGAAGGCCTTTAAGTTGCAAACAGACCACAAACCTTTATCGTTTCTAGCACAGGCTAGGCATGAGAACTCTAGGTTACTCCGATGGTCTTTACTTTTGGCTCCATATAATTTTAGCATTGAGTATATATCTGGAAAAACAAATTTGGGAGCGGATTTTTTAAGCCGCCATCCGTGTGATGAGAATCACCCTAAACCCCAGAAATAATAATAAATTTCTCTATGTGTATATAGAATAAAGGACTGACATATAATGTCTGTTTTAAGAGGGGAGATGTCGTGGAATATTCTAATCCACATATATAAATTATCAGGTAAATATAAAGCCTAACAAATAAATTCTAATAAAGAAAAGAGCAATGGTAAAATAACAGTGCTGTCACAAAGAATGTACTCGAAATCCCCCCTTGTTTTCTGCTTCGTCTGCAAATTGTAACGCTTTCACGTTGATAGTAAAAGCCTACTGTATTATTACCCGCTTTCTTCAATGAAACGTGTGCTGTATTTCTTGGAAAAACATTTGAGATACGCAAGCTGAACAATGACCTAATTTTAATATTTCATTCATTCCATTTTATACACGGCGTAACTAAAGACAGATAAAGCAGGATAGAGAGAAGGGAGAGGCAGAAAGCCGAACGCATGCAAAATTAAACACGCGTCTCGCTATTAATGCCACCCCAACAAGCGTAACGCGATACACAATTACTACTATCACGCGTGTAAGGCCACATGCACTAACTTTATTTCAAATCGACAGTGACAAAATTCACTACCCTTCCCAGAGTTAGGTTTTAAAATCCTGAAAAACGCTTATTAGAAAAGATAACATTAGATGGGTTTACGTTTGAAAACATTACAGTACCCAGACAGCACATCTTCGAAACAGGAGGTAGAAGAAATTGCATATTTTGAACGCAGCCACTTAGCTCTTTTAAATTTGTATATTTGGGTTCCTTAGGGCTTGCTGACAAAGAATATGTAAAACGTTACGCAAATAGTCTAGGAATTAACAAGTTATAGCCAAAATAAAATGATGGTGCTGTCAGACAACACCCAAAATCAGAATCGCTCAGTGGTAGATTTTTTTTAACCCACCATTGTACGGGAAATGGGCCACAAGTTACATTTGAACTGATTGGCTGGAATGATATGTAAGGCTAAACACGATTAGTCGGACTATAAATGCTATCCTTGGTTGTTAGGGGAGACGTAGGAAGGTAAAATTTTTTCAAACACTTGTCGAAACGTGGCTCCATTGGCCAGACTCGCTGATATAATCACTTAGGAGCGTTAGTTCGAGACCACTAGTTCAAATAAGCTTGATAAAGCAACAGTGCGTTGAAGCCAGCTCATATTTTTGCTAAATAAAAGCCTGGAACATAAGCAGATGGGAATTTGTGCCAGTATTTGTGCCAGAATTCATTGCTAGTCAACGTATCTGTGTTTATTCTATGAATTGTGGTAAGCTTGAAACATTCAGTATCTTTTAATGAAAATTGAATGTGAATTGTTAATTTATGCCTGTATATATGTGTAGTTCAGTAGCAAACATGATGTAAAGCCTATAATGCTCCAGCCTGAACAGAAGGTGTCGGAGGAAAGTAAAACGGCATGGAATGGCCAAACAGTACACTGACACCTAGATGATTGACTAGAAAGAAATAATGCTGGAAGTGCAGAGGCGTAGTAACCATTAAGGAGGTTAATACTGGTATAAAGTATTTCAGATGAAGCTGACAGTTGGCCTAACGCTCTGAACTCAATGTTTGTGATGTATTGTGCTCAGTGTAGAACTAGAGTATCAATTAGTTATGAAGTAGAAGGTACATCCTTCTTGTTTTCAGGGACCGTGGTCTTGACGTTATTGAGCAGCACCTGGTCAGAGCTTTGCTGAATCCAGAGTCGGACAGCATACTCCTTGGTCCATTTAGCTATCAGTGAGGTGTCTCCAGAGCCCAGGGGAGAAATCGAGCAGAGGAGTCTTTTCCTGCCGCCATCACGCAAGATAAGCTGATGTGGCCGGCTGAGCTCAACATTATGTCCCCCCCATCTTAAAATGACAGTGTAACATACAATTAAGAGGGGAATTAAATTGTTTTAATATCAGGAACTGAGAACATCTCCAATACTAGTTCCAATAAAGACAAACTATTGAAGTCATGATGACAAATACCAACAGAGCTTGAACAAAACAGAACCAGTATTACCTCATATTACTACTACACAACTGACACACATAGGATACTTTTAATAATATATGTCACTACAATATTCATATTGATAAATTCTGTACATATAACTTGTAATTAAAATTGATTGTGATTCCTGATTCCCTTTGTATTTGAATCAGGACACATATACATTCATGACAGCAATGAATACATATTGTTATTTGAAAAGTTATCAGTGACTCCTTTAAGATATCCTTGTAGAGTGTTTTATGTATGTGAGTGTCACAGTGTTGTCAAGTGTAGTGGAATAAATTAAATTGTTTATCTGTCTGTTGTTGTTATGACTTACACTTCATCATACAAATACCCTAGACATATAACGTAGTCATCACACTATTCCAGAATAATTCTGACTGAGGTATACATATGTGGCAGCAAGTAAGGTTATATATAATACACTACTCTTATTAGATATATATATACCTTCACAGCTGATCTCAGTCAGTACACTAAGTCCCCTATAAATATTTATAACATCCCACTTCACCACAACATATACACATACATATACAGTACTTTGCAAATAAATGGCAGTCATATTTTCGCAACGCAGCACACTCATAGAAGCAAATAATAATAAAAACTGTATGTCCAGAGGAAGATTGGTATCTCCCCTATCTATTAACAGTGGTTTTAGTACAATATAATGTTGCCTTCTCCAGCAAGGCAAGCCTGGATGCGGCGAGGCATGCTTCCCACAAGTGTTTGTAGGTAATTGTGAGTCAGACTGTCCCAGTATTTTTCAGCTTCCTTCTTCAATTGTTCAACGTCTCTGAGTCCACTCTTTTTTAAATGATTCTTAAGTAGTGCCCAAACGTTTTCAATTGGGTTTAGGTCGGGACTGTTGCTGGGCTACTTCAGCACTATCACATTCTTCTCTTGCAGCCATGCTTTGGTGGTATGAGCTGTATGCTTTGGGTCATTGTCATGTTGAAATGTGCACCCATCGGAGTACATGACCTGCATAAATGGCAGAAGGTGTCACTCTAGTATGTCGATGTACCTTTCTTTCGAGAGAATTCCTGTGAAAACACACAGTGGGGTGGCACCTCTTGCTGACACCCCTCCCCAAAGATGGAATTTCTGGGTATGTTTCGGTCGCTGGTACACAAGCGTTACAGAGTCTTTCGTCCAAATATTTATTTGAGCAGGATAAGACCAAACAGAACATTCATCTGAAAAAATCACATTGTCCCATGACAAATATTTGTTTTCGTGGCACCAGTTCAAGCGCATCTGTTTGTTAGTCTCTGTGAGCAATGGTGACGAAATTACCCGCTTTTTTGTTTAATTCATCCTGTGTAGCTCCCGGTTGACAGTAGTATTAGATACCTCTGGGCTTCCCAACTAGATCTTGCGCTGCCGTATGTTTTCTATGCTCTTCATTGGCCCAGCCCGAACGATTTGGGCGAGACGCCGATGGTCCTTTGTGTCCAAAATTCTTGGCCTCCAACTACCTTCTTTTTGCTCGATTCCATTACCTTTTTTTAATTTACTCACAACTCTGTAGACTCAGGAATGTTCAAGGTTTTAGAAATGTTGGAACATGTTTGATTTCCTTCATTCCAAAGCTGTGAAATTAACATACACTTTGTCTTTGTATCCATTTCTGCCACTAGCAATAGAAATTGTCGTCTGCTCTATTATCAAGGGACTGTACTCTACGCTAATTTTTTTTTACACACACACACACACACACACACACACATATATATATATATATATATATATATATATATATATATATATATATATATATATATATATATATATATATATATATACTCATAAACTTGTGAGTAAAGGGTCTTGATTCAGATAATCCACTTTTGAATGAGTTGAACTTGGTATATGTACATGCCAGTCAACGTGTGGGCATTTGATTAACCGGTGAATAAATGCCGCGCCCCGAAGTATACAAACGCGGGCATGGAGGTTTTCCTTGTAACTTGGAAGTGTATGATGTACTTTCTTGTGAATTCTGCTGTCAGGACGTATGCTTTGCTAGCTTCTTTCCGATTAGACGCCAAACAAATAGTATGTAGACTTGAACTCCTGCAGAACTGAACCCTTAAAGTTGTTTCATAAATTGCACATCTAATATAAAAAGTTGACTTTCTTTTTATCTTATACCTCTTTATAACTTCTTCCAAGCTGATCACTCTGGTTTTAATTGTCTTATTATGATACATCTCAAGTGCCACATATGCTAATTGTTAAATATATCTAGAATAAAAATGTGTGCTCATGTACGTCTGTAACGATGATCTAATAATCTAGATGAAGGTGAAGTACATAGCTCAGAATTACTTCTTATTTTCATAGAGGAAAAATCTTTGATTTGATTAACAATTAACGAATAGAAGTAATGGATAAAACCAGTCTTTCACATATTTAGCTACGAGGCTCAGTGCAAAAATCAATTACTAATAATCAAAAAGAAAAATTATTAAAAATTTACTAACCTCCTTTTCCTATGGCAAATTCCTTAACAACACTATATAAAATGAAACTCAACAGGTATGAATTATAGGTCCACATAGAGTGAAATTATGGAACAGGCTGTGAACAGATTAAGCTCGGGGATACCTTTCCACCTATGCTCCGCGATTTTGGTAAAACCGTACGTGATTTCTGGCGACCGTGTCTTTATATTTTCGGGTGGCCAATGTAAGATAATTCTGGGGCTGTGTCCTACAACTCTGCCCCTTCCTCTACTCATTCGTCGTCTATCTTGCCCTGCGACGTCTGCATGCGTGCGTGCAATTTCAGTGCCCGTCAATCACTAAAAGTGGGTAGGCTCTGGTAGCCAACCCTTCTACTCCGTGCTGGATGTCCTGGTGACAAAGCAAACCGTGCCTTGAGATCAGCCACTGATACATAAATTATCCGCCCATTGTCACAAAGTCTTTCTCTTTTTGCTGCTCGAGTGAAGTCACCTTGTGTCACCTGCCTGTGTCGTCTTCGGTCTCATTGTTGTATGGCTGCTCCCTTTATTGTCTTTCATTGGTCCGCCACGTAGACAAAATCTAAGTTTTTATGTCGCTTTCAAGCAGTCCGTATTTTAATAACCACATTCCAGTGCGCATGAGGAGTTTTTTGTTTTCGAATGTCAGCAACTAGCCCTATTGTATCGAAAAATGGTGACATTCGCATTGGTTTAAACTGGAGATTAAACCGTCAAAGGTATTCTTTCTATCGCCAATGTGGTCGTCTCCCACGCCAAACAATAACTTGTCTAACGGTCAGGTGTGTTCCAAAAGATTACGTAAGGTTTGAGAAATGTCAAAGGTGGGATTTAAGTTTTACTCAGGTAAAAGCCGTGGTTAGAAAGATTACTTTAAAAAATGATGACAGAGCACAAACGGGAGATAAATAAAATAAGAATGATGGTGAAAAAGGTACAGGGATTTCAAGACTAGGAACACTTTATCACAATGAGTGAAAGGCAACATAACCGAGGCACTGTGTTTGAGTGTGAAATATATAGACAAAAAGCGTCCATGGTAATTTTTTTAAAGCCCACTCATTCAAGGATGGGATGTGTCGAATGTCTTCATAATAATACTCACACAGTATGAATTTTTTCATCCACTGTAATTCATAGGTACAGCGGCATTATGAAATGAATTGTTCTCACATGTTTCAGTTTTGTTGTTAAAAACTTAGAAAGACTTTTTTCTTTATTGTAAAATGTTACATTTAGCACTAGACTTGCTTCTACTATCTATGTCTTTGCTTTTGACTTGCCATCTTATAAACTGAGGATCGCCCAAAGAGCGTCACCTGGTGTGATAAGCCTAACAATGCACCCTTGTAGATGACGCAAAAATGTACCCAGCTTCGTGTAAAAAATGGATTCTTAACCTTGTTTGTGTCCCTTTCATTGTCCGATGAAGGTGATGTGCCCCTTTGACAGTTTAATGAAGACTATTGAGGTATCTTTACCTTTTTTATACACGAACCCCCTAGAATCCATTTATGGATCCGCAATGGGGTACGTGGACCGCATGTTAAGATACCCTGATGTTAATAGTTTGCATGGTTCTGATATTTTGTTAGCATCTGTGCAAATTCATTCGTTCATTTGTGATCGTTTTGTTCCCGAAGGAGTATTTCTTTTCAACAAATTCATGCCTAGATTTTACGTTTTATTTTGATCTTCTGGTCAAGGACCTCCAATCTTTCATTATCCAATGTATCTTTATGCACAGTTATATCTTCCGTGTTTTTTTTTTTTCGGCCTCGTCTACCTTTCATTTCGCTGGGTATTCTAGAACAAGGACTGACTTGCAGTGCTATGAACAGGTTTCCTCATTGTATGTCTTATCTAACGCCTGATTTGTCTTCTCACTTATTTTTCCATTGGTCTGTGCCTGGTTTTGTCATCATTTCCACATTAATGGTCTTGTCATACTATGTTTTTTTTTCTATTATACACACGAACCCATGTTTCAACGCTTGTAACTTCGTGGTGGCTGTTTTTGTTGGTTACCTTGTTTCAGAATCATACAGAAAGACTGAACATCTGAGTGGAAGATTCTAATTTATGCTTTGGGCTCGATTTCTTCTTATTTCCGTTTACAGTGCAGTTCGGATAAGCATCATCATCATCATCAGTTGCCATCTCCACAACGAAGGTTGGCTGTAATGGATCTCCAACGTCTTCTGTCTCTTGTCTTGGTGGTGCACTCTGATAGACTCTTTCCTGTCCATCTCTTGATGTTGTCTTCCCACTTATAGCGCTGTCTTCCCCTTGCACGTTTGCCTTCAACTCTCCCTTCTGTTATGGTCTTCTGCAAGGTGTTATGCCTTTTTATGTGGCCAAAGTATTTTAGCTGCCGAACTTTGACCTCCCTCATTAGTTCTCTTTTCATACCTAGATTTTCTAGGACCTCCTTATTTGTTTTCATCTCTTTCCATGAGATACGCCCCATTCTTCTATATATCCACATTTCAAGAGCCTCAATTCTTTCTTCCAAATGCTTATTCATCGTCCATGTTTCTGCACCATACAGAAATGCAGAATATATATATAACACTTTATGATTCTCAGTTTTAATTTGTGAGATAACTGTTTGGATGTCAGTATATGTGTCATGTTGTTGAATGTAGCTTTGGCCATTCCTATTCTCTTCTTGATTTCTGTTTCACATCTGCCATCTTCTGTTATTATATGACCAAGATATACGTAGCTCTTGACTTGTTCCAGGATTTTCCCATTTACGCTTATCTTTAATGTGGGTTTATCGTCTGTTTTGCTAATTATCATAGTTTTTGTTTTCTCAGTATTAATGTCGAGTCCATATTCATGACTTACACTGTTCACTTGCTTCACTAGTTCCTGTAACTCCTGTTCGCTTTCAGCTAACAACACGGTATCATCTGCATATCTAAGGTTGTTTATTGACCTTCCACTGATGTTCAGTCCTGGTATTTCCTGTATCTGTTTGAAAATTTTTTCGGTGTATAAATTAAATAGGCAGGGGGACAGCACACAACCTTGTCTGACACCTCTTTTTATGTCTATGTATGGTGAATAATTCCTTCCCGATCTTACTGTGGCAGTTTGCTCCCAATAAAGGTTACTGAGTATTCTTATATCTTTTCCATCAATACCTATGTCTTTGAGGCATTCAATTATTTTCTCATGATGGACTCTGTCAAAAGCCTTCTTATAGTCAATGAAGCACATATACATACTTTTTTGGACCTCTGTATATTTTTCTGCTAATATTCTTAGGCAAAATATTGCCTCTCTTGTTCCACTATTCCGTCTAAAACCAAACTGTTCTTCTTGGATTTCGCTGTCTACTTTACTTTTTATTCTTTCCTGTATGATTTTGAGCAGTATCTTAATTGCATGACTCATCAGGCTGATTGTTCTGAAGTCTGAACATTCTGTTGCATTTGGTTTTTTGGGCAATGTTATGAAAACTGATGTCTTCATGTCGGATAAGCAGAACTTCCTTAAGCCGAATTTCGGTTAAGTCGAAGCAATTTTGCAGGTCCCAGCCAGAAGTCTTCTTTCGTAGAAACTACTGATAAGCAGAATTTCGGATAAGCCGAAGTATTTTAGATTGCCCAGGCGGCTTCAGCTTATCCGGACTGCACTGTATATATGTTGCCAGGAAAGCTAATGCACATAGATACAGCTTTCATTGTACGGACTCGCTTGGGGCCCATTATCTGTATACTTCTGTGTTGTATTTGGTAAAATTTATTGTTGCAGCTAGCAAAATATTTACGAAGATTTATCGGTATTCAAATATGAACCAAACAAATCACTGACATCACGCTTGAACTGTCCAGCTAGCAGAACCAGAATATACTCTAAGGGCGACAATTCTTTAAAAAATGTCTTCAGTATGATATCATTAGCATTTCCTCCCTTGTCCTAGAGCTGCCACCTGTAAAGCTGCTACCTCTGTTGTGTTTGAAGATTCTTCTGAGCTCAATGCGGAACTTTCTGCCCGATAAGATGTAGATGAAGAAGTTGGAAGCGTAGTTGATATTCGTCACAGCCTGAAAAAGATGAAATCAGTAAAATATAAGTTTTTGATATCGCTGTCTGTCCCTCCAACTTTGTCTATATTACTGCCAAGATATGTGTATGATTCTACATCTCGTATTGGTGTTTCTTCAAGTTCAACCCTGTTATCATTACCTGCATTTATTCTCATTATTTTTGTATTTTTCCTGTGTATTTTCAGACCCAATTGCTGTGACCTTTCATCGAGTGTTTTCAATTTGTCCTGCATCTGATTACGGTTATGGGACAGAAGAGCCAATTCATCAGAAAAACCAGATCATCCAACTGCTTAGTCAGAGTCCACTGGATTCCATTTCTGTTGTGTGTTGTCGATGACCTCATAACCCAGTCTATTGCTAGTAAGAAAAGAAATGGAGACAAGAGGCATCCCTGTCGCACTCCTGTTCTTATCCCAAACGGTTCTGTAAGCTGTCCTTCGTGAAGAACTCTGCATGTCATGTCTTCATATGTTTTCTTTATTAAATTAATGATCTTCAGGGGAACTCCATAATGCCTCATCAATTTCCAAAGTGATTCTCTGTCTACACTGTCAAATGCCTTTTCGTATTCCACAAATCCGATGTATAGTGGTGAATTCCATTCCAGACTTTGTTCAACTATTATTCTTAAAGTGGCTATCTGGTCTGTACATGATCTGTTTTGTCGAAAACCTGCTTGTTCATCTCTCAGTTTCTTATCTATGGACTCTTTTAATCTCTCAATGATAATCCTGTTTAATACTTTTCCTGGCACTGATAGTAACATTATTCCTCTATGATTTGTGCACTCTTGTAAATTTCCCTTCTTAGGCAACTTAACCAGATATCCTTCCTTCCATTCTGCTGGTATCTCTTCCTTTTCCCAGACTTTATCAAGTAATTTATATAACATCTCTGTAGCCGTGTCGATATCTGCTTTGATGGCCTCTGCTGGAATGCCATCAGGTCCTGACGCTTTTCCATCTCTTAGAAGCTTTCTGGCTTTCTTTATTTCTTCCTTCGTTGGTCTTTCACCGTTAATGTGTAGCTCTTCTTCTGCTGGCTGGATGTCTGGGGGGTTTTGTGGAGCTGGTCTATTGAGAAGGTCACCAAAATATTCTGTCCACTTCTTCATTTGCTCTTGTATATTGCTGAGCAGTTTCCCATTCTTGTCTTTTATGAGGCAACTTGTTTGCTTGTATTTCCCTGTTAGCTTCTTTGTGCTGCTATACAGTTCTCTTATATTTCCTTTGGCTGCAGCATCTTCTGCCTCTCTTGCCAACTCCTCAATATACTTCCTCTTGTCTCTTTTGATACTTCTTTTTACTTGTTTGTTTGCTTCTGTGTACACTTCTTGAGCCTTGGCTTTGGAACTTCTGGTTTTGCTTGTGTTTAAATCTGCTTTCTTGTTTTTCCTGTCTTTTATCTTATTGATGGTTTCTGTTGTTATCCATGCTTTTTGTTGTCTTTCCCTTTTTCCCAGTATTTCTTCACATGACTCATTCCATACAGTTTTGACCTGCTGCCAATAGTCTTCTGAATTCTCTACATCTTCCAGCTGTTGGAGCACTTGGAATTTGTTGGATACTGTGACCGCAAATTTGTCTCTTTGTTTCTTGATTTCTTAGATGTCCTACATTAAATTGTTGTCTATAATTTTGCATTGTTGCATATCTCTTGAGTTTCATTTTTACTTTGGCTATCAGAAGGTGGTGATCTGATGCCACATCTGCTCCTCTATATACCTTTACATCCTGCAATGATGATCTAAACTTCTTGTTTATGCATATATGATCAATCTGATTTTCTGTTCTATGGTCTGGTGATATCCATGTTGCCTTGTCTATTCTCTTATGTGGAAACATGCTTCCTCCTATAGCCAGTTGATTTGAAGCACAGAAGTTTGAGAATAATTCCCCATTTTCATTCATTATTCCTAGCCCATGTTTTCCCATGACTTCTTCAAATCCGGTATTGACTGTACCTATCTTTGCATTCATGTCACCCATCAAAATTGTGATGTCTCTTCTTTTTACTTTATCCATAATTTCCTGTAGTCTAGTATAAAATGTTTCTTTCACCGACTCTTATTTGTCATTAGTTGGTGCATAACATTGGATGACATTTACATGTATTTTTTTTTTTAGCTGTTTTAAAAGTGGCTGTTATTATTCTAGGTCCAACAGCTTCCCATTCAATGAGTGCTTTTTTTTTCTTCATTAGATAACATAAGAGCTACCCCTTTACTGTGGTGTGAACTTTCGTCTTCATGTCCTGAAGACAGCACCAATTCACCTGTGATGAGTTTCTTCCTGTCTACCCCCTTCCACTTTGTTTCACACATTCCCAGAACCTCGATTTTATATTCCCTCATTTCTGCTGCTACTTGTGCCACTTTCCCTTGTTCGTTTAATGTCCGAACATTCCAGGTGCCAAATCTGGAAGTTCTCCTAGAAGAAAGAAGGTTAGTCAGCAACACAGACTCCTTTCGGCTTTCTCTGTGTTGCATCATACGCCTCCCTGCGAGAGGACCTTCCCCTGTCTTGGATGGCTGTGTTTTATTTTCCTTATTTGACTTGTCCATGTTTGTTGAAGTTTTATTTGGTTTAAATTTTTTACAGGATGGGGTAACCAGCCCCATGCCCAACCCTCCTTAGTCGCTTTCTACGAATTGCATGGAAGGGAAAAGTGTTACTATTCTTTGCTTCCCTTTCGGGCCCTGGTAACACACGGGTGATTCATGATGATAATAACAATAAAATAATAAAATAGCAGCTACAGAGCAGTGGATGTAATAAAAGAAAGAGTTATACTATTACAATCATAACCATACTGCCGATGTAGTAGAAATTAGAAATTAAACAAGAATTTAATTAATCGTAAGGAATAACATTTTTTTTTTTTTTTTTTTTTTTTTTTTAAATGATTGCCAATACAAACACAACGCTCTTATATAACAGTAAAGACAGACGACTAAGGACACATACTTAAATTATATTACTCAAGGCTCTTAGGACCAGTAAGTCAAACGAAGGAGTACTCATAAAAGAACACAGAAAAGGGGAGAATTAATCAAGAAGACCCATACAGCCCCTCCCCCCAGACATCCAGCGGCCAGAAGGCTACACGTCCACTGCGAATGACCAGTTAAGGAGTAAATAAAGAAAGTCCTAAAGCTTCTTAAAGATGAAAAGGCTGCTGCCCAGATGACATTCAAGCAGAAGCTTCAAAGCAGAAACTGACATCTCTGCAGAGATATTATAAAAATTACTTGGTAACGTCTGACAGAGAGACGAAATACCGGCACAGTGAAAGAAAGCATATCTGGTCAAATTGCCTAAGAAGGGAGATTTACAAGAGGGCACAATTACAGAGGAATAACATTACTATCAGAGCCAGGAGAAATTTTTAAGAGGATCACCCTTGAGATGCTAAAACATTCCATAGACAGACAACTGAGGGATGAACAAGCAGGTTTAGACGAAACAGGCCAAGATAGTCACATTCAGAATAATCGGTGAGCTAAGTATGAAATGGAGATCACCTATTTACATTGGCTTTGTGGGCTATGAAATTATATTTAACAGTTTATACGAAGAATCACTCTGGAAAATAATGAAGCATTATAGAGTCCCACTGAAGATCATTAACGTAATAAGAAAAACATAAAGACATGACATATAAAGTTCTTAACGGAGGACAACTTTATAGAACCGTTCGTGATATGGACTGGAGTGCGACAAGAATTTCTATTGTCGCCAGGTCTCTTCTTACTGGCTAAATATTGGGTTATAACAACATTGACTTCAGCCAAAATGTATTGAATTCAGTGGACTCCGACTAAACAGCTTGATGATCTAAATTTTGCCAATGACGTGGCTCGTCTGTTCCATAACAGTAAGCAGTCGAATGACAAATGAAAATACTTTACGGGATGTCGCAGAAAGTGGGTCTAAAAATACACAGGCAAAAAGATAAATATAATGAGAATGAATGATGGAAACGATTTTAAAATGCACCATCAAGAAACAACCCTATAAGATGTAGAATCATACATTTATCGTGGTAGTATGCAGTAGACAGAGTTGGAGGGACGCGCAGTGGTATCAGTCTAAGATTACAAAAGACAAGAGAAGCTTTTATTGTATTGAAAAATATAAAGAGGTCAAGAGAAATAAATTCAAAGACAAAAATCAAAATCTTCAACTTAAATGTCCAGTCAGTCTTATTGTATGGCCCAGAAACATGGAGAATAACAAAAGCGGTATCTAAGTGTGGCGTTGGCATTTGCACGCCGTCAGAATTCATGATGATGACTGTGGAGCTGGTGGCGCGGCACTATTGTGTACAGTAGCCATAGGGGCTTCGCATATGACGTGCGAATGTTTTGCGTAGTAACTTGAGCATTATGTGTTGACCCCTTTGATGGGAAGGCGATGTCCGAATCATGTTCCAAGAGGAAATCATTGTAAAGTGTGTTGATCAGCGTCATGAAGTGTACTTAAATTACCGGATATATTGATTGAATCTATTAATGCCTGTTGGAACTTATTATGTCATATGTGGATTCGTTGTGTAAAATAAATATGGAAAATACCAATGGAATTTGGCAGTCAGGATTATTAACATTATGTTGGCTATTTGGAGAAGCCTTTTTATTCGTGTTGATGTGGCAAGTTTTATGAGCCCGTGGCAATTATCATACCATACCCTGGACAACTTGATATCAACGAGCCGATCTGCACTAATATCATAACAACTAATAACGCCACATAAGACGTTACGGACTTTCATTCATGGTGCGTTTGTAGAATAGAGGATTGAAACATACGAAGAGTTGACCAAGCGATAATCGAATGGAACGAACAGACAAGTACTAATGGAACAAGAGATGAGAAGAAGGTGCTGAACAGTAAACACACTGATAGCATTACAAGGCAGTCCTGCTTCTAGAAATCCCAGGGTAAGAGGACATCAAAACACACACGGTGAAGTGACCAAGAGACGGATGTCAAATGGATAAAGGTCAAGGAGAGGCCTTGAACTGTTGGCACAAGACAGGAAAACGGGCCATCAATTTGCTGACGGTCTCTGGTCTTCGGGGAGCTGAACACAGATATAATGAACAGATATGAATAAAGGACATCGATCCTGAGATTATAGAAATGACAATGAGATGAATTATTATTGTTATGTTGTTATTGATCCAGCGACGCTTTGGGCCCTTGTGCTTCAGACCAATGCCATGCAGTGATATCTGCATGTTTTCGCATTATTTTTTTTGTTTCTACGTAAAAGGTGATTCACTTATCTGCCCTCAGAGGAAGGAGCATTTTCGTAACATCATCGAGTGCTGGGCACTCAAAGAGAGGGGGGGGGGGGGTCAACAGATTCGTAGGAGTTGTTACATAGCTGGCACTTGAGTGTGCTGTGGTTGGATACTGTTCAAGTGATTGTTGAGTGGTATATTTTGTGTTCTGAGCCAAAAAATAGTGTTCTGATCCCTCCTTGTAAGATGGCCGATGTTGTCATTAGGATCAGGACGGGCCACAAGTCTGTAAACCTCTTTTCCAGTGTTTCACATAGCCCATAAGTTCAGCGAATTTCTTTGCTTGTTGTTCGTAAGAGTGATTTGGCTGTTTGAAAATGAATCGGCCAAGTATTAAGCATAAAACTAGATAAACAGCCAAAGCAAGCAATGAATTAGTCTCCACGAGGATATAGAACGGTAGAGATTCATTATATGGAAATTTACAGCGGATCTCCAAAATGAAATAAAGACAAAATGGCAGATAATGAGATCCATGACGAAGATTAGATGAAGTTTTTATGTCGATGCCTTCTACTCCTTCAGGCGTGACAATCAATGATGATTATGAAATCGTGAGCTTAATGTTACGGCCTGTAATTTAACAAGGGCGGTCATCTCTCTCAACATCTGTAAATTTATTGTCGATACATTCCGTATTTTTTATGCTGTTATTTTCCCCTGCCCCCACTCTGTCGTCTCATCTCAGATTATTAATCACTGCTCATCGTTGATTCTTCTGCTTTCAATTTTACTTGCAATAAAATATTTGCAACGTATAAATGTGATCATTTGCTGGGAGCGATAATGGGTATGTTTGTTTGTTTTGTGCAATCGCTGACAAAATGACACGTTATTTCTATCAATCAGCGCAAGAGATATATTGATTTGTATTATGTTTATGCTGACACTGGCACAACAACACCAAAAAAATTTAAATAATAATAAACCCCCGTAAAATTTGGGAATGACCGGACTAATGTGGTATATCGACTATTATAAGCAAACCAGCAGTGCCCCGTCAAAACATCTGGGAAAATAAGGGGGGGGGGGGGGGGGGGGAGAAACTAATTATGCTGGGCTTTCTCTGCTGCATGTCCTGATGACGGCACTAATTCTCTTGTGGTTACGTCACTGATTTCCATTTTCCGTCAGAAGTTAAATCAACCCAAAAAGTCAAACGAAACCATTGAAGCTTCATATCTAATGAGCAACGATGCTTCTCTGGCTAAATATATTAATATAAAATGCATATGCACCGAGCGATGAAATCTGCTTATTGGGGAAAATTCTAGAATTTTTGTTACAAAAGAAAAACAAAAATGCATGAATGATACTCAAACACCGCTAAGAATAAATGGTTACTCCAAAAAGCGCGCTATTTAGTTTCTAGGCCGCAATGCGCGTTGAATTGTATTTTATTTTATTTTTTTTGCAATTTCCATAAAATACACCATGAAAAGATTATACTGTGGTGGAATTTGATACAGGACAGGACATTAAGAAAATAAGAAAAGTCTTTATAAATAAATAAAAATAATAATATTAAATGCGAAATGTTCACTATAGTTGTCTAAAATTTGTGTGTGTATGTATGTGTGATATTTTTTACAATGGACAGCTACAGTCGAAGCTGTATGACACTACCAAAATCAGCATGCTTTTAAGGAGAACGAGAAAGGCATCTCCCCAGGGAGCGTGATAGCAAACGCAGGAAGTATAGTGAAATAACTATTATTGCAAAATACATTACAAGATTTTCTCACATGTTATTAAGAGGCTTTTCTATTGGAAACAGAAGAAAGAGATATCACAGGAAGACACTAAGAAATAAAGACAGCTGTCATGATATACATGACGTGTATACATGTGTGTTGGTGGAGAATGGTTTCACCTGTTTAGAGTGTATTATTATTAAAATACGCCAGCTTGGAGTGTCACTTGTAAGTTCACTGTTAGAAGCACGTAGCATGACTGAAGAGTATTCAGGGGTGTATATGTGTGAATGAAGGTTTATGGGCGCCTGTGAAAAGCGTGCGGAGTGAACACACTTAGTGTACTTGGTAAAAAGAATACTGAGATGTGATAGGGCAGTCTGTGGTCATCCGTCGTTGGAGACAGTTGGTGTCTTGTAGATGTGTGAATAGTGTCTGTGGAATTTGATTATTATACTTTGAATTGACGCAATGCTGTCCCGCGTAATGTGTGTCTACAAGGCCTTAATACATTATTATTTACCAGCGCGTTGTCTCCTGTCCAACGCTTGGAAGTAGATGGATTAAGAGGCGTGTCGTTTTCCCGAGCCAGGAGGAGGTCTATGGTAAGACCATTGTATATTATTGTGTGGATGAGCGTGATTTGCATTCCCGCGCCAGGAACAGATCTATGTTCTAAGACCCGGGCAGTTCCAGCATTTGGAAGCCTAACAGGAGCTTTAGTAAAAAGCTTGTATCCTAGAAGCGCGTCGTGGTTTTCCTGCGTTAAGTAGTTGATGAACTTTTATGCATAGTAATCGGACTAGAGAGGTATATGTGTGTGGAGTGAATGCCGTACTTAATAGAATGCAGTGGCTGCCAGTACGTTAGAATGACTGTACCACATGTCTTATTGATGCAAGTATCGTTGTAATATTGTTACTGATGTCCAGGACTGTGCTGTTGAGATTATATGTATGGAACTGTGACCAAGACTCCTGTCAAGTTATTTATTTGTGTATGTACTGTCTTGAGTGAGACTGCCCGTCCAATTGTACACACCAAATGTTAGACAGTAAGATGCATTACGAAATCTATCCCGTGACATCTATTTGGAGGGTCATCCTAGCCCATTATACTGAGGAATAAGCTTCGTGACAACAGCAAACAGCAGCGTAGAACAGAAAGACTGAAGTAGAGTGACCAGGATCACCAATGTGGAACTGATGGATAAGATACACAGTGAGGAAAGCTGTTGATAGTAATACAAGGCAGTTATTTTTTCTGGAATCCCCAGGGTGCGAGAACCAGAAGTAGATAAAAAACAGGGAGAAGAAAACAGGAGTCAGAAAAGTAAACGATGTGGAACATATGGAAAGAACATGAGCTGATGGCAGCAACAGGAGGACTTGGCATGTGTTTGTTGAAAGCTTATGCTTCGTGGGGAGCTAACGCGTGTTGGTTGAAACAGAGATGGACCTTGACTTGGTCTCATTCATGTAATTAATTTCTTCACGCTGTGGCCCAGACAAAAGCCTAAATGCGTGCAACTACAGATACAAGACATTAGAACATATCTGGCCTCAAAGAGGGGGCGAATACAGATATCGATGTCATGGATGGCACAAGAAGAGGCAACCATTTTGCAGGTGATCACAGTCAAAAAATATTCAAAGGGAAAGAGTGCAGTAAGCTGGCGGAGAACTGGACAAACTAGTAGCAAGTCGTCATCACCTTCAGCAGGGAGTGTAGAGATTGGTGCAGTGGGGTAGCAGAACTGGACATTAATCAGTTGGTAAATGATTACACTGGAGATGATGCTGCTACAATATTCAAAAATAGGTCTGTTCTTCGTAGTGAGAAATCAACATGGGGGCTTCTCGTCTACAGTAAGAGGCGGGTTCATCGCTGAATAGAGTTGAGAATGGAGATTGAGGCGGCTACAGCAACCATGGGGTTGGTTGCCAGAAACTCCATTAATCAGGGCAGTCATTGTGTCAGACTGTCAGTCCATGCTTTGGAAGGTCCAAAATGGATGGCTACGACATAAATCGAGAACATACACAGAGGCATCAACCTTTCAGGAACTGGTATGGATTTACTGTCCTGGTCATGAAGAAGTACGCGGCTATGAGAGAGCATAGTAGGGACACTGGACATGGACAAAGAAGAGATAATAAGAACAGTTAACGATCTCCTGTTAGAGAATGACACTGCAAACGATGAATAAGAATCAGACTGATGGATTTGGGCATCAAGGGTAACACAAGCAGGGATGGACGTATGAGAGGATGGGCCAGGCGATACACGCAACCAGCGCGCCACATGAACAATCCTTAGTCATAACCCTTACATTTGCCGAGGATGCTGAGCACCTATGGGTTTGCCCTGAGTGAAGTGATATCGATCCTGAGCAATAATAATAACAACAATAAGTTAAAATGGGGAAAGTGTTGTCCATTATACTCCAGGGGTAATTTTAAAGAATCGATTAATTTAATTGTATTAACTTGCAAATCAGATTCATTGATACTGTGATGAAACACTACGTCTGTATGTATCATTTTGGTCTGCAAAGTCGGACTTTGAACTATTTAATCTTGCTCAATTATGCTTTTTTTTTTAATCAATGGATCAAGTTTGTCAGTGTGTAACGTAGTTGTGTTTACCTTAGAGACATTATTACGGGGAATGTGGACTTGAGACCAGGGGGTCATATCGTTCTGTATAGAAAAGAAGTGCGAGGTGATTAGAAATGTTTGGACAGCCAGGATTGTGAAAGATTATGATAGCGATCAATAGAATAGGTTGTATGCGATGTCTGAGATCGATACATAGATGTATACTGGGATGTCTGCTGATTTTATTGAACAATAGGATTCTGTTAAAA
Organism: Oreohelix idahoensis; assembly: GCA_024509875.1. NCBI lineage: Eukaryota > Metazoa > Mollusca > Gastropoda > Stylommatophora > Oreohelicidae > Oreohelix > Oreohelix idahoensis. The sequence goes on from JAMPIV010009740.1 coordinate 44,330, forward strand.
CCTTGAGACACAAATTGGAGCCAAGTCATTGTAATTGAATGGCCTATGCACTGAATGGATCTCTCGTGTATAGAGCTGGAAAATCATTAGTATTTGTGAATTTTGATATCAAACGTAGTGTTTGGGACTTGCTGGCTTGTTAGCTGTCTTTTGGAGTTGGCGTGTTTTATCCCAAGACTGATAATGATTGACTATATCGTTTAACCCGCTACTTCTCCCATTATTCACTCTTTCATTACTTTTCATCTCTCTATGGAGCATAGGCCACCAACAAAGGCATGCCATGTTCTCCTTTGTCATCAACTCAAATCATTCCAGTTTTCTGTATCCATGTCAACTCTATGTCCAGTTCTCTCCTCAATAGGTTTTTCTTTCTCCTTGTACGTCTCTTACTTGGGGATTCCATAGCAAGGACTGCCTTGTAACACTGTTGTTTCCTCAATGAATTTCCTATCAATCACCAGCGTCCCCATCTTATCTTGTGCTCTACTTGCATCTGTCTGGTTCTCGTCATCAATTCCACAATGATGATCTCACCGAGGCTCGAAAGAGGATCAAGGAATAATCACTCTTAACTAACAACCATGTCGAAAAAAAAAAACCGACTAAGGAGGACTGAGCATATGGTCGGCTACCTCATCAAGTAGAAACGCAAAGCCAAAAAAAAATGTTAACGAACACACACAAGTCGTGCCATTATAAAGTAACTATGGTTTTTTTTCCTTTTTTTAAAGCACAGTACCTGCAATAGATTCATCCAAGGCACAGTTTGCACGAACATGTCTGTCATGCCGTTCCCGTACTTACTGAGAAGAGCATACACGGTGATGGTAAGTACCACTTGAGGCAGCGTTGTCACGACATACGTGAAAGATATAGCCACCAACATACGGGTTGTTTTACTGCGTCTTCTGGCGCTTCCTGCAAAGGGGAAAACAGGAAACTGGCTCATCTTTAGTAAAATTTGTAAACTAACCTAGTTAGACGTAGTAGATATTCCAGTTTGTGGACACCAACTAGTCATTTAATAACTGACATAAACTCCTTTTTTTCAATTTTATTAAATTATGATATTTTTAAAATTGTAATTCGTCCAACGGCGACCGTTGCCTCAATTGGCTGTGTGTGGTGTTCCCGGAAACGGGGCCTCCCAGATCTGAGGCACAGTTACGTCTCAGCTCCGATGACGCTCACTGGTGCAGCCACCTCACTGAACTATTGTATGGACATGAGGTATAGCATACATATAAGCGTGAGGTGGCAGGGAAGCAAACCCGTAACAATTGCTTGCTAAAATCGGATATTTCGGGCCGAAAGGCGCAGATATCACAGCATAGCTGTAAACTACGACACAACGTAATTACCGCTCAAAACTAACGGCCAGAATTGTAAGATAGAGATATGGCTAAGAGCGAACACAAACAACAACAAATTGTAATTCATTATCTCTCATTATTTCCTTTTTTTTTAAATTGTTCTAGCTTTTTATAGATTTCTGCTATTTCATTCTGTTTGTTGTGACAATGTTTCCAAACAAACTATCATCTGTTTGTGCGCCGGAGTAGAACTGGTTTTATTACTTTTGTTATTGTTATTGTTGATAAGAATTGACATCATTGCACTCCGGACAAACCCTTAGATGCTCAGTCTCACTTAGCAAATTTCGAAATGAATGAATGCTGATTGTTCATAAAGCGCACTGCTTGTATAAACTCCGGATGCATCTTCTAGAACGTCCATCCCTGCTAGTCTTACCTTTCGCTGCCAAATTCCAGCAATCATAGCCTTGTTGATTCATGTATAGCCATGTTTTTTTACGTTATATTCATGTAGGCTATAAATTGTAAATAGAGCCCGGTAGACATTATTTTATTGACCGTATTACAGTAAGTGACTCTAAAGTGTATTTTGGCGTCTGATTCCTAAACATATGACTTTTGCTAAGCGAATGAAAGTTCTACTTTCTGGCTGGATGGGTTAAAGTTCCGTGCTAACTGTCCTTGCTGATCATGCGCTCACAACTTCCTGCACCCAGTGCTGTTTATCAATTTTGTTGTTATATTCTTTCCATGCCTCGATGTCAAACTGCCCAATATCTTCTCTTCTGTTTCGTCCTCTATCTCTTTCCTTCTTCAACCTTCCCTATTCGTTGATTTATTTCTGAAATTCTCCGCCCTATTCAGCGACCTATATCTGAGACTCTACGCCCTGTTCACCGACCTATATCTGAGACTACACCCTATTCACTGACCTATATCTGAGACTATACGCCCTATTCACTGACCTATATCTGAAACTCTACGCCCTATTCACTGACCTATATCTGAAACTCTACACACTATTCACTGACCTATATCTGAGACTCTACGCCCTATTCACTGACCTATATGAGACTCTACACTCTATTCATTGACCTAATTCTGAGACGCTATGCCCTATTCTTTGACCTATATCTAAGACTCTTTGTCACATTCACAATATCTTCCAGCTTTTCTCTTCTCATAACATTTACTAAGAAATTGTACTGCTTCCGTCTAGTGTCAGTTATAAGCTTCATTTTCGCGTTGGCTAATCTCATAACAGTATCGTTGCTCTTTTTAGCTGTATGATATAACCTTAATATTACTATGTAAAATCACACTTCTTTGGCTTCCACGGATTTTCCTGAGCTTGTCTACTAAATGTCCTTAACTCACTTCCATACATCAAGCTGGCTCTAAGTAATACTGAAGAACTCTTATTTCTTACTTCCACTGACAAATATTTTGCATTTAATCATGCAATGGAAAACTGCTTGCATCACATTGTTATTTAGAAATTTTCAAGTTTAAAATGGTGCGTGAGGTTGACAACATCATCTTAGAAAACAAATTGCTTCATAATCACCACTGCTAGAGTACATTAATGCTTAGATACAGGAAAAAGGACAAGAAAGAAGAGGAGAGAAATGTCAAAATAATGCTGGTGGTGATTGAGGGAGTAGGGGTGGGGGGGGGGGGGAAGGGGGGTTGGGTTTGCGTTATTCGGACTTACCAGTCAGCCGTGTTGAAGACGAATCTTCATTTTGAGTGGCGTTCTCCACGCTGAAGATGCGAACAAGCACGCCGATGTTGCAGACTAGAGTGATGAGAACTGGAGTAATGAAAAGCAGAGCTAACTGGTAAATGTAGATGTGGAGCAGAAGGTAAAGGTGTTCACGATCGGGGGACCCCACACAATTTTCGCCATCATTTTCTACCATAACAAATCTGGAAAAAAAAAAGATGTGTTTCCGCTGTTGACTTACACAGTTCTGTTGTGTAGTGTGTTGTTTAGAATATCATCACTATTTCCCATTTGTGCTACTTAAGGAGCATGGAGCTACCACTGCAACTTGTCCCATTGCGAGAAGTAGCTGAGTCTTGTAGCTTTGTTTTCTGTGAGAATTGTTTTTTTTTAACATGATGAGGTCGCCAGCCCGATGCACAGCATCACATTAGTCGCCTTGTACGAGATATGTACGAGACAAATTAAAACTGAGAATCATAAAGTGTTATATATATTCTGCATTTCTGTATGGTGCAGAAACATGGACGATGAATAAGCATTTGGAAGAAAGAATTGAGGCTCTTGAAATGTGGATATATAGAAGAATGGGGCGTATCTCATGGAAAGAGATGAAAACAAATAAGCAGGTCCTAGAAAATCTAGGTATGAAAAGAGAACTAATGAGGGAGGTCAAAGTTCGACAGCTAAAATACTTTGGCCACATAAAAAGGCATAACACCTTGCAGAAGACCATAACAGAAGGGAGAGTTGAAGGCAAACGTGCAAGGGGAAGACAGCGCTATAAGTGGGAAGACAACATCAAGAGATGGACAGGAAAAAGTCTATCAGAGTGCACCATCAAGACAAGAGACAGAAGACGTTGGAGATCAATTACAGCCAACCTTCGTTGTGGAGATGGCAACTGATGATGATGATGATGACGAGATATGTACAGGTACAGTAGAGTAGTACTGAGGGTACAGTAGGCCTGTTCTTTCTATGTCTCTTCAGACACCCCCGTGGAACTACATGAGGCTTGTTTAGAATATACTCCTTACTAAATGGCGGAGTTTCAGATGTTAGTACGCGCTCTCAAAGGGCTTTGTTACTGGACAAAAATTAGAACCTAGAGTAGCTTAGAAAATATATACCCATATCACTGATGTAAAGTAGGACCTCAGAGATAGATCAACGAACAGGGTGTGGGATCTCAGATATTGGTCAGTGAATATGGCGTGGAGTCTCCGATATAGGTCAGTGAATATGGGCGTAGAGTCTCCGATATAGGTGGGAATAGGGTGTGGAGTCTCAGATACAGGTCAGTGAATAGGGCGTTTGAGTATCAGATATATGTCAATTAATAGATCGTAGAGTCTCAGATATAGGTCAATCAATAGGCCGGAGAATCTCAGATGTAGGTCAGTGAATAGGACGAATAGGACGTAGATTCTCGATGATAGATCAGTGAATAGGGCGTAGAGGCTCGGTGATAGTTCAGTGAATAAGGCGTAGGCCATCAGAGATAGATCAGTTAATAAGACTGTAAATTGCCCGCTGCCCTTGCAAGAAAATTTATATATAGAGCCAGTGTTGCAGGCAGGACGCACTTAACGATAGGAAACACTGCACAATGCCTCCTACCTGACGGTACCGGACACAATGATCCATATATGCAAGGTAGGAAGCACTGAACATGGGTAGGAATGACTTAACATTTTAAAGGTAAAAAAAAAATCGGTAAAAGGTAAAAAATATAATTAGTGCTGTATTGTATGTATTGAGAAATGGATGTTCCAGTAAAACCAAGGCAATAATACATGATAATTGCGTGTTTTTTTTTTCTACTTGGCAGTGTATAAATAAAGAGTACTAATAAAGTAAAACTGGATAGATGACATTCCTTCGAAACATAGATCTGACCAACGAAAATCAGTAAAGCTTCTAATCTGTTAAAACTATTTATATTGCTTATTTAGTAACTACTACTACCAAAAGAGCATTAAAACTATTTTTACCTTAATATAAAAAGTCAAATAATTTATAACGTCATCTGCTCGCATTGTGAAATAAATCTTCTCTTTGGCCAGAACGTACTTAATCGCGGTGCGGGCAACGACAGAGGCATATTTTTTTGTTTCGTCCGTAATAAGTTTAATTGTAATCGAGTTCCAGTTATTGTAGATAAGTAGCTGTTTTTAATTACGATACAACCGCACATAAAAAAACACGAATCTTTATAAAAGCTTGTAAAAGAGTCATATTTCGTTTAATTTTGACAATTTTCACATATGATTTTCAGTGATCTTCATATTTTTTTCATGAAGTTTCACTTATAAAAATGTGTTCAGTTTACTTAACGCTAATATACAATACAATACAATACAATATTAATGTGTAAAATAAAATAAATAATAGCTTTGTTAACATTTCAAAATAAATATATTTCTCACTTTATTAGACGTCAATGACGGTTACATGTGCCAGTAAAACTAAGGCAATAAAACATGATAAATGCGTTTTTTTCTTGGTAAGGCATCTGTACTAATCAAGTTTTTGTGTGAATCGTATCTCAACTTGCCTGCTGGTGTGAGGCATTTGAGTGTTAATGTGAAGCATTCACGGTAATGGGCTGTTATGATGCAACACCTAGCGAAGAAGTCTGCAAGCCTTTCTATTATCACGTACAACCTAATTAACATGCAGAGTGTGGCAAAATCCCACAGAGGGCTGTTGAGTTTAACCATGGCTTTGTAGGGAAGTTCAAAGAAAGAAACGAGCATTGACTGACATGAGAACTATTGAACTCTAAAAGAAAGTTGAGTGTAAAATTTAAAGTAATTACCAACTCATTTCAAATTGTGAGAAGAACTCTATTCGTGATCAGATGCAACTGATACCTTCCTACATAATGCAAAAATAAACTTACTTTAATATGAAAGTGGTTAATTCCTAAAACAGTTTTCCATAATGAATTATGCATAATGATAAGCACAACTTGTTTTTCTAATATTTTAAATTTGTCTGCACTCAGTACAGTATAATTTCATGCATGTTTAAAAATCAGTGAACAATTCAATTAAGAGCATGTCATAGCGCTTTCATTTCTTTACATTTTCATAGATAACACTGTATGTTATCATGTTAAATAAATTTATTTAATGTAAAACCAGTAAATAGCTCGTAATAATGTAGTTTTTAAACACGAATACCAAGATTTAACTTTAGCCACTCGTGACATTTCGTCTCAGTATTATGCCTATTAATAATTAAATGAAGCTTATTTCATGTCTTTTCCTTAACGGATGTCGTATATTTTTAGATAGGTTAGAAGTTATTTATGGTCCCGTCTGAGCAAAGGTGATAGTGGTAAATAGGTGAGAATAACAGTGTAAGAAATAGATTTCACGAGTGAAAAGTTAAGGAGAAAAAGTTGTCTCTGGACTGAATAGTTTCTCTAGTCCAGCCTATCTATACGTCTATATTGTATTGTAAGACACTCTTCCAACCCCTTATCTCCATATAGATAAGTTTAACTAAACACACCCACACACAATTATGTGACAACAAGACACACAAACACGTGAAAACTATGGTTAATTGGGTATGGGTCTGACCAACACACAAATGTAAGTTCTTTTTGTTGTTTATTATCATTAAACTTTTTTCAGAAATCAAACATATAGAGAAATCAATAAAATCATGTTTACAGATACATGAAAATAACCAAATAAGTGCCCTCCCCTTGTTGAGAAAGGATCCCAAACGAAGTTAATAACCCAAAGGTCAAAGATAAGCACTACGTTACACAATAAGAAGAACAAGTTTCCAACTAAATTACTACTCAGTAAAGTACTCCGTTTAGCGAAATTTAAAAAAAGAAGTTAGTACAATGATTGTAACAAAGGAAAATATTCACTCTCTCTATCTCTCACTCTGTCATATGTGGCCACAAACATTCTTGCTTACCTTATAGTGGTGTTGGTATCCCTTTAAAAATTACAATAGTCTGAACCTATACTGTCAGGTGGGTTGCCAAAATATGGCCCCAGTCCAGCCTATATATCGAATAATAATTACAAGGTGGACGCCAAATTTGGTGGTTTAATTTTTCCTGGATGAATCATGGGTCACCGCAAATAGTTACTGAAGCAAGACGTGCTCGGGACGTTCTCAGTTGCAAAGGAGAAAAGTAATTCCTGTATTGCTAAGCATCTGGTTGTTAAGACAAATGTTACAATATGTAAAACTGATGGTGATGGTAAATCCTATCGGCTGGCTCTTATGGTGAGTGCCGATTTTGAAACAGCGTAGTTTTTCTGGATCACTCCGTTGCTACGGCTGTCAAACGTCAGGAATATATGTTCCTTCGTATGACCAGTGGGCTGGAAAAAATTGATAAATATTTCTGGGTAATGTACAATCCAGTTACGATTAATCTTAATGTTTATTGGTCTCTTGGGCCCAACCGGTTCACGAAGGAACTTGAGACTGGTAGCCACGAAGAAGACATTATTAATCCTTCACTGAATGAAGAAAGAGGACCGAACTAGTCCAAAAATCGATAACCCTAAAAATAATAATGGTACTGGCAATGTTAAACCTCTGGCCGCTGGTTTTGATCAGGTGCTAGATTAGGAAGAAAAGAACATTTTAAAAAACTGCTACTATCCTATCCACCCGTAAGTTTTCCGCTATGGCATGTCGGGAAAAAGGGTAGTCACCCTCCCCCGTTATTGCCCGCGAGAAATTGCACAGCGCACATAGTCAATTATTATTTACTTTATCCATTCGCGCACTTTAACTAAAATCGTCTGTCACTACTAGCTATTTGTCGGCGTCTATTGTTTTGTCACATAACATTAACTCTAGTCACTTATTTAATTTCACACAATGAAATATAATGCGAATTCTATTCGGTCATTCATCCGTCACGCTTAATAATCTCAGTCAGCTATGCCGTATCTTCTTGTGTAAGAAAAATGGGGTGATTGAAATTACATTACTCTGAACGACTGGCAAGAAACATCTATGAGTTGGGTTATTTCACTAGTTTTAAACGCTAGGGAAAAATATTGAATAAAAATGGTAAACCTAACACATTTCGGCTCTGATAACTGAATTTGAGAGAGCGCGGTATATATACAGATCGTGGTGTTATTATCACTAGAAGATGTTACAATTCACACCTTCTGTAAAGCAGAGAATTAAGCAAAGTACGTTTCCCGGATCAAAGGTTTTTCGTTCATTCTACTCAGCGATGCTGATCGACATCAGAAGACTGGCCGTGCACGGGCCTCTCTTAGACTACGTCCCCGTTCCGCAGATCAATCGTTTACCTCCCCTGAAACGTATGAACATCAAAGGTGGTCGGGAAAATATTATTGCCCCTCTATCTCTTCAAACAATCCGTTATTTCTACGCGCATCTGTCTAATGACCAATAATTGGCAAATCAGCTCGCGTGAGAAACTCAGGTAAACAAACGTAATTCGCTCCCTTGTTAAGACTGGCAGGTGCGAAAAGTTGGTAAACAACTCTGTTGTTATGTTCCCAGAAAAAGGGCGTGGATTCAAAGGTGAGTCATACAAACAGAAAATTGCGTGGTTTGGCTTAACCAATGGTAGACACTTAATGGAAAAGCAAAGGCTGTCAGATTACTGTATCACTATTTCCGTTCCACGTCACAACGGAGACAGTCTCTTTGTATACACATTGTGGTATTACAACAAAAATCTTTCGTACATTTTTTTTTAGTTTATAATTAATAAAAATTCAGAGGTACAATTATATGCAATATTATTTATTTATATATTTATTGAGGATCCGATAGAGAGTGGTTAGAGCGCTGGTCTCTCGCGGCAAAGGTGCCGGGTTCAATTCAGGGTATCGACACGCTCCAGTCTACCCAGCTGTAATTGGGTACTTGACTTTGCTCCTTAGTTATATAAGGAAAAGGCAGCGAGGAAGGGACCTGGTCACCTCACTCTCGATGCTGGACCTAGTATAGTGAAGTCTCTACCACTTCACTCCACCACGGAAGTATCTGCTTTGGCACCACCTTTATCTTTGATTTATAATTCACTGCCCAAATTATGATCCCACTACCCGTACCATACCGATACCTGTTTGGAATGAACACTGAAATAATAATTTCCCACCATATATTTTTAGACGAAATTAGAAAATTTCATAAAATGTGTTTACACACTATAAATGAATACCATATAAAGCAAAGATAAAAACATCTTTACTCTTTATCTCTCCAGTATTTTCCCCTATAAAGGAAGGAACGGTGGAAATATCTGCCTATTGGATTTTAATAACTACAACGCAGTGCGATATGCCTATTTATTTTTTCAGGCAAGAATTACTGTACAGTGCTTGTTACCTAGGTAGGAATCGCTTGTCCAGTGCTCCCTACCTGACGGTAGCATGCACTGTACAGTGCGTGTAGCCGGTTCAGTGCTTCCTGCGTCCTACACCGGTTTGTTGCATGTAGCTTCTGGAGACTTATTGTAAGCTGGCAATTTATAAACATCAAAGATAAAAAAAACAATAACGTGATTGTGACGTATAATGGAAATATAGCCTACAGTATCTGACAGCCCTGAAATCCCGTTAGTGTTCTAAGATTTGCTCGAAAAATAAGCACGCATTTTTCTGCCTGTCTGACTCACCTTTTAATCCACGCCTCTTTTTTTCTGTAAACACGCGCTAACGCAAAGTTTACAAACTTCGCGACCTGCCAGTCATAACAAAGAGCGAATTAGGTTTGTTTACCTTGTTCCTCACGCGAGCCTATCTGTCAATCACACGATAGCTGACAGACTGCAAGTGAAGAAACCGAAGATTCTTTGAAGTCCTATTCAGGAAGCCGAGAATTTCCCGAGCGGCTTTTGATCTCCAGAAGCTTGCAAAATTCTCCGAGAACCCCGTTAGACGTGAGAATCCTTCTGACGTCGATTAGCAAGTGCCGATAGGGCCACCATGAAAACCTTTTATCGGGGAAAACGTAGTTCCCTGTTTTTTGCTATGCGCAATGGTGTGAAAATTAGCATCCTCTTGAGAGCAAATAACAATAATGTATATATACTGTGTCTTCTCAACTCAGTTATCAGTTGTCGCTCATAATTTTTTGGAGTCTAAACACGTAGTCTAGAATCATTGTGGTAGATGTGTTAATAGTTTCGTGGGGATTTCATTCTGATTTTCTGGTAATATAAATTTGTGCTTAAACGTGTTAGAGTGTTAAATGTTACCATTATAATTCACTTAAAGTCTAGCTGTTAAAGACCAGTGGAAATTAACGCGTAGCTATTTATTTACCAGTTGTGCAGTTTAATGATAAATTTATCACCCGCTTTCTCACATAAGGAGAGACGTTTAGTTTACTAATTAATACACTAGGCGCGACTGGTTGTGGACCATAGAATTCACATTATATTTCATTTTGTGTAATTTTAGTAAGTTACTGTTAGTTATACCAGACGCCGACAATCTAATAGCCATTAATGACAGGCGATATTTGTTAAGTGCGCGTAGGGATAATTAAATAATAATTGACATTGTACGCTGATCGTTAACGCCCGCAAAGGAGCAGGGAGGGCACATACCTTCACTCGAAATAGAGACGCCACGATAGCGAAAACTGACCGGATAGGAATAGGCTTGAGACACCGTGTGCCTTTTAAATTTAATCAGGACTGACGGAGACGATAGGAGATCGTCTTGTCCCCGTCCGTGTAAATATACTCGTATATTAGTAGCATTTTTTTCATAATGTTCTCTATTCTAGCAGACCTGATCAAACGGCGACCAGCGGTCTATTGTGGTCTATTTTGGCCCTTTTTCTTCATCTACTGATTAATTAATGTTGTCCTTTTCTTGGCTTACGCGTCCCCAAGTTCAGTTGTGAACAGGACCGGCCAAAAAGACAAAGTAACATTTTTTTAAATAGTAAAAGTTAACTGGACTTACAAATACCCAGATATTCATTCAGTTTTATTAGCCCACAGTGGCGTAACAAAAATACTATTTCCATCTGACTTTTGACAGTCGTATCATCGGATTTATCCAGCAAGTTACGCTGTTTCGAAATCGGCACTCACCACAGAGCTAGCCGATAGGATTTATCATCACCATAATTAACAGTTTTTAGCAACCAGATGTTGTCTCTATATACTGGAAGTACTGTCTACTGTTTACTGTGAACACAAGATCGCGGGTTTTTTTCCTACATTAACTATTCGAAGTGACATTTGTCTATCCAGGAATCAACCACCAAATTAGGCGTTCCCCTTATAAAATTTAATTATTCAAAGAGGGACTGGGGCCAATTTGGGAGATAAAAACACTGGAAATATATATATATATATATATATATATTCAGGCATTAGATGTCCAAGAGATTTCTTCACCAAGAATATGGTAAGCGTGATCGATGTGGCCACGTATGACAGAGAGAGTGAATATTTTCTTAGTTACAGAAACGGTACCATCAGTTATTTTCATTGCTTAAAACTGTTTACTTTACTGCATAACATTTAGTAGGAACTTTGTTCTTTTCTTTACTGTCTATGCTATAACATAGTGCTAACCTTTGACCTTTGGAGTTATTAACTTTTTGGGTTCTTTTCTCAATAAGGTGAGGGCACATGTACTCTTTTAATTTTTCTATGCATGTAATTCTGATTTTATTTGATCTTTCTTTAGATATTCGATGTTGTAAAGTTTAAATGATAATAAACAACAAAAGAACTTACCTTTGTGTGTTGGTCAGACCCATACCCAATTTACCATAGTTTTTTTCCCGTTTGTGTGTCTTGTTGTCACATAATTGTGTATGCGTAAACTATTCACTCGTGAAATCTAATTATCACACATTTACTTCTCACTTACATATCACCATCCACCCTACTCATGCGGGACCATAAATAAATCAAACCTATCTAAATTTACGACAGTGATAATATAGAAAGTTAGTCTACTCTACGTGTCGTGCAGAAAGAGTTGGGCCATCAGAAATCTATGCAGTTTCCTTTCCCTGGTACTGTTTATCAATTGTATATGTGAATTCCATCGAAGAAATTTAGTTAGACTGCCAAATATCTTCCGTCTATGATTCTTTACATCACCGCCATTAGACTACATTCTGCGACAAATAGGCTAACATCCTCTTCATTCATACTGAGAACCCATGCAGAGATAGCTGCGTGTTTTTAATCAACTGGCAATTAAAATTAATTTTATAACCGGAATCCTCGTCATCACTCATTCCTATTTTTCTCCTTACGGAACATGGATCCATAAATGCTACTGGCAACCTTGCAGATAGTATGTACCAAATCATTCACGGCTCTTCAACAGCTGTTTTTGTAGCAAGTAATACTGAAGTGGCAAGACCTTATAAGGCAATGGAATATATTCGGATGAGAATGGGGTAACCCCTACTAAAAATTAGACTCCTTACCGTGGGGGTGGGTTAAGTTTAGAAATGAGTGATTCGCAGAACACCCGTCATAAGAGGAATTAAAAATTTCCGGGCCAAGTGATTCGAAAGCATATAACCTAAATTGATTGTGTCCATTCTACACTGTGCGAGGAGATTGTATAACCCATTTGGAGTAGGTTGTGAACATTTATTTTACAAATGTGAATGTGACATGTTTTTCTTGCTTATATTTGAGGCTGGCAACCTCAACATGTGAAAATAGTATATTCATAAACCACTACAACAAGCGCTGGGTTTTTTAAATTCTAATTCGCTCAGAAACGCGAAAGCAACAGCGAACTCAGACTCCGACAGGAACAGTGATGAGTGATGGTTACATCACATGGGCCTGAAGAGTATATACAGTATAGGTCAGACTTAGACAAGACAAAGACCTTAATACACTAGGCGCGACTGTGTCTAGTATATGATAGGAGACTAAGAACAGTAAGTACAGGACAGAGGGTAGGTCTGTTGTTTTTCTTGTCTGGTTTTCTGCTTCTTTGTTTTCTTGCGAGTGCATCAGGACGTTCTTTTGTGTTTGTCTAGCATTTATTTACTGTTTACAGGCTTCGGGTTTCCCTTCCTTATGTGTTATACTTAGCAGAGGCATTTGTCCTTTCTATTTTTTCAAGACATTTGTGGTTACAAGCTATCAGACTGTTTGAAGTACTAAAGCTCCTACGCCACTTGTGTGAGAGAAGATCATCAATACTGACAGTCTACATTGGACAAGTGTGTGAAGAAGTGCCTCCTCACAAAAGAAGGGGCTAAAATTACGGTTGCCGGACTCACCTAGGTAAGTTAAGTCCTGATTAAAAGGCATCAGAAAAACTGACTTTTATCACTCTTCTATTAAGTCTCTATGAAGACGCTTTCATCTGACATTTCAGCAATCTTTCCATATTTATTTTAACCAGTTAAATACTAATTCACGATTAAATTTGCTACATGTTATTTTAAAACTAAGTAAACATAGTTGATTCAGTTATTACATGTATGAAAGCAAACGTATGAGCAAGACAATTTAATATATGTATATATATATATATATATATATATATATATATATATATATATATATATATATATATATATATATATATATATATATATATATATATATATATATATATATATATATATATATTAACCTCTAAACAGAGCTATACCATTATAAGAGAGATTCGCTGAATTAACTCAGCTGGGGGCCTAAACGGGCTGAAAGCCATTGCTTAAATCCTTCACAAAAGGCGACGGATCAGATATGAGTTAACAATTGTTCAGCCCAATGCAACACTGTTCTTGACTTCTGAAAATATCTTGTGAATGCTCCCTTAGAAGCGTCATTGCCCTTCTATCTTTTTTTTTTCCTTAACCAGCGGCACTTGGGCTTTCAGCCCTTTGGCCCAATGACATGTCATTGCGAGGCTGGGGAACCTGAGGACTTTCCTTCCAACCTGGTCAGGAGCTTCGCTCCTTCCCATCCACAGAGGGTTTATCACAGGAACCGTTCAGGCTATTCAGTCAAATTTCCGGCTGTAAACATTTCTTCAAACGCTGACACTCGGGTTTGAACCATGAACACCTGGTCGCCAGTACAACGCCGAAGCCATTACACCAGCGCGGCTCCCACCCTTCTATCTACATCTCTGCGAAGAGTAATCTTGTGCGAAGGTAGACACCTTTGACGACCCATTTAGATACTCCTGAGTTTTGGCCACTGTTGGACTACTACTGCAAAGCAGGGGAGGCAATCAGTGACAATAGCATTATGGTGTATATATTTATTATACCCATTTGAAGTAAGATTTACTTGTATATTTATTTATGTATAGAATTATATATTTGTAGCCCCCCGCTGTCCTAAACACTTCTATCTGCCTCAATGGGTTCAGATTTACTGCTCAGCGATAACGGATAAAATTCTGAGGAAGATGAAATGTTGAAGGGAAGCGGATGTATAAACCAGGAGACATAAAACTTAAAAGAGGCATTTGTTTCCTCTCATTTTGCGTAAGCAGTTGTCAAAAATCGACGTTAGATACCTACATCGGACGAGTCTGGAGGACGTTTGGAATAGCAACCTTTCTGGGCATTTACTCCTGCACAGCAGCGAACGTGATCCTAAAAACTACTCGACTCCTGAAAAGAAGGAGCAGTCAAACCACCTCTGTTGAATTTGCAGTGACGGAACTAGACTCCAACTGACCCCACACCGTCACACTAGCACAAGAAATGGACAATTTTGTTCTCTTATAAACCTACACAAAAAATCGTCCGATGAAGACACATTTAATTGTTTTGTTTTGATAAAATAACTTTATTTATTTTACCTTGTTAAACCAGTAACTCATTATTAAACTGGTTTATATGTAAATATAAATCAAGAGTTGAATTAATCACTACTGATTACATTTTATGTCTGAACTTGTATGACTCAGTTTTTTGTTTTTCTTAATACATAACCATACAAAGCTTTTAAATCAATATTTTACTGAATCACATTCAGCTATGGGCTCCTAAAATACGAGTCAAAACCTTTTCCCATAGAAGGAGCGGAGAATAATAAGTTTATAATAGTTGTTATACTCGTACATTTCATTCTGTAAAATTCCTGTGAGACTCCCTGCAATAAAAGCATCATTCTTCTTTTTATACCTCTGCCATAGTAATCTTGAGCGAAGGTTGATTCCTTTAAAAACTGTCATTCATGTATTCAAAGTTTGGCTATTGTTGGACCACTACTACAGAGCAAGGGAGACAACCCGCGACAGCCCGTTCAAAATCCCTCAGCATTTGAAAATTGTAAAGAGTAGGCCGTACGGCTGCAGCCCTGGCAAAATTTAAAAATTAAGAATTTTACCCACCACGCAAATAATTATAGAATGTGTGATTCATGTATACACATTGGGATCTTCGCCGGTGCTACTGAGTTCGTGACCTGTGCTGAGATCCTCCTTGTGTGATCTAAGGCAGGAGATCGTGGCACTGATGGAGTTGACCGTGTGCAATGAAGATGTTCCTTAAAAAACTAGACCAAACCACATCAAACCTTCCATGGGTCTTTGGTCTTTTTCAAATTACTCTACCTCGGGAACTCCAAAACAGTGATTCTTCTGTAATGCTATCACCTGGTTTGTTTATTTTTTTTATTGCGAGTCTAATCCATAACATCAAATTTAGTCTGTTTTAACGTGTCCAAGGATTTGCAATATTCTTATGTAAAGAAATATTCAGGAGTTGTCCATTCATCTTCTAGATTTTTTTAAAACCGACTGCCTATGATTCGCTTCATAATATGTATCCGCTGTATATCGTGGTGGCGAAATATATTTCTTTATTTCATTGATAAGAGATTTTGTTTTCTTTTGCTTTTTTACGTAATTTCGTTTTCATTGTCTGAAATTCAAGTTCTTCTAAAAATATTCAGCTGTTTCGACATAAATATCTTCAAGAGGAGGCAATAGGGAAAAAAAAGAACTAAAAAACAATAAGTTATATGAAAATAGTCTGCATGAGGAATACAGTTTATTTTTTTAAATCAGCATCATCATTATCATCATCAGCACCACCTCTACGACCATCATCGATTCTAGGAAAGCAACCATAACAAAAAACACAACAGCTATGATTGCTGGTACCTGAAAACCTGCGTGCATGACAAGACACAAAAAAGGGTGAAAATAATAATAACTGCTCCCTTCTGCTGGCACCACATGTTCCGCCGGAAGGGCATGTAGACGACACAGAGTCGTTCCATCGCCATAGCAACCATCACCCATGACGACATCAAATTGCAGACAGCGTCAGCAAACATAAATATCTGTAGGAAAGGATGTACAAGGAATAAATTAATGTTGATACTGAAGTGAAACTTATTTTTGAGTTAATGCCTGGGTGCACTGTGTTCACATTAACACATGTACACGGAAGTCTCCATACTATCTCTGAATTTTTTTTAAATTTTTTTTTTTTAAATAGACGTGTCGAAATCTCTGAGATTTTGTTTTAAAATAAAATAACTTTCTTTAATTGTTGACAACAGAGGTTGCGGTTCCTTAAGTTCAACGTGCAGTAACTACGAGTAGTACTGTTACACGAGTAAGAACTACGGCTTGAGTACCTAGGCACACACTAATGCCTATAAAATTACAGGGATATGATCGAGGAGTTGAAGTCCAAAACATTTTGAAAGAGATGCGTTCGAAGAATTTAGGTCCAAAACACTTTAAAAGTGGTGCGTTGAGCAATTTAAGTCCAAAACAATTTGAAAGGGATGCGTGCGAAGAATTTAGGTCCAAAACACTTTAAAAGTGGTGCGTTGAGCAATTTAAGTCCAAAACATTTTGAAAGAGATGCGTGCGAAGAATTTAGGTCCAAAACACTTTAAAAGTGGTGCGTTGAGCAATTTAAGTCCAAAACAATTTGAAAGGGTGCGCCATTCTTCAGGACAAGAGGATGAAGAAACCATTATCTGTTTTTACTATTTGTAATGATTTATTATCGCTTGAGACCCCGATACTATTATCAGAACTGGCATGCTATGGACACCAGAAGAAATGCGAAAGGGAGGCCGACCGAAAGGCTTGGAGGAGAACTCCGGGGGCTGAAATAAAAAGCATGAACTAGAGTTTGGGTACTGTACGCAAAATGACCAAGGACCGAGCGAAAATGAGAGCGTTTATTTTTGCCCTAAAAGATGCCATCAGGCGTGATGACCATTGATTGCTTTGGCAGTCGACGGCCACTGCTCCAGGAAGAAGAAGTCTATTTGAATATCTAGATAAAAATAAAGATTGCCAAAATGTGTTGTATCTTTATTTTTTAGAAGTTGTTATCACTAAAAGAACGTTTTTTTTTAAATATTTATTTTAAGTTTGTATTTTTATTTAAAGCCTAATTGCTAATTTTAAACAACTAGTTTAGAGAGTAACTAGTTTTTTTCCTAATTTTTTTGGCAAATAAAGATGATGTCAATGATGACTTGGTATTCAATGAATGTCGCTTGAAAAAAATAAGACACTTTTAATTAAGATATAATGTAGGTAATGGAGCTGAATAAATGTGCTTGTTTAAAAGACATTATAAACTCTGCTACAATCAGTACATTCTCACATGTGGAACGTACAAAATAAATTTAAGTCTATTGCCGTACAAGTGGCTAATTTAATATAAGTAGAGAGCCCTGAATCGAACTCTCTCTCTCTCTCGTCCGCGTCAGTCTTCTCTGACCTTACATTTCATAAGTACGGGGTTTGGTTTGGTTTTGTTGAACATCTACATTGCACATGGACAACTCCAACGGTGCTCTGATAGTGGAGTGTAGCTGTGCTAACCTAAACTGGCATACAGAGACAGAGCCAAACATGCAGAAACTTTAAAGTGAGAAAATCGAAGTTAAATTTGTAAAAGTTTACAATAAAAAAATGTTGTAAATCACTCAAATTTCATCAGTTAGAAAATAAAGAAAGTGCATTAGGAAAAAAAGTTTAATCATTGAGATTTTTCAAAAAGATATAATGGCAAAGGACGTTCACTTTGGCAGCAAATATTTTACACTTTACGTGTTACCAAAAGGGAGATTTCTGCTCCGGGTGATGGGTTGGTTTTCTTTACACTGCTCACGCTCGTCGTGGTCAAGGTTGTCGGGTGTAGCTCGTTTCCCAGAAATGTCAAGGAGAGTTAACAAAGTTAGTCCCTCGTCCTAAAGCTTAGGCCACTTGTCCTTTCTTGTTCCAGACATAGTACTTTCTGCTGGTACTACCAATAACTATGATAAAGAATAGAAACGAAACGCTCTTCTGAGTATGGCGTTTCCCGACACATACGTATGTGTCCCTTTCTTTTATTCTACAATCCCATTTATCTCAGAATTTACCCTCGATGAGAATTAAATTTAATCCCTCGGGATAAAACTTTCTTTTACATTTAAATTGAATAGCTTTAGCTTTACATTACATTTAAATAAAAAGGTTTATAGTACAGATAGAATATGTTTACATTTACATTTCCACTGATTGAAAAGTGTTTACAATTTAAACTGAATATGTTTTCATTTATGTTTACACTAATTTGAAAAGTTTGAAACTTCCATTAATTTTAAAGGGCATATGTTAACATCGACATTTACACTGGTTTCAAACTGTAAGTATTATACTTAGAATGTACATCATTTCTTTCATCTTTCCCTTCCTGCTGCGTATGGAACCTGGGACTCTTTATGCGTTTAGTTCTCTTTAAGAAACTAGCAATAAAGCAGTCACCAGCCCGTGCAGTGGTGGTTCATGAATCATCATTCTATACGCTGAGGTTGCCAGCCTCAAATGACTGGGACAATAACTCGAGACGCTTCATAGGTCATTGTTGACATATTAAAATGGATGGGGGTAGGCAGGGGGTGGTATGCAGGTCCAAATATCATGATATAATATGTATACTATGGGTAGTTACTATAGGTAGTATAGGAAGTATATATTATATAATATATATATAGAGAGGGAGTGGATAGTTTTTAATTAAAGTAAGGTAATAGTAAGGATCAAGTTTGTATAAAGGATGAAAGTTATAATATTATAATATAATATAGTTATAGGATATAAAATGAAAAGTTATTTAGTGTTGGTATATTTTGATATGGGTTTATTATTTAAATATAATTATAGGATATAGTAATATTATATAAAAATATATTATGGAAACTAATATTATATTAAATTAGTTGTTATATAATTATGTTGTGTTAGTATATATTGTAAAGTTTAAAAATTTATTATTTTATTTAAAAATATAGTATATATAAATGATTATATAATTTATAATATATAATAGAAATAAATATATAAGATATAGATAATAGATATAATATATATTATAATATAGATAGGTATTTATTTAAAAGTACTATGGTTGGGGAGAGTAATTGTATGTTATTAGATAAGATTACTGATTATGGATATTGATTATTAGCATCAACGATAGACCTTATGTTCCATATAAGTATCACAAATAAGATTGCGAGTGTTACATGTAGGATCCTCGAGCATTGTCATTTTGCAACCAGGGTCAGTATGCAAACGACAGGTGTAGTTACAGGACTACATAATTTTTAGATGAAAAGAATTGGTCAAAGATAATTGACTGCTACATTGGTGAAAACGGGGGAAAAGGGGGGGGGGCGCAGGTCATGCCAAACCACCCACATAATAACAAATCTAGGAATGATTCGAGAAACGCAATGCGCGCCAAGCCAATAATCAAGATCGCCAGATCTATATTATTTTATGGCTTTTCACTATCTATTATATTCAGTGATACACTTGAGGTAGAGACGTATAGTGAAAGGAAGTTGAGTATTCATCAACCTTGTTGTCTAATGAAGTCTTCACGTCTACTAACGTAACAGGTTTTCTTCACGGAGATGTCTACATCGTGTCTTGATTTCACGAGAGTACAATAGCGTTGAAGATGGAACTAATGAGCTTTAGACCAGAAATTCTATGATAAGATTTATTATAATTCATAGTGGCGATTTTTTGTGTATGGATAGGGGGAATTATGGAATGGTTGTAGAGTAAGTATGTGTAGTCTAGACATTAAGATTTAAAGGGTAGTATAAAATTTTGTAAGTGGTTAGACCCGTATTTGTTGTGTTGTATTTTTTTGGTACTTGGCTGCCATAGTTTTTTTATTTTGGTCAAACAAGTTAGAGAGTAGTATGATGTAATAGTTGAAGTATGGGGTGAAGAGGGAGTAATAGCCATGGAAGGGAGGAGATGTGATGGAAGTATTGGGGAGTATAGAATATGAGCGAGGATTGAGAATCTAGTAGTACTTAATGGGAGAGGATAACATATTGAGAGGATGTCAAATAGGATTCCGAGTGATGTTTTAGTGGTGGTATTTAGCCCGCAGGGGGTTGTTTTTGGTGTGGAATTATTTTCAGGTTAAAGAAGTGTATGAAGGTGTGGGATAAGGTGTATAACAAGTTATATGGTGGAGTGAGGTAGAGGTAAGATTGTTTGATTGGAAAGTTTAGTAGCTACTTTGGGGTAACTAACAAGATGGTCTTTTGGTAAGTAAATGGAGTGGACGAAGAAGACGAATATAAACATGTTATTGTTTGTGAGAAGTATGAAATGAGAATTATAGATGGATTGGGGGGGGGGGGGGGGGGGGGGGGGATAAACGAATAATAAGTTGTAGAATATTTGATCTGGTGGTAGTTGGATGTGAATTTGGGTGGGTAGTGGTGAAAGGGTAGCTATATTTATGAAAGATCTTTAGATTATCTTGTAGAGTAGATGTAAATTGGAGAGGAAGATGTAAAATGTAAAGCATCATTAGTATGAAGAGATTCTGCTGAAATGAATGGTTGAAGAATTGGAAGAACATCTTGTTCTGGTAGATTACTTTTTGACTTATTTGAAGAACAGGTGAACTGTGATCTAAAGTTGGAAAGAACTGTGAGGGGGTTAAGAGCACCGAAGTGACAGCATGTTAGATCCATGTTTTGCAAACTATTGTCAAACCCCTAATATCAATCGATAATAGGTTAATCACGTTGATTATCTGAGGAGGGTCGAAGAAGAAGTAGGGGAGTAATTTGCCCAATTTTAGTGAAACAGCACTTTCTAGTCAAGCGATTGCTATGCTCACCATGCAACGCAGGTTGTTGTGGATATTAGAAGGGAGTTTGTAATGGGGCGCGTAATGGATCCGCACTGTTAGGGATTAAAACTCCACAGTACCGTTTAATTGCTCCAGGCCAAAATGAGGATGTAAGTGTGACACACAATGGGTTTATGTTAGATGAAGTCCATTAACGCAGACTATAAGAACTGTTTGTGGTTGGTCAACTCAAAAATCCTGTGGGAAGTTAGAATTTGGGGTTGGGTTCTGTAGGGAGTTATAAGAAAGAGGTTTGTGGTGGTTGTGGGAATTATTGGGGGGGGGGGTTTGAAATGGAGAGAAGGAAAAGAAAGCAAGAGTTTATTTGGATCGATGGGAATAAGCCTCGTCAGGAGAAAAATAAAAGCTCTTGATCTTGAGATGAGTACTGCACATGCGGGTTGGAAGCTCTTGAACAGTAGTTTATTGGGGGATAGAGGGATCCCCAATACTTCTCTTCTACAGAGGAGTGATTTTGTTGGGGGTATTTTATAAGTGTTGGAACAATATGGATAAGGAAATCATAGATGAATATGTTAATGATGTTCCGAATGTAGTAGTTGTGTGAGTACGGGAATTGAGGAGAGGAGAGTTGAAGTGCATGTTTTGTTGTTTTTTTACTCTGGTCAACCAAGGGTCTTCTGACGGTGAATTATTTTATTTGAATCAGTCGAAAATCCGAGGGTATTTGCACCGACCTCTATATGGGTTTATTGTGTTTTGGGGGGGGTTGGTTTTAATTATAATTGCTGAGTGCCATTCCAGATAATGGAAATACATGAAGCTGATTTTTGGTTTGACCCATAGGGGGTATAGATGAAGTATGATAGTAACAATGATGTTGAAGTGTATTTGGTAAGCATGTTGGTTTTTTTGAAGTGTGGAGGAGTTGTTTTAATTCAGAGTACACTCAAAGAGTTGTATTTAAGATTGGGGAATTGGATGAGGAACATGCCTCCAATCTAGAGAGATATTATTATTATTTTTTTTTTAGAATGGTGCTAGACACATGTTGGCACTTCAAATGGATAACTAGGATGGTTCCAAATCAAAATTAAGTTATTGGTGGTTAATATTACACTATACAGGGAAAATGTCCAACAATTCAAGTAGACAGTTTTTAAGCACATATGAACCTGTTATTAGTGGCTTATGAGAGAAACATTTAGAAAAATCCTCGTTTGTTGCAGTCCAATCCTGATGTATTTTCGGCGTTTATTATTTTTTTGTTAATTTAAGGGTTGACTAATGGTTTTATTTACCCCTGAATAATGAATGGATTTTTTACCGAAAAGGATATTAAAAGAGAAGAGTATATATTGTTGTTTGAATTTGGGTGGGAGAATGAAGTATGGTTGATTGGGTTAGTAGTTACCGTAAGATATTCATGTTGGATTTGTATAATGAGGTGATTTGGATATGATTTCGGTATTGAGATATTTGCCATTTTATTGATTTAGATGTGATTTAGGAATATAGTAACACCGGTGTTATAGCTTTGAATATGACCAGTTAGAAGAGTAGTATTTTATAGAGAAATGAGAGATTTTTGGTATTGGTCTGTTGGAGGAATTCAGTTTTAGATTTTAAGTTTTACCGTATACCTAGTTTAGGTTACTCTGTCCTTAATATGATCCTTTAAATCGTGTATTGAGTTATAAAAGTGTAATGTTAGTTGTATGTGTTTTAGTAATATTAAATTTGTTGGTAGTTTTTAGTGGTGGTATAGATAAAGATTTTTAGGTAGAGGTAGCGGGATAAGAAGATTTTGAAGTCGGTTTGTGGAGTAAAGTGAAGTTGCCGATATGAGAGATAAATGCGGAAGAAAGCGACAGGAGGTTGTGTGTGTTAGTAATAAATTTTAGGGTCTGTTTGATTGGAGGGAATTATAAATTATATTTAGTGGTGATGTAGTTATGGTTTTGGATGGATAATAGATTTTATAAAATTTATTTAATTATAATTTATAAAGATATATTGGTTTTTAACATGCACACACGTTTATGTAGATACAGTGGTATTATCGTTAGAAATAGGGAAAAGTACCACAAATCAAGTTTGGTTGATTGATTTAGGTGTTATTTTGTGAATTTTTCATTTTATAATCTATGGATGCAAAGAGAGTACTACAATAGGTTTTGACACGATATCCACCTACTAGTAAGAGCCGACCCACACGAAGTAGTGGGTATTATAAAGAGATAAGTGGATTGAATTTAAAATACCACCAAGTTGGGAGATCCAGATTGGTATTTTTAGATTAAGATTATTGGTTGGTGGGGGATGTAATTGGAAGAATAGTACCCCTAGATATTGTAAGAAGTTTAGATGTTGGGATGGTTGGAGTTATACGGAATATGGTATTGTTATTTCTAGATAGTTTTCATTGGATGGTAGTATGTGTTGTTTAAGTTGGAAAATGTTGAGAATGTCACCACGCAAACCTAGAACTAATGATGACAGAGCACATGACGCTCAGATGTGAGCAACAGAACTCCAAGTGCCGCATGAAACATGTAAGGAATCAGCAACTGTAACAGAACAGTGCCTCACATGAAAACCTGGGAAGCATTAAGTAAACGCAACCAGGACGGTTGCGGGAGCAAAGCACTAAAGTATTGTAACTAAACAAAGGACAGAGTAATGAAAAACAGTGAATTTGAACGTTCCTCCGGATCTTACCCATATTTAAAAGGCATGCCTCAAATCTACAGAGACCCACATCTAATTACCAACTACATAGCGTCTTGAAGTACTCAGGAAACAATGCACCAAATAATAAACGTGACTCCCCTAAACCTATATCCTTTTACCTACTAGCATATGAACTTCATTACTACCAACATTAACGAACGGATGTAGCTTGATCCAGTCACACTACACTCGACTCAGATTATGACTAGAAATGACTACCAGGTCTTTTATTTGTGGACTTTTCTGACAGTGGGCTAGCGGTTGGAGGGGGGGGGGGACCTGCCGATATTAAACATGCGAAATCGTAGTACAATGTCTTATACTTTATACATTGGGAATATCAATGTGAACCTAAGTCCATATAATGTAACTTACAGTGTTATTAAACAAATCAATGCTAAGCAATTAAATAGTACTTAAATTGGCAAGTGAGGTATGCTAAAGTTAAAATGTTATTCGTACAGAAGTAGAATCAGCTCAACGATACAGGACTCAAGGCGATAGTTGGGAACATCTGCAGTGAAGGTCTAAAACTGAAAGAGAGGGTGACGACAAACAAATATTTACATAGATCGAATCGGTCAGTATGCTTGATACAATAGAATGAATTGCCTAGAGATAGGTCGGCATCTGAATGAATGGATCTTACTCATTTAGAGTACTAACGAAGCAGCCTGTTCGCATTAAATAGTATTCAGCCTTATCCCAAGCATAAGTATTATAATATGAAGACCAATTCACTACAGTTACCCCAACGCAACTGTCGAGGAGACTACTCAGGTCTGCAAGAAAACGTAATACAGGTTTTGCTGTCGGCAAGTGAGCTCACAATTGCATAGAACTGAATTATCAATCACACACGAATCCATCGGTGCATGCTTACTTGACATAACACGGGTACGCCCTTATAGAAAATAGCTATACAGAAAGGTCAGAGAAATATGTTCATATTTGTAAGCTGTCATATACCGGATTATGACGAATGAAATCTTCTATGTGTAAAAATGGTATATTGTGTGTGTCGAATGAATATCGAATTGAGACATCGAGAAATATTTGCAACGAAACAGGAGACACAGAACAGCAAGTCTGAATGAAGACCACAGCATTAACTTCTACACAAACAACATTCATTAATCACTGCCAGTTCTCCATTTACGTATCTGTCTCTTGCTGGTTCCATTCTTGTCCCTGCATCACAATCAAACGTGGGCCGTATTATATTCTTCATTATTTTTAATCCATAACGTATTTTTAAACTATCTCTGTTATTTTTTTTTTATATTTGTTATTAATGGGTTAAAATGTTATGTTTATCCTCCAATAGGGTATCATTATTATTATTTTCGGATTACAAGACGCCTGTACAAGCAGTCACATATTATTGCAATGGTGGTTTCTATAGGAATTTGCTTTTTATGGTGAGGATGCAAGCCCCCCCCCCCCCGTACATATTCATTTTAGTCCCTTTGTACCACATGCCTGATGGTGCAGTAGTCTCATTCTTTCTTTGTCGCTTTAGAGATCCATGGAAACTACACGCGACATTGTGTTATAATTAGGGCGCAATAATGCATAAAAAAAGGTAAAGGAAACCGTTACACGCCCATTGAGGCATATTGGGAATATGGTGTTAGGCCCATATTATCTTGACCGTCGGCACACGAGGGGTGATGTGGTCGGCATCACGCCGGCCGCCTTAACCTTCCCAGAGTTGCTCTGGTACCCATTTGGGGCTGGGTCGACCCAGGAGCCGTTTGTGGCCTAAAAAATTCCCGCCTCATCTGGGGATCGAACCATAGACCACTGCGCTAGGAAGCCAGTGCACTAACCACTATGCTACCGCGGCTCCCCGTGGCCATAATGCATATGTATAGCTTAAATATGACTTCCTGTGATGAATATTCGCTCTGTATAAATGTTTCATCAGCGCTTACGTACGTAGTGGAACAATTACTAAGGTGTTCTGCTTTGGCTAGCGTCACATGTTTTTTTAAAGGATTTTTTAGTGCAACATATTGTCCTCTTGAGAGTCTTCTTGCCAGGAACCCAGACCTTCCACTGTTGACAGCTGGTGGTATCTGACTGGGCTATAACCCAGACCTTCTATTGTTGACAGCTGGTGTTATCTGACTGGGTTATAACCCAGACCTTCCACTGTTGACATCTGGTGGTATCTGAGTGGATTATAAGCCAGACCTTCCACTGTTGACAGCTGGAGATATCTGACTGAGTTATAAGCCATATTTTCCGCTGTTCAAAGCTCGTGGTATCTGACAGGGTTATAAGCCAGACCTTTTGCTGTTGATAGCTGGTGGTATCTGACAATGCTACAAGTCAGACCTTCCATTCTTGGAATGTTGTGCTATCTGACTGTGTTATAAGCCAGATGTTCCACTGATGAAAGTTTGTGGTATCTGACTGAGATACAAGCCAGACGTTCGCTGATGAAAGCTTGTGGTGTGTGTCTGTGACATTTCTTCTTCTTCCTCGATTGCCTTCAGACTTCTACATTAACGACTCTAATAAATGTTGTAGTCAGCTCAAGGTTCCTGATATCTTCATGCAGTTTTTCGTGGAGAGAAGTAGGTTGTTGCCATATGCCACTCTGTTTACTGCTGTGTAGTGGGCAGGATTGCAGCAGATATTCGGCTGTCATGAAGCTGATACCACAGGTGCAAAGTTCTATGGTACTAAACCTCTACTTGTGGTATAGATGACACGTCAACGTTTTTTGTCCAGTCTGTAAGCGGAAAATGTTGACACGGTCTCGCCTAGATAGCTGGTGATATGCTTCATTTTTTATAATGTTGAGGCAACGCAAATAACTTTCAAGACATCAAACCCTAGCAGAGAAAAAAAATCACTAAGATACAGAAAAGGTTAAAGTTGATGAATATGACAAGGACGACAGATAGGCCGGGAGAAGAAAATCCAAACAAAGAATAAGACAATGAGGGGAAATAATAAAAATGAAAAGAAGAAAAATTAGAAAGAGGAGGTAGGAGAAGACACAGATTACGGGAAGGAGATGTAGAGGGAGACTAGAAGATCAGGATAAGACAAAAATTAGAATTAAGAGAAAGCGCAAGAAGGCGAAGAGTAGAAAGAAATTGTAAAAAGAAATGAAAGGAAGTAACAGAAGAAAACACGAAGACAAAGTAAATGAAGACGAATTTGAGCGACGAAACAAATAGCAATAAGAGATTGTGTGCGAAGAAAACAAGAAGGAAAATTAACTAGGACAGCAGGAGGAAAAAAGACGAATAAGATAAAGAAGAAGCATTATCAGAAAAGAAGGAATAAGGGCAACAACAATATTAACAATATCATCTCCATGGTTCCTTTTTGGTTCACTAAGGAGCATAAGAATTCTACCTGTCGCGCATCACCGATAGCCATATTGGTACGTCATGGTTCAGCTCTGTTCAAAAGATATCCGCTACCTTGGCTTCCTGCCCCATTTTCATCTACAGGTTAGCAGAAGATTAAACACATAAATATAGGGGAACAACAGAAGTGATTGCGTCATTAATAGGCTTGATTGCCCTAGGTAAATTTTCGGTGTTATGTGTTGCGGGTCGCGCTAATAACCCCTGTCATCGAAGCACTATTTTTGTGGTGCTTAGATTTTATGGAAGATAGTGCGATTCAATTCCGTAGCTAGGCGGGGGTGCCGCACTGTGACATATTAAGAAAATAGCTTTCATCTGTCTATTTCATTATCTATACTTCTCTTTTATCTAGCTTTCACCTACGCCTGTTCGTTAACATAAAACCATTCTAACACTCAGAGATCTGTCCCTTTTTCTAATTTAGCACGCATTTTATTGCTGTTCGCTATTTTCTTTGATGTATGTTCACGAACAGACCTATTAGATAACGTTGCGCTGAAATTAAACGCCAGCGATTGAAAATCGTTGTAATAGATCAGACAGCGATCAGAGCAGATTATTTGGAACCAAGGTGAGGCAAATTTCTATTACCTTCCTTGTAAATCCGGTCGCTAGAAATGTAATTAAACACGGCGAATTGCCAGATCAAAGACATTGCTCGCTAGAATGGCCATACGAGCAGAGACGTGTAAAATTTGCACTGATTAGCAAATTACGTTACGCCGGATCTCAAGCGAGTCCATACGCAACAGAGAGAGTCTGGATTTCGGTTCGAGCGTGAAAAATGGCTTTGATTTCACGTATTCTCTGAGATCTGAACGTAGGTGCTAAATCTAGCAGAGACTCCTGTTTTCGGTGTATAGTAACATTCCCTTTGACTTCAGATATATAAACCCCAGCATTCTAACTCAATTTATCCTGTACCGCCACAGATTCAGAAGACATCTAGCTACGATTCTAGAATCACTTGTATTAAGAAGAGTTCTTAGTTTTCGGTGGAGATAGTCTTAGAAGTTTGTGTGAAGGTAAATACTATACTAGTAGTTTTGAGTGATTTAAGTGGTAAAATCTTTGATTATATTTCACTAGATTTTCTGTGCAGAGTGATTTACTAGATAGGTCCGTCATTTATATTTCTCTAGGATTTACTGTGCTACAGTGGCTAGCAGAACAAATAATAATTTCTAGCTGAACTATTCCAGCTATAAAATAAATTTAATTAATAGCTAGTAACCAGTCAGAGAATATTTTAATCAACTAGTAATGCACGGTTCATCATGAGTATTGACGAAATATGTATTTATTTCTAATTCATGATGATTTAGTTTTTTTAAATAACTAGAATTTATTTCACGGGAGTTTTTAAACGATGAGGCAAGCTCTAAGCTTGTAGTTTCAATTTAAGTTAAATTACCGAAGTGGATAAATATATTCTATTTTACGCGGGTTAAGGATAGGATTGTGAATACTATATTATGGTCAAGTATTTGTATTTTTTCTTCTTTACACAGTATTGGGTCAAACCCTAAACCTTACCAGCGGCTTCCATGTAAATCTGAGAGTAACCATACACAAGAACAATTTTATTAGTATCTGGGTTTCTTCAAGGTAAAAACTATCTGAGGTTGTGTTTACACCCAGAAAGAAACAGAATACCACCCTAAGAACATTAAGGGTGACTTTGTAACTGGGCATATAGATCCAGATTTCTTTTGCAAATTGCATTTACAGTCAGCCCGTTGCGGTGACTTAACAAACATTAACATCTCCCGACGTTTGACCAGTTGTGGGGTGACCAAGAGTTTTATACTGAGAGAAGTTACCAACCTGACATTTCCTATGTACTGGAAACCTCAAGCTATTGACACTGTGAGCGCTGTTAAATTTCTTACCTGGACAAATTTAATGTGACATAAACAGTTAATCCTAAATAAAACATAACGAAGGGAACGCTCCCCGGAGAATTGAAATTGACCTGTCTTTGAGGAGCTGGGGTTCTGTTTGCCAAACATAACACTGGACTTGCTGTGTGTGTGTGTCCTAAAGATTGTTCCAGAAGATACAACACAAGTATTTAGGTAAGAAAGAATGCTCGTAGCCACGGTCGTCTGAGAAGAGAGGAAGAATGAATGAATAATTCTCACATATATATTGTAGAATCCATGTACTCGCTTTGTGTATTTTTTTTCTATTCAAGTTTTGCTAATACTGTCCCTTTTTCAGAAGAGATTAACGTAAAACTCTGTTCTTTACTGTTGAGAGAAATACTAGACCATAGCGTATAAATCTTTGACTCTTTGGGGTTAATAACTTTCGTCTAACGGGATCTTGTCTCAACAGAGGGAGGGAGGATTACACCTATGAGTCTAACCATTTAACTAATTCATTAACTTATGTTTATTTGTATTTGATTTGATATTCGAAATATTGCTGTTGTGAAGTTCTTTATGATAAATAAAATTTACATAAACTTTATTTACGTGTGTTGGTCAGCTTGTCCCAAAAGATCCCTAATCCATAGATATAGTTTTCATGTCTGTGCGTCTAATTGTCGTCACGTATCTGTGTGTGTGTAGATGTGAGTGGTTGAATATACAAGGGAATTGACATAAGTCTTGGGCCTGACCATGAAGGAGTCACAGGAGGAAGATGAAACTTGGCACATTTAAAGTTCATCATATTTGTACTGAATGTGTAAAGTACGCGTTTGTTTCTTCAATGGGTTTTCTCGCTACGGTGCACGGCGCAATGTACACTTTTGACCGGATCTGCTGCTCCAAAGATTTGACAAAACAATGGAAAAGAAGGAGGCCAGAGCTGTGATAAAATTTCTGATGTTTCAGGGAAAAACACCTACAGAAATACACAGGGAGATGGAACCAGTGTTTCGTGATTCTTGTCCTTCATATACTTCGGTAAAAAACTGGTGTCAACAGTTTAAGTGCGGCCGCTCAAATGTTGCTGATCTGCCAAGATCTGGTACAACAACAAGAGTGAAGAAAATCATTGACCAGGATCGAAAAATGACAATTGTGGAGATAGTTAGTAGAATAAAACTAAATGAAAGAACAGTTTATAGAATTTTACACAACAGACTGAACATGAGAAAAGTGTGTGCACGCTGGGTTCCGCGACTGTTGACACGTGAACAGAAGCAAACAAGGGTAAATTGCTGTCAACAGTTGCTCAAAAAGTGTCAGTCAAAAAATTTTTTGGACACCATGGTGACAGTAGATGAGACTTGGGTACACCATTATGACCCCGAATCCAAAATTGCCAGCATGCAATGGAAACCCCGGGCTCCCCAACACCTGTCAAGCCGAGACCGCAGAAATCTGCAGGAAAAGTGATGCTGACTGTTTTTTTGGGATGGCAAAGGTGTCCTTTTAAAAGATTATCTGCCTCGTGGCAACACATTTAATGGACAGTACTATACAGATCTTCTCACCAAACTAAGAAAGGTTGTGACCAGGAAACGAGGGATAACGCGCACTCAAAATCGTCCTTTGCTTCAAGACAACGCGCCCTCTCACAAAGCACGGCTTGTGCAACTAGCAGCCAACGATTTGAGTATTGAAATTCTTCCACGCCCACCATATTCTCCAGATTTGGCTCCATCAGACTTTTTTCTATTCCCAAATCTTAAAAAACAGCAAAAAGGAAATCATTTTGACAGCGATAAAGAGGGTATACTGGCATGTGATGACTGGTTTAGTTTGAAAAATAGGGTGTTCTACTTCCAAGGTCTTTTCAAGGTCAAGCAGAGATGGCAGAAGTGTGTCAATTCAGACGGTGGCTATATTGAAAAGGAATAAACACTATACAAAATTTCAGCTCTCTGTGACATGTCCTTCATGGTCAGGCCCAAGACTTATGTCAATCCCCTTGTATATATATATATATACATATACATATATATATATACATATATATATACATATATATATACATATATACATATATATATATATATATATATATATATATATATATATATATATATATATATATATATATATATATATATATATATATATATACATATACATATACATATACATATACATATACATATACATATATATATATATATATATATATATATATATATATATATATATATATATATATATATATATATATATATATATATATATATATATATATATATATAGGGAAACTGTCTGATCTAAGTATATTAGTCGTAACCGATAGGCTGGATTAGATTATCTCTAATAGATTATATCTCAAATCCAGGGACAGACTTTACCTTCCACCATTTCACTCTTGAAAATCTATTTCTTTACATTATCTCCCACTGAGCTATAACCTGTTCTAGTTCTATCGAGACGGGACCATAATTGATCTTAATTCCCCTATCAAAATCTACGACACGCACGGAAGGTCCTGGTTTCGATTTCTCGGTAAGCCACTCACGTCTGTTGTTTTTCTGTTGTATAGTTTTCTACTACTTTATTTCTCACGAGTGCCTGAAAACATACCTTTATGTGTGTGTAATATTTATTTAGCAGAAGATTAGCCGACATCCTAACTTCCAGTACTTTATTATCAATACCATTTTCCTTTGCGCTCCTAACGGAGCATGCAGACTCCACTGAAGTTGGCATCCTTGCAGAAAACCTACACCAAGTATCCACATGCTCTTGCTGTGGTGGTTTCTATGACAATTTGTTTTACATGATGAGGTTGCCAGCCATGTGCACAACCTCACTTAAGTCGACTTGTACGACATGTCTGAGGGTGGAGTAATCCTACTCTTTGCTTGTTCCTTCAGAAATCCCAGGGATCTGCACGAAGCAGTACCTGACTATGGTAACACCTAAACAATCGTTGCACTCACCTGTCAAATATGGCCAGAGCACTGAGGTAATGTGAGTAAGACTTGTACCGCAGCCTTGGACTCTTCATAACGACAAAGGTCAGAGAATTGGCCACGAGTCCAACTGCCACGATGATGTGGGAGGCTATCACTTTGACCATCCATCCCCACTGTGGCGGAGACTCTAAAAGTCCTGCAAGAAATATAAGTTGCAGTTAGATAATTAGAAATAACACTTCTAATTATTAATCAGACAAAGTTTTCGTTTTCACCACTAAGTCAGTGACGTATTGTGGTGTTGTGTCCTTGAAAAACAAATTAAATGACAATAATTATTTGTATTGATAACTTAAGTTACCGGGGTCCACAAGAGGGGAAAATAATAGTTACACTTTAACCTACCACGCAGTCATAAAAGGCGACTAAGGAGGGTTGGGCATGGGGCTGGTTACACCATCCTGTATAAATGTAAACGAACACAACTTCAACAAACAAAATGAAGACTTTGGCGATGGATTGGAAGAAGAAAACTGAAGACAGATATAAAGGGCATGAAGAAGACATGGAAATACCTTGAGCAGATGGCACGTGATAGGAAGACTCAGCAGACGTTTGTTGAAGACATGTACTGCTAGGGGATCTGATGGGTGATTATGATGATTGATATCGTTAAATTTAGCATTCATTTATGTTCGTCTTTTGCGTGAGGTATTTGTTACCGAGCAGTTGATGGTCGCACGTGACAAGTGTAAATGTACGTGACGTTAATGGTTCAGTCTGAAACATCGCTTGTCACGTGCTCATAAATATAAATTATTGGCAAAAACGGTTTGTTTTTCTTTTAGAAATCACATTTAGAGATTCCTACCCATAATCCCAGCGTCATATAATGATGAACGTACTAAAAAGTGGTTTCAGTCAGTTTTACAACTCCTCGATATAGTTCCTCTTGTCTCTTTTGATGTTCCTTCTTGCTTCTTTGTTTGCTTCTATGTACACTTCATGACCAAAGATAACCTGGCGGAGAATAGTGGAGGCGAGATGCAAAGAATGAACCATCGCTGGGAAACTGTGCGAAAGATGGCCGCCGACTGAACAAAGTGGAGGCAGTTTATTGCTGCCCTAGAAGGCGCCACCAGGGGTGATGGTCACTGACTGCTTCGACAGCCGTTGGATAAGGATAAAACAAGAAGAAGAAGACATCCTATTGCATAGAATAAAGTGGGTGCTAAGTTATTATTAATTATTATTCGTCATATCGTTCACAAAGTTATATTTCTTGTGAGCGATGTGACGAGTTACTGATTAATGATAACTGACCATTTACGTTTATCCTACACAATATACAAGGAGGCATATCTAAGTGATCCTTATATGACCACCGGAAAACACAATGCTGTTGTATACTTATGTGGAAGTGAACTTCTGTCTGTGAGGCTAATTACACCCTCATTAACTCTTGAAATCATCCACACACTTCCACTGTGGTGAAACAAGTCGAGAACCCTGCATTGTACACTAAGCTTGAAGGAGTCACTTGAGCCCTATGCGTAATTCTGGCTTTTGCCTGGTTGGCTGCATGCATGAGGATTTAACTATGGACCCATGATAGGCAGGAAGAGCTCAGAAGTGGCCCTGTTTAGGACGTACCAATTCCTTGGAAGAGCACAGAACCAGAGCACAGCAATTTAGCTTTGCATATTGTAATGGTGAGCGAGAAGGACTACATATTTTATTGGCAAAGGAAAGACCTTAATAAACCTAGAGAGCCCATTAGATGACGGGGAATATACAGTATACCACGCTCTTTTTCTTCTTAGCGTGGGACTAAATGAGATAATCCTTTAAATGCAAGCCAAACTGGAGCTCATGACCAACTCAACAACGTTTAGAAATGGCAGAAAAGCGACAGGGAAAACCTAGATCTACAGTGTAGACAAAACCACGGAGTTCAAGCTGCCAAAGAACGAGACGATACACGGTATTTTAAGTGAAATCAGCAGAAACCTGAAAATTGGGATTAGCCTATACGCGTAATTTATATTTCCCTGAATCTAAATCTGTGAAAATTATTTGTCAGAACACATTCTAAGTAGGTATATATTTATTTTGTAAATAGTATTTTCTTCAGAAATGATGCTTTTCCTATGAAGAAAATCTAGATTTTCTCAGAACCTTGTTTTACGCTCTTATAACTTTCGCACTTTTTTGTCAATCAATATCAGATTTGGCACAAATACTTTCAATAGCATAACACAATAATTTTCAGATCCGATTTTTGATTTCTTATCAGAATTTTGATTAATTGCAAATAATGTAAAATTTTGAAGAAAAAAAATGGTGATTAGATTTAGATTCAAACTTTAAAATTCTATATCTCAAAATCTGCTTACGTTACCAAAAATCCAATCTGACAAAAGTTTAATGTATAATGATAAACATTCTGTTTAAATTTGGTAATGGTACATTAATAAATAAAAAAAAAGCCTTAGGAAATTGAAATAAACAATATAATCCAGTATGGCCGCCGTTTCCATGACAACTGATGATGTAATACCATCAAACTCTTCATTATCAATATCTATGATTGATGTAGGTTAAGTCTGTTCATTTTCATTGAAATCCTGTGATTAATAACGAAAATAGAATTTCAATGTAGCTAAAAACTAAGTGTATGTTATGGTGAAAAAAAAATTGTCTGTCTCTTACCTTAAAATGTGATAAAGAAAATTAAAATTATGTTTTTTATGAAATACAAAATTTTAAAGTGTGTATACATCATTTTGAAACATCTTGTATTTAAAGTAATATGTATAACTCAGATTTTTTTTCTTTTAAGTAACTAATAAATTACGCTATTTTTTTTTTTTTTCATCTCAGTTTGCTCTTTCAACCATTACACAAACACACATACACAGACACACATATACGCACAGACACACATATACACACAGACACACATATAAACACCGACACACATGGTGAATTTCCAGGAGTCTCAGATGAAAGAAAAACATTGGGACTACTGCTTGCTCAAGCATGTCGTAAGAGACGACAACTGCTAGGTTGTACATGGGGCTGGCAATCATGTACATCAGATTGGTGCAGAAACCACTGCTGTAAGATTACGAAATACACAACCTTAAGACAGTGGCGGATCTACATTTTTGGGGCCCTGAAGCGTAAGCTTCATTAGTTTCATAGTAGATCCGCCACTACCTTAAGAGCATCATTGATAAAATGTAAATGGAGAAGATTAATTATTACGGCAGTACCAGGAATACATAAAAGCAAATGCCCTTGCACGGTCCTGATTTGGATCCTACAGGGAAAGTACACATTTAAATTTCACACCTTTATGTGTGTATTATTTATTACCTGTTTACAGGCCTTGCGTTTCTCCTTCTTTATTTATTTAAAGGGAAAGTATAACGGTAAATACAAAGAAAACACGAAAAATATCCATAAAACCAAGACAGACCTGACATAAATTAGTCTGCTTGCTGTAGGCAGGTACAAATCAAAGGAGAAAAAATACTGTTCGCGACCTAGCCCCACAAAGATTGGATGAGACAAAGGAAAAGAGTGACTGTATGTTGAAAAGTAGCAAAGACTGTAATATTTTCTACGCCGCAGTACTGTACTCAAGACAGCTGGATGAGGGGAAAAGGAAAATGGGTGATTGTATGTTGAAAAGTGGGAAAGCCAATATTCTGTACTGAAGATTTGTACTGTAGGGAGCCGCGCTAGCGTAGTGGTTACCACACCGCTCTGGTGACCGGGTGATTCAGGATCAAACCCGGGCGACGGCATTTGAGGATTTTTTTTCGTCGACCGGGATTTGGACTGGATTAACTCGAGACCTGGCGAGACATTTGAAGGAGTATCGTCGACCAGGGATTGGCGGCTCCTGAGCCGACCCAGCTCTAATGGGTACCTCCGAAATCGGCGAGTATCTGCCTGAGTGGCGAGGGACACCTGTCTCTGTACAAGAAAAAAAGCTAAATGATGTAAGAATCACTTTAAGAACCAATAACACGTCATTTATCCGTTATAAGCACAAATAAAATGAAGCTTTCAGACATTAAAGTTGAGCGTTCATGTCTCAGTAATCTTACTAAGTAACTTGAACGTGCAAACGCTTTAAAAATTTCGCTGACACATGCCAAGTACTCACAGTTCATTAGGTATGACGTGCCGCGCCTCACTGTGTGGGGTATTATACAGTCAGACAGATTTTAAATCTTTGATTTTAACGACAAATCTCTGTATTCGTTTTCTTTCTTTTCCCTTTCTTAGCACTATGTCACACTGACACTCGGCAGCTTTCGCTGGTTTCTTGTGCCGTCTTTCCCATTGAAAGATTGCTAAGTATTCCTTTTTGTTTTTAAAACCCCCCTCTGGAAAAAAAAGAATGTACGCGAAAAACGTAGTGGTCATCTTAAGCTTTAGACAAACATAAAGGTATGTTTTCAGGCACTCGTAGGAAATAAAGCAGTAGAAAACTAGACAACAGAAAAACTACAGACATGAGTCTTACCCAGGACTTCTTTATTTCTTACGAGTGCCTGAAAACAAACCTTTATATTTGTCTAATATTTATTTCCCTTTCTTATGTGTTATAAATGTTCATCTTAAGCTTGCTGATATCCTCATGCAGATTGTCCTGAACTGGACCCAGTGGCTTAACTAGAGTTGATGGCGCCAAGGGCAAATATGAAGATTGCGCCCCTTGAAAACTATTTACAATTCTGGCTGAATTCTTATATTGGTACTCAAACTGGCTACTCGTTATAATGCCGGTGTCGCATAGAGATTTATGATCAATAAATTTTCTATATTCTTTTCTTTTCTACCCGTGTCCTTGTTACGTGCAGTCTTTGATATCTTACAATATTATACATTGGTATTCTTGTTATCTTCGCAAATATTTTGAAAGCAAAATAGTGCTTAAGGGAAAGTCATTATTGAGTTACTTCCCTTGAAAGTTGTGTCGGCTCTTTCGATCAAACTCCGCGGATAAATCCATTTTACTGCGATTTATTCGTTGTTTGGGTAATAATAGATTGTTCTTGCTTCAGAATATCTATGGCCTGAATTTATGTGTATTGTTTGTCTGAGTAGGACGAGTCTGTCTTATATCTGTATATCTTTACATATCTAAGTCGAACTATATGTTCTGTTGTCTCTAGAGAGGTCGAAGGCTATTCGGCGGATGTGTCGCTAGAGAGTGGTGTGATTTGGCTTCGTCCTGATAGGGACTGTGTTTTCCATGTCGGCCTGTCGCCGGGGAAAAAGTGATCTCAGTATTTGTGGGGAAGGTGATAGTCGTCTAAACCTATCGTGTATGCTTTACCCCAGTGTTTAGTCGTATTGCCAAGGAATGGCAGTTTCATATTTCCTATACCAAGGTAATCAAAGATACTCTTATGAACTCTCGATCGAAGCCACCATTTTCGATAGTTACGATTTGAATGTCTAAGAGAATATATTTGACTCGATGAAAACGACTTCGATTCCTAGCAGCACTATATCCTGTAGATTGCAGTCAATTGTTCATGATCAAATCTACAGAGCAATGAAATGTTTTATGAATGACTAACTTTAGGACAGATTCATTATCTGTATCCAAACGTGAGTGACAGCTCACGAGTGAAGCCATCTTGGAACCAAAACATGTAGTGACTTTCAAGAAGAGAAAAGGGATGCCCGTATTATCGCTTGATCAGTCCAGAGATCACTGCTACACATGAGAACCCATTGCTAGCGGTTCAATATTATTATATGGAAAAATATGTGCTGAACATTATGTTGAAGAATCGTCGCTAGACGAGATTAGGTTTAGAAGCCATCTGAAATATTGTTTATAAGCTGACGTGCTCAGTCAGTGAAGTCAGATGATATATGTATGGGCGATACTGAGTGCTTGGCTACTGACAGTCCATTATACACTTATTCTACATGAGTGCCCATGTAACATTGCAAGACCATTTATCCACTGTACTATGATGTATTATGGCAACCTGTGATTTGTCACTATCTGTGCTGTCGAGTGTGTACGTCCAATTAAACTTTAGAAAAGGTACACAGTCGTTGGTGTCGATGACTTCCAGCCATACATGAGTGTGAGAAAAGAACATTTTTTGTCAACACCACGAACCTTTATCATCATTCGCACATTATACACTCAATCCATGTCTACACACCACTGCGTAGGTCAAGTTGACATTCCATACACTACAGTGGAGCAAACAACACCATAGAGATCTTATCAACTGATGATGATGATGATGTCTGCTTCCATCCACTTATATCTATCTTTTGGTGGATATCATTAACGGGAATAAAAATCCAACGTTATCAACCTTATCAACTGGTGGACCAGCTTTCTGGGTTTGACCTCGCAGAAGTTCAGAAGTCAACAGATTACCGATACCAGACCGTTTCCTGTGGCTGATACGACACACTTGCAGTATTGGTTTGCTCTTTGTCAACACTTCGTCACGTGACCTGTCAGGTGAATGCAGTATGTAGGTCAGCGTTGTTGACATTTTTTTACATTAGACATTATAGAGTTTCACAGAACAGTTGGATCAATTCTTCTCAATGTTAACAGGAAGACAGTATGAGTGAACTAAGAAGTCCTATTTTCATCGATGGATCTTCTTGTTTTCCATATATGAACTTTAATATTTAAGGCCAGAATGTTTAATTGAATAAAGTGGCAGTTTGTTTATTTTCATAAAAATAACTTTGCCATTACTGTAAGACTGAGCCTATTTTGCAACACATACTATCATACACATAATTTTATATATATTTATGTTTGCATGTTATTTGTTTGTATAGTATGTTAGTTTCTATGTCAGCGGGTTGTGTTTAAGGTTGGGCGGCGTCCTCACAACAGAATATCCCACGTCATAGAGGGTCCGTTGTGGGCGTTTTCTATAGGTGCAATTTTCTTGATTGAAAATTTGCTGCGACAACTGTTGCTTTTGTGTTAGCTGTGAAGTCTGTAATTATTGTTATTTTTGTAATATTTCTTTGTTCTTTAGTTTTGTTTTGATTTGTTTGTAATTTGTTGGTCTAACCTTTTCTATCTTTCAGTTCTATTCACAATTTATATTCATATATTGTGACGTCATTTGTGTTGTTATTCTTTGCAGATTCAGTGATTATTTTCATTGATTTCCCTATTTGATTTATTTTGATTTCTGCAAACGTTCTTGTATTGTCAGTCCTATTTGTACTTTATGTATTCTGTTGGTTGACATATGTTTTATATAGGTATATTTCATAAGACACAATTGCCTGTGCACTGCACTTGGATTATGGTATAAACCAGTACCTGATTATTATTACTATTATACAAGACCTTATTAAAGGCTTGTGACCCACAGATATTGGGATAGTATACTGATTAATCAAGTCATTGAGAACTTGTGGTATTATTATTGATTCAGGTGATTAGTATTATTGTTAGACATCATGGCTACATTAGAATACTTCATTACACAAGGGAAAGCCCTTGATAAGACTGGTCAACAATTAGAACAATGGGCAGTTGCTCAATATGACAAAGCATTAGCTGCAGAAGAGAGAAGAGCTATGGCAGAAGAGAAAAGATTAGCTGCAGATGAAAGAAAAGCTATGGCGGAAGAGAAAAGATTAGAAAGAGAAGCTGAGGCTGCTGCTGAACAAAAGAAATTGCAGATGCAGGTAGAGGAAAGGAGATTTGAAGCTGAACAAAAAAAATTGGAAAGAGAAGCTGCGGCTGAACAAAAAAGATTAGACAGTGAAGCTGAACAAAAAAAGATTAGACAGGGAAGCTGAACAAAAAAGATTAGACAGTGAAGCTGAACAAAAAAGATTAGACAGGGAAGCTGAACAAAAAAGATTAGACAGGGAAGCTGAACAAAAAAGATTAGACAGAGAGGCTGAAGAAAAAAAAGCAATAAGAGAACATGAATTTGAGTTGGAGAAATTAAGATTGACAAGTATGAGTAATGTTAATCAGGCATCTAGTGGTAATGATAAACCTTCTACTTACAAGGTTAAGGTTCCACCGTTCAATCAGTCCAGTGACGATATTACATTCTGGCTGGATAGATTTGAACGTTCTTGTCGTACACATAATGTGGATAAATCACAATACGCTAATCAATTATCAGAAAACTTGAAAGGTGAATCTTTGACTAGATTATGCCTTGTAGGAGAAGCAGATAAGGATAATTATGATGTCATTAGGGCGGCTTTGATAAAAAAATATCAGCTAAGTGAGGAAGGCTATCGCCTTTTATTTAAAACGATGGTACCTGAGAGGGGTGTAGAATTCTCAGAATTCACTGCAAAGGCACGTCTCACAGTTGATCGTTGGATTGAGCTTTCCAAAACAGAAAAAACGTATGAAGGACTTATGGATTTGTTGCTCAGAGATAAGATTATGTCATGTGTGAACAAACCTTTCCTTGAATTTATACATGAGCGTAAACCTAAATCTCTAAAAGAAATGGAAGAATATTGTTCCCAATATGTCACTGCACACCCCGACGTGACTTTTGGCAACACTAAGATTAAGGAGAGTATGCCAGTTGCTTCAGCAACACCATACAATCCCAATTATTCACACAGATTTCAGGGACCTCAAAACAGATTTGATAAAAAAGGTAACCATAATAGTTATCAAAACCAAGGTAACCAATCATTTCAGGGTTCTTCTTCAAAGAACTGGAGACGACCTGATAGCTCTCGACACAGGGGTGGTCATAATTATAGGAATTTCCGTAGAGGAAGTAATTATAGAAACTATCAGGGTTATCCGTCTTGGAGTCAACAAGATCATAATTACAGAGATACTCATTATAATGAATATGATAATGGTAACCAAGGGAACTATGACTCAAACCCAAATAGGGGTTACAATAGAGGTAACAATAACTACAGAGGTGATAATAACCGAGGTAGATCTCAAAACAAAAGACATAAACCACATTTTCAGGCAAACTCTGCACAACAAGAGTCCCATGAAGCCTATAAACAGAGTAAAGATAATAATGATGCTAGTAATATGGCATGTGCCGCTTTTGATTTTGGGAGAGCATCTCAGTGCCCCCAATGCAAAACGTTATTTGAGCCAACCACAGTGTCTACTTTAAGCTGTGGCCATCCTCTTCCTGCTCTTCCAGCATCAGTCGCGCATGATGGAAGAGGTTCTCTTGTCTTACATAAGGGTTTAGTGAATAACAATCCAGTCTCTGTGCTATTTGATTCTGGATGCACCACAATTGGTGTTAGGCAGTCACTCGTAGATCCTTCCCGTGCCACTGGACAAGTAGTCAAATGTGTAACATTTGGCGGCACATTAGAGAAATACTCTACTGCTATCATTAGGATTGCTACTCCTTTCTTTACAGGAGATGTACACGCATGTCTTCTTCCGAATCCGATCGCTGACCTCATCATCGGTCGCATTCATGGAGTCAAGGAATGCACTCCGCAACAAATTTCCACGTGGGAAAGGCAAAACATGCAGATTGCTAACGCTGTAGTCACTAGAGCTCAGGCTCTTAATATGCCTCAAACTTCATCTATTGAAGATAAAGAAGTGCATAACCAAGATAATCCCTTGGTAATTTCTCGTGACTCGTTTATAAAACAGCAAGAAGATGATCCCACTCTGAAGAAATTCTTCATTCTTGCAACTAAAGGTGATCCGAATAAAGACACAAGTCGTAAATCGTGGATTACAAAGAAGAATGGCGTACTTGTACGTATGGTTCAAGACTCCATTACGTCAAGTCATTCTCAAATCCTGGTTCCCAAGAATTTGAGAGTTAAAATTTTGCAGCACGCTCACGACTCTCAGTGTGCTGGACACATGGGTTTTTCCCGTACTAAGTCAAGAGTTCTTGCGGCTTTCTTTTGGCCATTGGTAAACAAGGACATACGTATTTATTGTCGATCTTGTAAAGTATGTCAGGAAGTTAAATCCAAAGGTCCACGGCATGCTGCACCCATTCAGGCGGCGGACATTCCTATTCGGCCGTTTCAAAAAATGGCCATAGACATTATTGGTCCATTTAAGATCAAGTCTGCCAGAGGACATCAGTTTATCTTGACGTGTGTTGATATGTGCACACGTTGGCCAGAGGCTATTCCTCTGAAGAGCATTACTACTGCTGATATTGCAGATGCTCTTTGGCTTATATTTTCTCGTCTGGGGTTCCCCGGAGAGATATTGTCAGACCATGGCACCCAACTAATATCAGATACCATGTCTCAAGTAATGTCTACTCTGCAGATAGATAGATCTTTAAGTAGCATCTACCATCCAATGTCTAATGGTATGGTCGAACGCCTTAATAGAACACTTAAAAACTTACTGGGGAAGATAACTGAGGATCATCCTCAAGACTGGGACAGAGTTTTACCTGCGGCCCTCTTCGCTTACAGAGAGGTACCCAATGAACATACGGGATTTTCTCCCTTTGAACTCGTCTTTGGCGCGCGTCCGCGTGGCCCTATGTCGTTGCTTCACGATCTCATAACATCTGACAATATTGACGATGACACAAAGTCATCCTACGAATATGTCATCGCGTTGAGACAAAAAATTATCGAAGCATGCAAATTAGCAACTTCTTCTTCTGAATTTGCGAAACAGAAGGCAAGGCAATTTGCCAATAAGAAGAGATGCTTACGACAACTTTGTCCTGGTGACAAAGCATTTGTATTACTACCTTGTAGGGAAAACAGATTACTTATTTCTTGGAAAGGTCCGTACGATATAATATCGAGAATTTCCGATGTCGACTATATTGTCGATATTGATGGGAAGCATAAAACCTTCCACATCAATATGCTTACTGAATTCCATGAACGTCCGGATTATTTGCAACCCATTTTCCAAGCAACGGACAATTCTCCAGTACAACATGGTCATTACTCATCACTGTCCGTGATACAGGATGAGGAAACAAGTTTTTCAGATGTAAATCTTCCTCTTCCAATGATCCCACTTCATTCCAGTGAATCATGGAAGAACGTTACTGTCTCTCCTGATTTGTCTCTAGGAGAACAGCGACAAGTTTCAACTATGTTGCAAACATTTCAGGATGTACTCACTGACATCCCTGGACAAACGAATGTCATTCAACATGACATTGTTCTAACTGACCATACTCCTATTAGGGTTAGACCTTATCCTATACCTATACATTTTCAAGCACAGGTCGAGAAAGAGTTGGATGAGATGATAGATTTGAAAATAATCGAACCATCCACCTCTGCATATTCTTCGCCGATGGT
The DNA here is from genome assembly GCA_024509875.1 of Oreohelix idahoensis. Classification (NCBI taxonomy): domain Eukaryota; kingdom Metazoa; phylum Mollusca; class Gastropoda; order Stylommatophora; family Oreohelicidae; genus Oreohelix; species Oreohelix idahoensis. Next base: position 87,752 of record JAMPIV010009740.1, read on the forward strand.
TATTGTGCGTAAAAAAGACAATAACATACGTCTTTGCGTTGACTATCGAAAATTGAATCAAGTAACGAAGTTCGATGCCGAACCTATGCCTTTACTGGAAGAGCTACTTACTCGACTCTCCAAATCTCATTTTTTCACTAAACTTGATTTGTCTAAAGGATATTGGCAAGTTCCTTTATCTGAACGCGCCAAACCTCTCACGGCTTTTTCAACACCTAGAGGTTTGTTCCAATGGAATTTTATGCCTTTCGGTCTTATGAACGCACCAGCTACGTTCGTACGCATGATGCGCCGAATCCTATCTTATCGGTCAGATGTCATTGCATATCTAGACGACATCTGTCTTTTCAGCGATACTTGGGAAGATCACTATTCAGGGTTAGATGAATTGCTGTCTACTTTGTGTGAGCACAACCTGACAGCGAAACCCTCTAAAGCCTATATTGGTTTTAGCGAAATTTCTTTCCTAGGCCACCGAGTTGGTCATGGTTTCCTAAAGACAGAGGACCATAATACTAGTAAGATACTTAACATCTCTATCCCTAAGACTAAAAAACAGGTGAGAAGTCTGTTAGGTCTTATTCAATTTTATGGCAGATTCATTCAGAATCTATCCTCTATCATGGCACCTCTTTCTACACTGTTAAAGAAAGGTTCGCCTAATATGGTCCACTGGTCTCAGGAATGCCAATGCTCTTTGGATAAGATTAAAACATTGTTTTCAACACCACCTATTTTAGTGTTACCTACTAAAGATAAGACATTTGTTCTTCGTAGTGATGCTTCATCCACTGGGATTGGAGCGGCACTAATGCAAGAGTACTCTGGAACTCTGCATCCTGTAATGTATATTTCCAGAAAACTTAATGCGGCAGAAAGGAATTATTCAGTTTTAGACCGTGAGCTATTAGCTATGGTTTGGTCGATCCTCAAACTACAGAGATTCCTTCTAGGCGCACATTTCATAGTAGAAACCGACCAAAAAGCTCTTACTGCTATACAGAGTAAGAATTTGAAGAGCTCGAGGTCTACTCGATATGCAATTGCTCTTCAACCTTTTCATTTCTCTGTGCGAGCTATTCGTGGATCAGATAATGTGATGGCAGACATTCTGTCAAGATGCCCACATGATTCCACATAACTATTAGGGCTTAGACTTCTTGATATGTCTAGTTCTATAGTAGTTCCTTTTCTATATCATGATAGATACACATTTGTAATTTAATAATATAATGATTGTATCACTACATAGCGGTTCATTGATGTTTATTCACCGCTGTGCTTTGATGATTTTTTCTTCATAAATCATAAATTTAAGATATCTAATACGAAATGATGATATGAATTTTTTAGGCATTGTGTAATTGCCAGAATTGTATTATACTTTGATGACACCTTCCTGGAAAAATATACTTGTAGAGAAATAATTTCTCTCAGTTTATGAGACACATTCTCACCAGTCGCTCCATAAGTCGACTTAGCCTCATATTAGGCGTTATAGGTATTCCTTATATTTTCATCTGCGCATTATTCATGCGTTGTGAGCCTATTGTACGTTGCTCCTAGATGTATTTCAAAAAGGAAAAAAAAAAAAAGTTCCATTTTTTTTTCTTCCGGGAGGTGTGGTAAGACTGTTACGTGCAGTCTTTGATATCTTACAATATTATACATTGGTATTCTTGTTATCTTCGCAAATATTTTGAAAGCAAAATAGTGCTTAAGGGAAAGTCATTATTGAGTTACTTCCCTTGAAAGTTGTGTCGGCTCTTTCGATCAAACTCCGCGGATAAATCCATTTTACTGCGATTTATTCGTTGTTTGGGTAATAATAGATTGTTCTTGCTTCAGAATATCTATGGCCTGAATTTATGTGTATTGTTTGTCTGAGTAGGACGAGTCTGTCTTATATCTGTATATCTTTACATATCTAAGTCGAACTATATGTTCTGTTGTCTCTAGAGAGGTCGAAGGCTATTCGGCGGATGTGTCGCTAGAGAGTGGTGTGATTTGGCTTCGTCCTGATAGGGACTGTGTTTTCCCATGTCGGCCTGTCGCCGGGGAAAAAGTGATCTCAGTATTTGTGGGGAAGGTGATAGTCGTCTAAACCTATCGTGTATGCTTTACCCCAGTGTTTAGTCGTATTGCCAAGGAATGGCAGTTTCATATTTCCTATACCAAGGTAATCAAAGATACTCTTATGAACTCTCGATCGAAGCCACCATTTTCGATAGTTACGATTTGAATGTCTAAGAGAATATATTTGACTCGATGAAAACGACTTCGATTCCTAGCAGCACTATATCCTGTAGATTGCAGTCAATTGTTCATGATCAAATCTACAGAGCAATGAAATGTTTTATGAATGACTAACTTTAGGACAGATTCATTATCTGTATCCAAACGTGAGTGACAGCTCACGAGTGAAGCCATCTTGGAACCAAAACATGTAGTGACTTTCAAGAAGAGAAAAGGGATGCCCGTATTATCGCTTGATCAGTCCAGAGATCACTGCTACACATGAGAACCCATTGCTAGCGGTTCAATATTATTATATGGAAAAATATGTGCTGAACATTATGTTGAAGAATCGTCGCTAGACGAGATTAGGTTTAGAAGCCATCTGAAATATTGTTTATAAGCTGACGTGCTCAGTCAGTGAAGTCAGATGATATATGTATGGGCGATACTGAGTGCTTGGCTACTGACAGTCCATTATACACTTATTCTACATGAGTGCCCATGTAACATTGCAAGACCATTTATCCACTGTACTATGATGTATTATGGCAACCTGTGATTTGTCACTATCTGTGCTGTCGAGTGTGTACGTCCAATTAAACTTTAGAAAAGGTACACAGTCGTTGGTGTCGATGACTTCCAGCCATACATGAGTGTGAGAAAAGAACATTTTTTGTCAACACCACGAACCTTTATCATCATTCGCACATTATACACTCAATCCATGTCTACACACCACTGCGTAGGTCAAGTTGACATTCCATACACTACAGTGGAGCAAACAACACCATAGAGATCTTATCAACTGATGATGATGATGATGTCTGCTTCCATCCACTTATATCTATCTTTTGGTGGATATCATTAACGGGAATAAAAATCCAACGTTATCAACCTTATCAGTCCTCTACTTTATTATCGCTCTTTTATCCTTTTCCTGTTTTTCGCATTCGTTCGTTTGCGACTACATATATTTCCCATTCTGACTTTGCCGTTTCTTTTCTCATGCTAGTAACGTATTTTGTTGCGTTATGTGTCAGTCCTTGGACGAGACAAAATAGTGTGAGAATTCATTCCGTCAGACATAGAGAGCAGACATTTGTCTACATTTTCAGCTGTCACGAGAGTTTTCTTCGGCTAAGTTCTTGGCGTGAGGTGTGAACGGCGCCATCATGCAAAGCTCAGAAATGAGACATGTCGTGTGAGGTGTGAAGACGCGTTTTGGCAATTATGGCCAGCGTTTAAAGTTAATGTGAAGTGTCAAGAGAGAGAGAGACCGGCGCTATTTCGGGTTTTCGTAATAGCGTGGGATCCTTTGTCTGTTTCATATATCTACCTAGTAGTTTAAACTTGATTTCATTCAGTTCTCCAAATTTTGCAGTAGACAGGTTGCTCGTGCTAAGGAAATAAGCTTGCATAGCGAAGTCTTAGTTTGTTCTCGACAATTTGCCGAGCTTCTAGACTACCAATAAATATAAGCGTATAAATTCTAAGTTGTGCGATCGCCTGTAGTTCTGTCTGGAGGTAAATATTATATATATATATCTAGTAGTGTTGCGTGATTCAGTGATAACCGCTTATTTCATTTTACTAGTGAGAGTCCTGTGCAGAAGTAATTAATTTATAAGTCTGTTATATTCTCTAGTCGACATGTTACAGTGGAAAGCAGAATAAACTATAATTTCTAGCTTAAACTCATGCAGCTGTAAATGAATTTTATTAAACTGCTAATAATCAGTCGAGAATATTTTAAACTAACTTATAACTGCATTGATTCATCATTGGGTATTGACGAAATACGTATGTATTTCTAATTCATTATGATTTATTTTATTAATATAACTTATTTCACGGGAATTTAAACGATTAAGTCAAGCTCTCCGCTTGCAGTTTATAATGTAAGTTATAACCGAGGAATAGTATGTATAAGTATTTTATATGTTGTTTTCTCTTTATTCAATGAAACTGGAGTAGCCCAACTTTGCCAGCGTGTTAGTACATGAAAAATATCTGTGAAGAACAAAAACATGTTTTTCTTAAAGACTTGGGTGTATAAAGTAAAACCTGTCTGGCATTGCGTTGGCATCCAGAACGACAGAGTACCAATTCCATGAACTTTAAGATTAAATGAAGTAACGGGCCTATCGCGCCAGATTTAATTCTTCCTGAGAAAAACTCAAGTACATTTCAGCCCGTGTGGCAAGTAAAATATTACAATCAATAACCTTTCCGATATTGTTGACAAATTGTGGTGTGACCAAGAATTTTATCTTTGATCGAAGTTACAAACCTGACATTTTTCCTAAGTAGTGGAAACCTCGTGATTCTGACACTGTGAGCCCGCTTAAAACTAATTCTGACCTCGTGATTGAATTGACACTAACCTTAGTCTGAAAAATATTCGCATGAAGAGGACGCTCCCCGGAACATTGGATGAACCCAAACTCTGCAGAGCTGGGATCCGCTTCATTAAAAGAAAGACAGATTAAAGGGTGTGGGTGTCGAAACGTTTGCTCCAGACGACGAACAACAGCACGATTGTAGGTAAGAATATATGTCAGGGCCCTGTTGAATGAACAGAGATAAAGCAGGAACGAGTGACTCTTTTATGGTATATCCAATTTCACCCACTTCGTATTTCTTTATGCAAGGTTTGTGTTGCTAACAATATTTTTCTTAGGATAGATTAGAGTATCAAAGTCTGTTCATACCTTTAAAGGGAAATCATTAGATTACAGCAGATGTATCCGTGACTCTTTGGGGCTATCACTTTTCTTCTTACAGGACTGTGGGCTATACATCGAGGGAAAAGATCATACCAATGGGTCTATCATTCTTGGAGCAATTCATTGACTTTATGACTATTTGTATATGTTTGATGTACTTTTATGTGTGGTGATGGAATTTTATTATGATAATTAAATTTCACATAAACTTATTCCAGTGTGTCGGTCAGTTCGTTCACAATTATCTATATTTCCATTGTCATAGTTTCACGTCTGTGTGTCTATTGTAGTCACGTATGTGTGTGTGTATGTGAGGGATATGCAAAACCTCGTATTAGTCGCCTTGTACGACATGCCTGAGAATGTAGTAGTCCTATTCTTTCTTCAGATACCCTCCCCCTCCCCCCCCCCCACGGGAACTACATGGGGCTATTAATGCAATAATCCAGTACTAATTTAAATTAGAGGCTCATATATTAATGTGAAATGTGAACGTTGTGTTATGCACACTGATCTTTTTAATCTTTGGTCTTATCTTCGATAAGTTGATCGTGGATCGTCAACCAGAGATGGTGCGTTCTTTGTTTGGCTTCCGCGATCTTACATCGTTAAAATGCACCTTCACACAAATAGAACGATAAAATTAGCAAGACAATTGTTAAAGCTCTTTTTATGATCGCCGGAAATTCTCTGCCCACGTAAATCATAACGACGGAAAGGAACTCAGAGAAATTTTATTTTTAGATTAGAGTTACATAAAGCGTTTTTTTTTTTTTTTTTTTTTCAGGTGAAGATTAGATCCAGCGCCGGTTCCAGGACCAATTAGGAAGGTTCTTTGGCGCTGAATTTGAGGAAGGGCGCCAACATGTTCGTCTTAACATAAATTAAAAAGTAAGAAGTATCTAAATAAATATAAAAATACGTGCTAGGTCTTAGCTGCGTTTAGGGAAGTAACCAGTTTTTATTTTCATATTTATTTAGATTATGTGTCTTATTTAGACCTCACTTTCTTTCCTTTCCCCGACGAAGGCCTTGTGACCGCGACGTTGGCTATTTTCTTTGTCTTTTGTCCTCGTAAAACAAATCACCTTTTCTCGATTTCTTTTTTTTTTTTTTTTTTCCTATCCATCTACTTTTTGTACAAAACAGGATTATCTGACGTCTGCTCATTTCAGACTGTCATTCATTGGGAGGGTTGTGAGCCTTCTGAACATTTTCTGCCCGTTGTTCAGGGTGATTGAAAAGTTATATCCTGTTTTCGAATTTGTATTTCCTTCCTTGTATCAATTGGATACACATGAAACAAATGTAAAAATATTAATTAATGACTGCCATATGATGCAATTGATTTTTTTTTAACCATGGACAAAAATAAAATAAAATGTAATACAGCCACTAAACGTGCGTTACAAGAGACAGTAAAAACGTTACTGACCTCTTTGTGATCACGTGTTGACAAGACAGGAATTGTAAAATTATTGTGACATCGCACTGTAATAAGGTAAAGGCAGTCCCATAGCAGATACAGCCGTAGGGGAGTGAAGTGTTAGAGATTTCATTATGCATCGAGAGGGGGTGACCAGTTCCCTTCCTCGCTGCCTTTTCCTTCCCTAACTCAAGTGCAAAGTCAGGTACCCATTTACAGCTGGGTAGACTGAAGTGTATCGATACCATGAATCTAACCGGGCAGCTTTGCCGCGAGAGACCAGGCTCTAACAGCTCTGTCAGTCGAACGCTTTTTTGCATGTAATACAGCGAATATATAACACATATAAGTGAAATTTTGTGTGGGAATTTGAAATGGTACATAGCCTATGAATTAAATTTTTCATTAAAATGCAGCTATTGGTTTCAATTTTCGTTTCTTTGTGATATAATATCAAATGTCTACTTGCCAACACACATCACACACACATTTTGAAATGTCTACAGTAAATAATACGACCTCATTTGCACATCATTGGTTTTTCAAACAATTGGCGTGATTTTAGCGTGAAATTGCGTGAAATTGCACTTCTTGAACATAAAACAGTTTATATCCGGTGTTACTCACACATTGTCAATCAGTGGTCTGTCTACAAAAAGTATTGTGTGGTTAAGTAGGAAAAATGAGTCTGCGAATACATTTTATGACATTACAGCAAATCACAAATAGGCTTTTTAAGTATTTCTGCAATGAAGCTACTCGAGGAAAACAATATCATTCTATTTCAAACCCACAAAAGAGGACTATTCATGCCTTGGGGATAAGCAAACGATCATTGCACCGCTGGATAGCGACATCTGAAATTTCTAATTCCAGTGTTTTACACACGAAAATTAGGCCAAGAGTGGTGGATAATTTTGACAGAGAATTGATCCGCAGAGAAATTTGCAATATGTTTCACAATAATGAGGCAGAGACTTTAAGGAAATTGAAAATTTGGTTAAGAAAGAATAATGACATTGATATTTCCAAATCTACGCTATGGAGGACTATTAGGAGTTTGGGATTCACTTTTAGAAAATATGTTGGTGGTAGAAACCTTATTTGTGAGAAGCCACATATAGTTGCAATGAGAAGCAAATATTTACGCGAGGTCAGAGAAATGAGAAGAGATTGTTATGATTTTGTGTATTTAGATGAAACTTGGATCAATGCGCACCACAGTAATGAACGAGAATGGCAATCATCTGATGGGACAACTAAGAGACTAGTACCAAGCAACAGAGGACAGCGCGTAATAATTGCACATCCAGGAAGCAGCCATCATGGGCTTATAAATAATACTGAACTCATATTTGTTTCAAAATCCACAGATAATTAGGGATTATCATACAGAGATGAATCTTTTCATTTCCTTTCTCATCGTTATGGTGTTTAAAGTTTCTGGTGTTATCCAGTCTTGCTTCTTCCTTTCCTGGAATCCCAAGCATGATTTGCTGCTTTCTTTGTATAATGTTGAAATGGTGTTGAAATTCTGGTCTATATCATCAGTCAATGTCTTTTCCTGACTTTTGGCAGTGTTGGGCAGAGCAACCTAACCTTTGAGGTGAAGACAGGAGTACGACAGGGATGCCCCTTATCAACCACTCTATTGTTAACAGTCATAGACTGGGTGATGCGCCAGACAACAGAGGGCAGTCCAAGAGGAATAAGATGGACAACATTTTCTACATTGGAAGATCTGGAATATGCTGATGACATTGCACTACCAGCACATTCACATCAACACATCCAGGAAAAAACAGATAGACTTAATAAGTTTAGCCAGCAGGTGGGCTTGAACATCAATTTAAAGAAGTCTGAGGTCATGACGCTCAATGTGAGCAACCCTGAGCCCATATCAGTAAGGAATAAGCAATTGGTACCGACAGATATCTTCACATACCTAGGAAGCATAGTAACACCAGACGGCGGGGCAGGCAAAGACATCAACATCAGAATGAATAAGGCAAGAACAGCCTTCTTTATCCTAAACAACATCTGGAAGTCCTCCCAATACAGCACAAGCACAAAATTAAGATTATATCAGAGCTGTGTGCTTTCTGTGCTTCTCTGTGGTGCGGAATGCTGGAGAGTTACAGAGAAGAAAATGTCGAAATTTTCCTCTTTTCACACAACATTCCTAAGAAAAATTCACCGAATCTTTTGGCGAATACCATCACTAACCAAGATCTGCTTACTCGTAGCAAGCAAGAGGACATGCACACCATCATAGCTGGCAGACGCTGGAACTGGGTTGGTAATGTCCTCAGAAGAGACCCCGATGCCATCACAAGAACAGCTATGCTTTGGACCCCTGAAGGAAAACGAAAAAGAGGCCGACCAAAAACAACCTGGCGGAGGACTGTGGAGGCTGAGATGCAAAGAATGAACCAGAGTTGGGGCACTGTACGAAGGATGGCCACCGACCGAGCAAAGTGGAATCAATTTGTTGTTGCCCTACAAGACGCCACTAGGCGTGATGGCCACTGACTGCTTTGACGGTCGGCGGCTAAGGATCAAAGAAGAAGAAGAAGATACAGAGATGAATGGCAAGATATTTCAAGATTGGATTGTGAATCATGTACTTCCTTCATTGGATAGACCGTCGTGTTTGATAATGGACAATGCTTCATATCACAACGTTGTGGCACCAGAAGATAAAGTTCCTAATTCATCAAGTACTAAAGATGTAATAAAGATTTGGCTGACCAAAAACAACATTCCATTCAACGAAATGTCCCTGAAGCCTGAATTACTTGGAATTGTAAAAAATACACAACATACAAAGATATTTCACATAGACAAGGCAATTCAAGAACATGGTCACAGACGTTTAAGATTGCCTCCTTACCATTCTCACTTAAACCCAATAGAATTAGTCTGGGCTAAAATTAAGGAACAGGTAGTACAGAAAATAGAACGTTCACATTAAAAGATGTTGAAATACTTACAAAAGCCGCCATCTCCAATATAGCCAGGGATTATTGGAAGAAATGTGAGAACCATGTGTTACAAGAGGAAGAGGAATATTGGAAGAATGATGGTTTGTTCTTCATTAAGCCGAGATTGATTATCAATTTCTCAGAGACATCAGATCATGATTCGGATGAAGTTTAATTTCTTTAAAGATGACCTTACCGTTATTTACAAGCACATTAGAGGAGCAACGTTCCATTATGATATTTATGAACCAGAAAGAGGTGATACCTATTGAAAAAATTAGATCAATGAAGGTCCAATTTCGTAGCGCACTAAATGTCAATGACAAACAATGTCACTATATCGCATGCAGATCATTTAAAAAATCATCTTCAACAGGTATTCATATGCAAACGTGATGGCCACATTATTGTAATAGTGGACACGCCTTTCCCTAATCAATTCACAGAATCTGTGACTGAAGTGGTAAAATTTCTTTTCTCGATACACAATAATTAGTATGCCGACAAAGATCAAAGGATTTCATTCGTTTATGGGAACTGGACAAGATACACAGATATAAAGTATATATTTGTTGGGTCTAACCCAATATAACATCGTATGCAAAAAATGGCATTAATACGTTCGACGGTTAATCAGATAATTACATTTGTTTGAGGGCAAAGCTAGTGAAACGTGCTATAGCTGTTCAGTCGCAGTTGTATTTTAAAGCAGTTTCCCAGACTGAGATTCCATGTTACAGTGTCGTCTTCCAAACTGATATCGTAGACTGGTACCACAAATGGTCTTGTAGACTCTTACCACAAACTTTAGAGGAAAACAAAAGCCTCTGCTAAGTTTATGTTTTCTGATACTTAAAACAGGCGCCTTCCCGCTGTCTCTTCCAACGGCTCTTTTTCTCAGCAATTTTATCTCATCTGAGTACACATTATAGCTCAGTGGATATGATAAAAATTCACCATTACTTTCAGTTAGTCTGAGTGAAAAGTATGCCTGGACAGCGGAGAATGCAATGGCTTGTGGCTGGGCGAACATGTCTAAGTATACATATAACTTAGTACACATGATAATAAATATATTCGCATGTCATCATCATCCACTCCTTGTTCCACTTGGAGCCTGGGGTTACCTCTGCTTTTGTTTCCCTGCGAGAACCCGCATGAAGCAATCACCAGCGCTTTGCTGTAGTGGTTCATGAATATATCTTTTTAACATGCTGAGGTTGCCAGCCTCGTATGGATCTGTATAACCATCAGTAAGTTTAAACTTGTCAAATTCAAAGTATAAAATATATGTTATAACTTACCCCAAATAGTTGGGAAATCAAGATTTGCTCAGTAGAACAGTCTTGGCAACTTGATAAAGATGCCTCGAACACGGGTCTGAAGTATTATTTCTATTTATAATCCCTCGGTGACTTGTGAGCGGTCCTTAAGATTCCGGTTTTCGTATTAATAATGTTGAATTTTCCTACAGATGTTTCAGAAGATGGTCCAATACGTTTTGTCCGGTCCTATAAGTTCAGGATCCTTACCTTATTCTTTCCTGACTTTGTCGACGCTGCCACTCTGACGGTTTTGGAATGCAATGTAGTATATCTTGAATGTGCTACGCTATATCGCAATTTTCCTGTTCACGCGTCCATCTGATTTTTTTGGACCGGCTTCCAATCAGAACGACTGTATATTTTTTGCTCTCATTTGATCCAATCCATGAGCAATAATAAAGTGAGTTGGTGCGTTAGTTATTACCTTCACCCTCGTGTTTTAAAATATCATTTCAAAATTTGAACACATGATCTCCTCTACATATGGCATGGCTCCTTCCGTTACACTTAGGTAACCTTTCAAATCAGATTTGTAACCTCATACCTGCAGGATAGTGTCCTCGCTAATTTGTATCCCCAGACGGGTTTATCTGTAATTATTATCACAGACGATTTCTGGACGTTAGTGGTTATTCATCGTCTCTCCCCCGTTTACAGGTGGGGTAATCTTAAACTTGTCGCTGATGCAGACACAACCAACCTGGCTTTCTTTGTATTCTCCTCCAAAGTGTCTGAACGCGTTGCGATGAACAATGCCCTCAGATGGACATGCTTATCAAGCGAAAATGCATTACGTAGTTTCGTGAAATGGCACGATCACAGTATGGAAACAGTAACCAAATCTACGGAGTGGCGGAGCACAATTTTATGTGCGGAAAAAAGACGAAGAATTAAATGGATAATGTAGGAGAGAAAGAAGAGGCGTAAAAGGACGCCACAAAATGTCATCAATTGTACGATAGTTTCAGTATGTGATGGTCTGCACCCCAAGTTAGTTTTTCTTAACCGTGATCGTTCACAGTCTACATTTTTAAGGCAATTATAAATTTGATTTGTCCATGTTAGAGTTATTTTCAGTGTAGTATATAATCGTATTGGACTTTTCTCCACTGGTAGCTCTTTCCACCACGTTTCAGCAAGACTTGTGTTCCTTGCTTCTTCTTCGTCTTCCTTCTTCGCCCTCAGACTTCCACATTAATGACTCTAATAAAGTCAGCAGTAAGCTCAATATCCCTGACATTTCCAAACGGTTTTTCGTGGAGAGAAGTAGGTTTTTGCCATATGCTACTCTGTTCATTGCTGATGGGCAAGGATTCAGCACGTGTTTGGCTGTCATTGGGCTGGTGCCACAGGTGCAGAGATCTGTTGTACGAATACTATACTTGTGGTATAGATGGTACCTCGATCTATTATGAACATTGTGTAGCTGGAAAATGATGACCTGGTCTCGCCTAGATAGCCGATCATAGGTATCATTTTATATGGTCTGTGTGTTCTCTTTCCATATAGCACTTAAATGTAGCTTTTATAGTTGTTTTTACCATTTCATAAGTTGTCCCTAAATTATTTTATTTGGCGCTCCTCATTCCCTAGCGAGTTTGTCTGCCTTCTCGTTGCCTGGAATGTTGCGATTGGCTGGCATCCACTGGATTGTGCGTTGAAGCATTTCGCCAGGCTTTCAAGTGAGTTTATCAGAGCTTTCAATCCTTTAGCATGGTGGCTCTTCAGAGTTGTTATTACTGAGAGGGCTCCATTTTGTGAATGTGTTTTTCACTCAATAAGAGTTTCTGCTACCTGTTTCATGGCTTCTGCTTCAGCATTGAAGCTATTGCCGTATTTGCCAGTGACAAGTGTGTCACGGGTTGCCTCCCCTTTTCTCTGCAGTGACGGTCCAACTATGGCCAAAACCTAGAGTATCTAATGTGGGTCTTTAACGGTGTCTACCTTCGCACAAGATTACTCTTTGCAGAGATGCAGATAGAAGGATAATGATGCTTCTATCTCTAGGAAGCGTTCACAAGAGATTGAAGAAATCGAGAACGATGCTGAATGAGTCTGACTCGTTAACTCTGTGTCTTTCATGCCACTTTTTGTGAAGAAAGGTTATCTTATAAGTAGCTCGTTCAAGCCCCCAATTGAATTACTTAGTAAAATTCTTATTGTTATTTTGTAGCTCTGTTTAAGTGTATTTAATAAATTGACGGAGACGTGTGACGAATAATGGAAATAGAGCCTACAGTAATCTGACAGTCTTTGTAGTCCCGTTAGCGCTCTATGATTTGCTAGCTAAAACCATGCATTTACTGCTTGTGGTTACTCACACAAGCTTAATTTTTCATCCACGCCTCTTTCTTTGGACGTAAGCAACCGAAGTGTTTACAAACTTTCGTGATCTGCAAGTCATAACAGGTAGGGAATCAGGTTTGTTTATCGAGTCTTCTCACATGAGCTTATCTGTCAATCATACGATATCTAACAGACTGCAGGTAAATAACATAGTATCTTTTGTAGTCGACGAAGGGTTCCTCGAATACGCTTTGAAGTAGACTCTCGGGCAAAATCTTTCAACTAGTACGCTTTGAAGTAGACTCACGGGCAAAATCTTCGAGAGACCCGTTAGACGTAAGAATTCTTGTCATGCCGATTATCAACGCGCGACCGAGTGGCCGTAAGCTTTTATCTGGGAGCTCTGTTTCTGAACTTCGGTACACACAATAGTGTGAAAATTAACATCATCTATAGATCAGAGAAATATAGCGAGATATAAACTGTGTTTTCTTAAACCTGCTATCAGTTGTCACTCAGAATTTTGGGATAGTCTACGCATGTAGTTCTAGAACCATTGTTGAAAATGTGTTAATAGTATTCGTGGGGATCTTTCATTCTGATTTTCTGGAAATAGAAATTTGTGTTTACGTGTGTTACGCACAGATTTTGGTATTGGCAATGAATAGATATATAGATATAGGAAGATATTTATTTGTGTGTATACTTGCGTATGTTTGAAAATATTTGGTAATAATATTTTAAGTCTAATATATGATATATTGATTGTATCACCACTTAGCGGTTCAGTAATGTATAGTTACCGCTGGGTCTTTTGATAATTTTTTTCTTCATTCGTAATCATGAACTCATTGTAACTATAATATGGAATTATTGTATGAATTTTTTGTATGGATTTTCATATTGCCAGTATTGTAGTATAAGTTGGTGACACCTCTCTGGAAATATTTATACTTAGAGAAATACTTTCTCTGAGATCTTGAGATATATTCTCACTTGTCGTTTCATATGACGACTTAGCCTCACATTTGGCGTTATATTTATTTGGAATACTTTTCATCTACGCATTTTTCGTGCGTTGTGAGCCTATTGTATGTTGCTCCTAGATGTATTTTTAAAAAAAAAGTTTCATTTTTTTCCCGGGGGGTGTGGTAGTCTGTTACACACAGATTCTGGTATTGGCAATGAATAGATATATAGATATAGGAAGATATTTATTTGTTTGTATACTTGCGTATGTTTGAACATATTTGGTAATAATATTTTAAGTCTAAGATTAGAACTCTAGTCAAAGGGCGAATACTCATCTTTGGATTCAAGTAAAAGTAAATATGGGGTTGTCCCACTTGAATAGTTGAGGGGTTAAATTTTGGCGCATGCCCAGACGCTTGGTCGTCGAGGCGCGCTTCCGTCATACTGGGTGGCTGAAAGCTGTGCGGGCAGAACTCCGAAGATTTGTTCTTTGCTGTGAAATTCTGGGGAAGGTGACATCGTCTGTATGTCTATTATGTCTAGGTTCCTCCCCAGAATACATTCTTTACGCCAAGGGAATGGTGTGTGCTGTTATTAGTGTTTTCTAAACCTAAGGTAAAGTGAGAACATTTTCTAGACTTTGCCTAGGGCTAACGATAGGCGGATGCCACATCATCGTTATATATATATATTTACTGGATCGTACATCGACGATTCCTTGTCTAGCAGCACTAGGAGTGGATATGTGTAACCCTTTTCTATGAGGTATGAGAACCCAAGATACTAGTTGAATATATGAAAGGAGCCTTCAGTTATAGTGAGGATATCTTCTGTATGAGCGCCGCTCACTGAGACTTGCGCCATCTTGAATCCCACTTTGGGTCTGTGTGAAGCATCGGTCAGAGAACGGAAATATCTTATTATCTGATGGCGATATCAAAACCTACAATGTTTTGGAGTCCACTCTCTGTTATTTAAGATTGTCAGCATAACTATAAAACCCTGTTGAAGTTATAGCCTAAAAAGACTTAGCCTGAAGACTTAGTCAGCAGAGGTTCTGCAAGGAGGCATTGTGATGAACATTATTATTGTTACCTCAAACTGACGCGACTAGTCAGTGGAGGCATGAAACGACAGACATTCAGAAGTAACTGTATATATTTGCATACTCTTTCGATTAGACTCTCATGTTATACGTATGCATATTTGATGTTGCCACCTATTCTTCAAGTACCTAATGATTTATTGTGTCAACCTGTTTCTATGACTGTAACCGTGCTGTCGGAGTTTACGTCCATTAAAAGTGTAAGAAATTATCAACAGCAGTTCCAGACATCTTTGACTTTCACACATGAGTGAATGAGTGCCTTATACTTGTCAACATACGAACATTCCATACATTCGCGTAACCTGCATTCTCACTCAATACAAACACTGTCCCTTGTCAGGGCCCCAATACTTGGTGGACAAGAGGTCATGTATGCACCGCACTGTGTTGGTTTGAGTTGACCATCTCCTTCATCACTACACCAGGGAGCATTCATCTATATGACCCAATACACTACACTCAACAATGTGATGACCATTAACCTGCATCTGTGATAAGACCGTAATCCTACACTTATCGATGTCCAGTGTCCAATCATACATTCATCAACGTGTTTAAAAGGGTTACCTTTTACCAATTAAAAGTGTTAGCGTTTTACCGTTATAATTCACTTACAGTTCTAGCTGTTAAACCCAGTGAAACAAAATAACGCGTAGCTATTTCATACCAGATGTCCAGTTATAATGTTAATTTTTACCACCTGCTTTCTCACATAACATTAACTGAACATTTGGGTAAGTAGATTTTATTACTCATGATATAATATAAATAATAAAGAAAACTACCCCGTGACCCAGAACCTGAGTTAATATGTAGTTACGTTCACCCAACAACGGAATTCCCTATCATATTATCACTAGCTACACACACAACACAACACAAAAACATCCCCATCATACCAACCCTTACTCATCTGCCTCTATAACAGGTATTAGTTTTAAAAATATATTTCCCTCTTTATTCTATAGCTGGTAGGGAAAAAAAATGGGAATTCACTCAAGAGTGTTTATAAAAAGTCCTTTTTCTCAAGTCAAGTAGTAACATAGTTGCCTGAAGGTTTTGGAACAATCAATTTGTAAAGCACGTGTTATTGCTTACGAACACACAATATTTTAGAAAATAAACTTCTTCTTCTTCTTCTTCTTCCGTCCTTAGCCAAAGACCGACCAAGCAGTCAGAGGCCATCACGCCTTGTGGCGTCTTAAGGGCAACAGCAGATTGATTTTCTCTGTTGTAGTTTCCCATCACGCCTAGCGGCGTCTTTAGGGCAACAACAAATAGATCCATCTGCCGTTGTTTCCGTAATCGGTGTGACAAGCCAACGGGTGATCAGCCCATTGGGCTAGAAAATAAACGCCTTAACAAAACTATGTAAAAACCTTACAGATAACCCATAGTGACAGACTCTCGCAATTCAAGAAAGCTAACACTGAATATTTGTCTAACAGCACGTTGAGTATCGATTAGGCTTCTGGGAAATCAACCAGCTGTTACCACGAATCGTGTCTCAAAACCGTTTCACAACCTAGATTAAAGTCGCTCGTACACAATCGATTAGCTTTTTCAATTAAGCAAGTTGTTGCTAGTGAGCAAATAAGGTTGGGCAGGTGTCAAGCGACCTGGTTGTTCGTCCATCACGGGTGATGAAGACCACTCTGTTCATCCAATTATTTAAGAATATGTTAGGTTAGTCTATGGGTACGAAGGTGACTGAAGAGCCCGTTGCGGGCCTGGAAAGATCTTGGACAGTGTGGGCAGGGAATGTTTGCTTCATGTGAAGGTTTTATTTCACGGTCCTTTCTAGCTTGTCTCCGCTGTTCTGCTGCTGCTCTTCTGGATGATTCGCATGCTGCTGCACCTTTACGAAGAGATGTGCGCCAAGCAGTTCGGTCTTGCGCAGCAGCTTCCCATGTGTCTGGGTTTATGTCAAAGGTTTTCAATGACGTCTTTAACGTGTCTTTGAAGCGCTTCTTTTGGCCACCATGGGAGCGTTTACCCTTCTGCATCTCACCATAAAAGAGTATCTTTGGCAGTCGATGGTCTGGCATGCGGACTACATGACCTGCCCAGCGAATTTGTGACTGCATCAGAATAGTATCAATACTAGGGATACCAGCTCTGTCAAGAACGGCGGTACCGGGATCTTGTCTTGCCATTTGATGTTCATTATCTTCCTGAGACAGACTGTATGGAAGTGGTTTAGCTTCTTTACGTGGCGCCTGTATACAGTCCATGTTTCACATGCATATAGCAGCACTGGAAGCACCGCAGCTCTGTATACCTTCAGCTTTGTCTGTAGACTAATGCCACTTCGATGCCAAACGTTGGTGTATAGTCTGCCAAATGTGCTGCTGGCTTTGGAGATCCTGGTGTTCACCTCATCATCAATGACAATGTTCTGGGATAGTGTGCTACCAAGGTATGTGAATCTGTTCACAACATTCAGTTTCTCACCATTAACCTTGATGACTGGCTCAGTATAAACTGTGCCAGGAGCTGGTTGGTACATGATTTCTGTTTTCTTCGTGTTGATGGTAAGCCCAAAGTTGGCGCAGGCTTCGGAGAATCTATCCACACTATGCTGCAGATCAGCCTCTGAGAAGGAATTGAGGGCACAATCATCAGCAAACAGAAGATCTCTGATGGTGTGTGATTTGACCTTGGTTTTTGCTTGAAGCCTCCTAAGGTTAAACAATTTTCCATCAATACGATAACTAATGTCGATTCCTGTGTCCCCCGTCTCTAAAAGCATCAGTCAGCATAGCAGAAAACATGATACTGAACAGAGTCGGTGCAAGTACGCACCCTTGTTTAACTCCATTTGAGACGGGGAAAGGCTCTGATAGCTCACCGTTTTCCTGAACTCTAGCCTGCATTCCATCATGCAGTTGCTGCACTATTGTGATAAATTTCTCTTTGGGCAGCCGTATTTTGCCATGATCTTCCATAGACCCTCTCTACTGACCGTGTCGAACGCCTTTGTCAAGTCGATGAAAGCTGTGTACAGGTCACAGTGCTGTTCTTGGCATTTTTCTTGTAGCTGTCTTGCAGCGAACACCATATCTGTGGTTCCACGTTCTTCCCGGAATCCACACTGACTTTCAGGTAAAAGACCTTTGTCAAGATGAGCCGTAAGGCGATTCAAAAGGATTCTGGCGAATATCTTCCCAGCGATTGATAAAAGAGAGATGCCTCGATGATTGTTGCAGTCTTGGCGATTACCTTTACGTTTATATAGATGTATAATTGAGGCATCTTTGAGATCGTGTGGGATGGTTTCACTCTGCCACATTTGCTGGAAGATCATATGAAGTTTCTCTATCAGAACTGCACCGCCATCTTTATAAACCTCAACAGGAATTGAATCGGAGCCAGGGGCCTATCCACTAGACAGTTGACGAATCGCTTTTTTAGTTTCCTCCAGAGTTGGTACATCATCTAATGCTTCATTTATAGGAATTTGGGGCAGGCGGATGATGGCTTCGTCGTTAATAGATGATGGCTGGTTCAAGATATTATTAAAATGTTCAGCCCAGCGTTGGAGAATTTTTTCCTTGTCTGTAATTAGTGTTTTTCCATCTGCATTAAGGAGGGGAAATGATCCTGATGATGTTGGACCATAGACCGCTTTGAGTGCAAGGTAAAAGTTTTTCAAGTCATGGCTGTCAGCAAAGCCTTGGGTGTCATCTGCTTTATGACTCAGCCATGAAGTCCCGCATCTGGCGTAGTTTATGTTGGGGACGATTCTACGGCATGTTGTTGAAAAGCGTCTTTCTTGGATGTAGATTTTGGATCATTTTAAATATGCATTATGGAGATGGTGTTTCTCAGCCAACATCTGCTTTATATCATCTGAGTTCTCATCAAACCAGTCATTTTGTTTCTTGATGGAAGGACCCAGGACCTCTGTAGCAGTGTTGTAGATCTGCTCACTTAGGGCTGCCCAATTTGTTTCCACACTTTGGCCGTCTAGCGAAATAGATTTGAGACGGTCTTCTAAGGTGTCAGTAAATGACTGTTTGATTTTTGTCTTCTTTAGTTTGGTGACATCCAGCCTCTTTTGAGTTTTCTTCCCCTGAGGGCGCCTGGCTGGTTGGATACGAACTTTAAGTTTAGATACAATGAGGCGATGATCAGTCCAGCATTCGGCACCACACATGGACTTGGTCACCCGGACATCTTGCCTGTCCTTCTTCCTAACAATTACATAGTCAATTAGGTGCCAATGCTTTGAGCGAAGGGTGCATCCAGGGGTCCTGTTGCGGGTAGGAAGTCGAAAAATGGTGTTGGTGACAAGGAGGTCATGTTCTGCGCAAGTCTGGAGGAGACGAAGTCCATTACTGTTACAGCGACCCACGCCGTACCTACCAATAGTGCCATTCCAGGAGATGTTATCTGAGCCTACTCTTGCATTAAAGTCACCAAGAATGATGATAGCTTATCTGCTTAAATTATGCAAATGACTGCATAATTGTAGTTTCTTCGTAAACTTATTTTTGACTCATCCTGGTTTGTCAAGGGTTACCGCCAGAACATCAGTGTGGAATTAGAAGTAGTGTCTTGCCCTTTATTGATGTTACCCCCCCCATTGATCATTTTCCTTTAAAGTTGATTTTTGTTGTAATTTTTGGGGGGGGGGGGGGGGGGGGGGGGGGGGGGGGGGGGGGGGGGGGGTTTTTTTTCTCTTGATTGCATGACGAATTTTTTTTTTACTTTGTTTGCCCAGGACCAACCCCAAAGCTTCTCGTCTTTTTTTCACTTTCCCGTATCTAGGGGGCTCCATAAAGAATTTAGCATATTTTTCGACCACTCTTACGAGATAACATTTGGCCAGAATGGGGCAAAATTCTTCTTTAAGGTGGAAAGTTCCACTTATTCAGTAAATGACTTCTTGTAAGAAGAGGGCAGATTAGTCTGTCCAGCTTCTCCAATTTTAGTTTTCCCAATCAGGGAATATTCCCCTCTGATTTTTTTTGAGTTTAACCAGGACAAACAGTTTTTACTTTTCCCATATCCATTCAGGGGGGGAAATGGAGGGGGATAATGCCTGTGGACAAGGAGGTCATCGGATCTTCTTTCTTAAAGTGTCGAACCCGGGGCTGGTAATGTTTGGGGAGGGTCATGGTACTTGCTGTCATTTGGTGGGAGCAATTTAGTTTTTGTTTAGTTAAACAGAATCCCACATCCCGCCGTAATTTGGACAGTTCCATGGCATGGTTATTTTAAGCACTTCCACTTGGCAATGTCAGAACATTTTGCCAATCACATGCCAGATCCCTGCTTTTTTATTCTGGAATGAATTCCACCATATCAATCTGAGTTCCCTTTGCCAATGGTCTTGGTTTCTTGATGAAGGAAACGATTCTGCTTAGCAGTTTGTATTCATCGAAATCCGACATCATGCCCCAGGTTTGTTTGGTCACAATGGTACAAAAAAGGAAATGGAACAGACTTGGAGGGTTGTCTTTGGTTAATCAGTAAAGGACGTTCCTTCAAATATTTTTTCTTATCTTTCCTAACAAGTCTGGGCCAATGAGGTGGCCAGAGTCAGTTTTCAGTTACTGTTTCCAGGGGGCAACCCAGGAGGGAAATCCTTGGGGTTGGACATCAGCATTAAATG
The DNA here is from genome assembly GCA_024509875.1 of Oreohelix idahoensis. Classification (NCBI taxonomy): domain Eukaryota; kingdom Metazoa; phylum Mollusca; class Gastropoda; order Stylommatophora; family Oreohelicidae; genus Oreohelix; species Oreohelix idahoensis. The sequence goes on from JAMPIV010009740.1 coordinate 108,437, forward strand.
GTGTATTTTGAGACAATGAGGGAAAATTTTCTAGTGCGTTGTCAGGTTTATCTTTCACGCCAATGCTCACATTGGGTTTCCAACAAGCCTTGCCCATCGCCCATGAACGCCTACTCTGAATTAACAAGTCATATTTCTGTGCCAATTCTTTATGGAAGTCAGGGTTGCTTATCCAAATCCAGTCTTGGAATGGAGTGCGATCAATGTGCATCAAGGACATGTTGTTCTCGAGTAAGAGCAGTCTAGAAGTCCATTGGCCTGTTCCTCGACAAGAACCTTGCATCATTGGGTGGTTTTTGTCTAATGTTTGGGGGGGGGTTAATTTGGGGCTTGTTTAAGGCATAGGGTGTGATGTTGTATCTGCTTTAGGGAGGGGGGTTGTTTTGATGGGGGGTTTATAAATACCTTTTTTTAACGTTTTAAATTAATTATGACAGGAGTCCCTTGTCATCAGTATGGTGGGGTATTGTTTTTTTTTTGGCTAAATCGAGGGTGGGGGGTGGGGGGGGGGGTGTGCAAGACTGTGGTTTTTTTTTTCCTGTTTATGGACCGTTTTTTTTTATAAAATTTTTGATTTTGGAGCCAACACCACCCCACCCCACCTTTCAGTGCGAACCAATTTTTTAACTTGGGGGTATTTTCCCGGAATTCATAATATTGGTGGGGTTTTTTTTTGTTATTTTTGTTTTTTTTTGGTTGTGGTGGGTTTGGTGGGTCGCCCAGTTTTTTATTAATTTATTAACAATATTGGGCTTAATAATCGCAGTTTTTTGCAATAACCTGTTTTTTTTTAATGTTTTTTGGGATGGTTTTAAACCTATTAGTAAAACCCCCCTGCTCAATGTTGGGGTTTTTTTTATGTTTCGTAACCCATTTTGGGTTAACCCTGGTCTGGGTTTTTTTTTTTTTCATTTTTTTTTTGAAAGTTGTGATTTTTGTTTTTTCCGTTATCCTTTTTAGAACCCGCTTTTCGTTCTATAAGGGCGGGTCAGGTAGCCTTTGATTGCGTTTTTTTATAAATCCCTTCTTTTAAAGTCCTTTTTCGACCAGATTTGGAAAGTAAGTAAGTGCGCAAATCAAATGGTGATAACACCTGGCCCTTAGATTATTTTTTTGGGTATTTTTTTTTAAAAACTCTGTCAATTTTTTGATCTTTTTATTTAGCAGTTTTTTAAACAAGTCAATGTTTTTTTTTTTGTAATGTTTATTAAATATTTTTAATATTTTTCGTTGTTTTCTTTTGTTTTTAAAATATTTAGTTTTTTTTTTTTTTTTTAAGTCATTTTTTTTTTTTTTTTTTTTTAGGGGGTGATTAATTTATTTAAGTTTTTTTTTTTTTTTTTAATTATTTTTTTTTTTTTTTTTTTTTGTTTTTTTTTTTTTGTTTTTTTTTTTTGTTTTTTTTTTGTATTTGTCGGTTTTTTGTGTTTTTTATTTTTTTTTTTTTTTTTCTTTTTTTTTTTTTTTTTCTTTTTTTTTTTTTTATTTTTATTTTTTTTTTTTTTTTTGATTTTCTAGAATGTAAACCCACCCTTTTCGCAAAGTTTCGCCCTTCAAGTCGAGTGATATTTTTTCACTCAGTGCTGCTATGTCAATTTGTACCTGGCCAGTTCTCTCCCAATCAGGCAGTTTCGTCTTTCAGGTCTTTTGCATTAAAGTCTTTGTCAAGTAAAGTTGCGCACATTCCATGCGAGGTAGAATAGGGGGAAAAATCTGTCCTTTCTTTTTTTTTATATGTCGACTCGCCGAAGTAGGGTACCCACCAAGCCGCGTATTAAGCTGGTAAGGTAATTGGTTTTTTTTTGCAATTTTTTAGGGCACCTTTTCTAGCCCCTTCCTTATGCCATTGGAGGTGAGCAGTGCTTTCCTAAAGAGGGCTGCTCAGACACTCAGTGGGGCTGCCGAATCCCACTAAAGGTTAATATCCGATCAGTGGAAGACGACAAAAAAATATGGCCTAAGCCGCCTGTGTGTCGGTCTATAAACTACGACTGCCCAAAAAAAAACCCACGCCTGCCGCTTCGCCGCTCGCCCATCGCCACAGGACTTGTTGTGAGTGGATGGATGAATGGATGAATGGATGAAAGAGTGACTTGCGCGGTGATTTGGATTAAAGTGAGGAAGAAAAAAAAAAAACTTCGCTCGACCTCACTCTTCTCGCCTGGGTCCATCTCAAATCCCAGTGGCAAGAAAAAAAAGACGACTGGAGATGAAGTCAGGTGCAGTGGATGACCAGGGCTTTTCTACGTGCCTCGCCGTGCTCCTTACGCTACACAGCGCGTTTGGTAAAATCGCCGTCATGCCCGTTGAACCAAAAGGGTTTGTCTTCCGCGCATCTATCGAATCCAGTCTTTGCATGCATGGGTAGGCAGACCCTAACTCACCGAAGGTTTATTAACCATTCGGCTACCCTCACCTAGTTTAGCCGGCCTGTCAAAACCGTTGTCCGCAAAAAACTTCCGCTGTCGCATGCTGACAGCTACGAGGAGCCACAGGTGAGAGCTGGATGCCAGGTTTGGACCAAAGGTGGCTGAGCTGCCCTAAAAATGGCATGACAGCTCCTTCACCAGAGGTTACAACCAAACCACTTCCCCAACAACCCCCAATGTGCTTGAAAGTAAAAACAAAAGAAAAGAAACCGACAAAAATAAAAAAAAAAAAAAAAAAATACGTATTACACAAAAAAAAAACAAATCTTTGCAAACTAAATAAAAAATAAAAAATGTAAAAAAAATCGTGTGTATATATATTAACCAATCAAAATAAAACACCCAAAAAAAAACACAACCCAACACACAAAAAACACCCACACACAAAATACCCACACATACCCACACACACACAGACACATAACCACGCACGCGAGTGCCCACAGACTGCCTATTTAGCGTATAACTGTTGTAACATCGTGTATATGTATACCTGTCTATATGTAAAATAAACAACACACACACTACTAGGACGCAAGTTCGATGGTAGAACTAGTACAGGTCTCTAACACTTCACTCCGATATAAACATATTGTATATAAAACAATTAAAATACCGGCACACAAAAATCCATACCCCAACACACCCCATGCGTTCTAACACTTCACTCTCTCACAAAATAAATAAGATTGTAAATTTAAGAGGCGAAACAGTTAGTATAAGATTTCCTGATAGCGACAGTTAAAATGTATCTTAGAAAAAAAAATGTATGACCGAGTATATTAAATATTTCTTATCGGTTAGTTTTTCGATTAAGCAGGTTGTTATTAGCGCGCAAACAAGGCTGGTTTCATAGACAAAGGCAGAGATCAATAGACAGGTGTGTGTATTTTTGCTATCGGATTTTTTTCCCCACGCCAACACGTTCATAAGTCATTGTAAAAAACCGTGCACTCTATGTCTCGTTTTTCTTGTGAGCTCTGTCGGAAAGACTTTACACGAGGTACCAGCTTACGTATCCACAGATACCGCCAATATCCTCTACCTGTTGTAACATACGTTTAAAAAATCAGTCTAAATATATGTATAACTAAATATATCTAAATACATCGTCTTCCTATTATCTCAAAGTCTAAATACATCGTCTCCCTATTATCGTCTTCTTGTTATCTAAAAATCTCAAAGTCTTCCTATTATTCACCTATGTATATATGACTATTTAGCGTATAACTGCTGTAACATAGTGTATATGTATACCTGTCTATATGTATGCAATAAACAAACACACACACTAACCAGGACGCAAGTTCGATGGTAGAAACTAGTTACAGGTCTCTAAAAACACTTCACTCCGATACATAAATATGAATATCCAACAATTAAAATACCAGCACACAAAAACCCATACACCAACACCACCAACCATTCGCCAGCCCAACAAACTACACCACACAATTAAGCTACCTACAACCAAACACACTACCGGAGCAATACATCACACACATAAAAAAAGCCTCCCGACCTCCACTCACACCACTACAAAAGAAAACACAAAACCTCCACTCCCTTCAAAAACCCCTTAGTAACCTCTAAAACCACCGTTATTCCGCACCACAAACAAACACCCCGCTTCACATGTATAATTGACCATACATCTTTCTCATAGAACAATTGTCCATAGCACTGTATTATTTACCAATTGTCCAATATCAATTGAAAATATACGAAGCTTACCAATATTGTTATTTGACAAAATAAAATATATTAACTAAAATTCTTTTTGTTACCTATATATAACTGTTCGTATGTCTAAATATATCGTCTTCTTGATATCTCAAAGTCTTCCTATTGGCTAAAAGGCTTCTTGTTATCTCAATATAACGGCTTCTTGTTATCTAAAACAACACATACAACAACACTAATATATAACAACACATACCCCACCACCACACCGCCATCTTGCGCCTGCCTCGCCCCTGTCGAATTAATATATGTCTATAAATAACGTCTTCTTGATACCTAAAAATAAACACTAATATATTACTATATAAAAAAGTCATCCCACCATCTTGGGTCTGAGCTCCGCTGGCGCTCCGCCACATTTTCCTTATATAAAAATCACCCCGACCTCTTGTGCACCTCCTGAAATTTCAACGCCTGCGCTCCACCAGCACACCTCCACATTTTCCTTATATAAAAGTCATCCAACCATCTTGCCCCTGCATCACTCCTGCAGAATTAATATATGTCTATAAATTACGCCCTCTTGTTATCTAAAAATAAACACTAATATATTACTATATAAAAAACACCCTGCTCCGCCTGCGCTCCGCCACATTTCCCTTATATAAAAAGTCATCCTGCCAGCTTGCCCCTGCTTCACTCCTGCAGAATTAATATATGTCTATAAATAACGTCTTCTTGTTATCTAAACATATCTCTATATAAAAAGTCATGCGCCTCCTCCTCTCCTCCTCCTCAATTCCTTATATAAAAAGTCACCCCGCCATCTTGCCCCTCCACATTTGCCCTATATAAAAAGTCATCCCGCCCTTTTGCGCCTGTAGCGCGCCTGCACATTTTCCTTATATAAAAAGTCATCCCGCCATCTTGCACCTGTAGCGCGTCTGCACATTTTCCTTATATAAAAAGTCATTCCGCCATCTTGCCCCTGCCTCACTCCTGCAGAATTAATATACAGTAGAACTCCATTTATCCGAACCCCATGGGACCGAGCGTCGTTCGGATAATCAAATGTTCGGATAATTGGATTACATCATGTATCGAGTACATGTACACATATTTCTAAAAATAATTAACCATCACAAGGAAATTACACTATAAAACATATTTACTTGTACTGTAATAATAATACCCACACTGTATTAGATCACTGTATCACCAAAATCTTTCATCACACTGCAGTGCATGTACTACTTGTATTAATTATTTTTTTAAGAAAGAGAAATGTTTTCAAAATAACATTACAAACGATTCAAAACTAGGCGCAACTTACGTATACATGTACTTGCACAGATGTAACCCACTATTTAAAATAATGAGGAATCCTCTTTTGCACCAAACTGGATAGTCTTCTTTTGGCTGCTAAGTCCCGCATTCTCTTCAACAACAGAAGCTGTGTAGGACAGCTGTCATCTTCTTGCTCGTACCAAGCCATCGTTGTTTCTAGTGCTATAAAGGCCTCTTCAGAACTTGGTCGACGTTTTGGGTTTTCTTCATAATCTACAAGTACATCATGTACTTCTGAGGTGTCTTCATCATCGGTCACTACATGTATTTGGTTTTCTTCTTGCACAAAAGACAAACTTTCTTCGTCATTCAAAAACTGAAAACCAGAATCATTATCATCTTCTAGCCACATGTGTGCATCATCTTTGTCACAGGCCGAAAATCCGGGCATTGCTTGAAACAGTTCCACAACTTCATTTATACAATCATCATTTGTGTCCACTACAGTAGTTTCATTTCCTCCTTTTTTTTCCCAAGCGATCTATTCTAAGCCTTGTTGAGATTATCTTGTGACAAGGGTGGTCCAAGCATCAGCTAACATATATCAGCAGTCTTTGAGATTAAGCTTTTTGGAAAACGCCACCACACTTTCTTCATCTTCAGCCAACAATAAACGACGCATGACTTCCTTATTGTACATCTTTTTAAGCTTTGCTATAACACCCTGATCCATTGGTTGAATCAGTGCTGTTACATTGGGAGGCAGAAAAATTACTTTAAAATTTGCATCAACTGCATTCAATGTATCCGTCTCTGGATGAGATGGTGCATTGTCCAGTAGAAGAATTACTTTTCCAGTTTTCTTTTCTTGTTCTCTCAACCTCTTCACATTTGGGATAAACTGATTTGTATACCAATCAAGAAATATTTCACTATTCATCCAAGCACTCTTCTGTGCTTTGTAGAACAATGGGAGACACGTCATATTCTTTAAACAACGTGGTTTTTTGGCTTTGCCGATCATTAGCACCGCACCGGTGAACGATGACTTCCACTGGCATTCGCGGCTACCAAAATTGCACTTTTTAAACCCAGGGGCAGATGCTTCGTGCTGAGATGCAAGTGATTTTTGAGGCAATGATTTCCAGTATAAGCCAGTCTCATCGGCATTATACACATCATCGAGTGAATAACCTTCTTCTTCCAAAAAGCCAAGAATGTTTCTTTAAAATTTTCAGCGGCAGTTGCATCGCTAGATAAAGATTCCCCTTGAATCTCCAATTCTCGTATGCCATGACGAGATTTAAAGTTTGTTAACCATCCCTGGCTAGCCTTAAAGTCAGGAATGATCGTCAAGTTGATTGTTGAACTGAAGTGCCTTTTCACACAATAGAGAGCCAGAGATAGGTTCCCCTTTGCTTCTTCTTTGCACAAACCATATATAAAAAGCCTCTTCCAATTTCAAATCTTTCGCATTTCTCCTGGTTTTATGTTTCTTCGACCCATTTTCACTATCCAATTTCGATGCAAAACTCATAATTTTATCCTTGTTACTTTTGATGTCAGAGACGGTAGCTTTCCCAACAATGAAAATCCTGGCAAGTGAAGACACAGTTTCACCTTTTCCTGGTCTCTTGATAATTTCTGTTGTCGTTTCAATTGACAAAACATTGCGGTTCCTTTTATATGCTTTAGGCCTTCTGGAAGACGCCATATCGCACAGAGAAATACTTGCACACCAAAATTATTCTGCTGTAGTAGCAGACACAATTATTTTAAATTGAACTGTCTGTTTAGCCAGTGTTCTGCATAGAACGCACACGTACACTAGATTGGTAAACCAGATATTAACTGACTTTATGATCTAACTGACTTCCTGTACGTAAGCGACCGACCATTAGCCCATTCCATCCTCTACAAATTGTTCGCACACATTTGAAGCTTGCAGCATCAAAAGATTCAAAAATGTAGTCTAACATGACTGGTGGCGCCTTATTTTTTTTCTCGAAAAAGTGTTCGGATAATTGGATGTTCGGATAATTGGGGTTCGGATAAATGGAGTTCTACTGTATGTCTTTAAATAACGTCTTCTTGTTATCTAAACATATCTCTATATAAAAAGTCATGCGCCTCCTCCTCTCCACCTCCTCAATTCCTTATATAAAAAGTCACCCCGCCATCTTGCCCCTCCACATTTGCCCTATATAAAAAGTCATCCCGCCCTTTTGCGCCTGCAGCGCGCCTGCACATTTTCCTTATATAAAAAGTCATCCCGCCATCTTGCGCCATATACCCCTCTTCTTGTTATCTCAAGTCCGCCATCTTGCCACATTTTCCTTATATAAAAAGTCATCCCGCCATCTTGCCCCTGCATCACTCCTGCAGAATTAATATATGTCTATAAATAACGTCTTCTTGTTATCTAAACATATCTCTATATAAAAAGTCATGGGCCTCCTCCTATCCTCGTCCTCAATTCCTTATATAAAAAATCACCCCGCCATCTTCCGCCATATACCACCTTCTTGTTATCTCAAGTCTGCAATCTTGCCCCTGCACATTTTCCCTATATAAAAAGTCATCCCGCCATCTTGCACCTGCAACGCGTCTCCACATTTTCCTTCTTGTTATCTAAATATATATCTATAAATAACGTCTTCTTGTTATCTCAATAAACACCTATTACTATATAAAAAAGTCATCACCGTCCACCTGATGCTCCACCTGCACAATGAGTATTTCCTTATATAAAAAGTCATGCACCAAAGCCTGATGCTCCACCTGCACACTGAGTATTTCCTTATATAAAAAGTCATCACCCTCCGCCTGATGCTCCACCTGCACACTGAGTATTTCCTTATATAAAAAGTCATCACCCTCCGCCTGATGCTCCACCTGCACACTGAGTATTTCCTTATATAAAAAGACATGTACCAACACCTGATGCTCCACCTGCGCAATGAGTATTTTCTTATAAAAAAGTCATCACCATCCGTCTGATGCTCCACCTGCCCACTGATTATTTCCTTATATAAAAAGTCATCACCCTCCGCCTGATGCTCCACCTGCACACTGAGTATTTCCTTATATAAAAAGTCATCACCCTCCGCCTGATGCTCCACCTGCACACTGAGTATTTCCTTATATAAAAAGGCATGTACCAACACCTGATGCTCCACCTGCGCAATGAGTATTTCCTTATATAAAAAGTCATGCATCAACGCCTGATGCTCCACCTGCGCGATGAGTATTTCCTTATATTAAAAAGTCATCCCGCCATCTTGCGCCATATACCCTCTTCTTGTTATCTCAAGTCCGCCATCTTGCCACATTTTCCTTATATAAAAAGTCATGCAATACAACAACCTACTTATCTCCCCTTGTTATCTCAAATCCGCCATCTTGCTCCACCTCAATTCCTTATATAAAAGTCATGCTCCACCTGGCGTTTTTGCTATATAAAAGTCACGCGCCACCTGCCGCTCCACCTGCGCTCCACCTGAAAACGCCTCGTTTCCCACATTCACTACTACTCCCGTCTGTCTTTTAGGTTAACGTAGTGTGTATAATGACATTAATGTAGTATTATATCTAGGTCATTAAGCAGTGTGCCTATCAAGGTCGTCTAAGAAATACAGTACCAGTTTTATTTTTAGAAACGCGTGTATGATGCTGTAGGCTTTTACTATCGTACGTGGAAGCGTTACAGTTATGCAGACGAAGTAGAAAAAGGGGGTCTCTGGTTCAGCCATTATGGCGTTCTACAACACAGGCGTACGCTATTGTGAAAGCACTGGTCTTTCACCATTCTTCTTTCTTTTGTATTCTTTCGTTCTACTTTACATTTATGTTCTAATTTATATATGTGGATTAGAATTTTTCACCACAACTGTGCAGAATTAACAAAATACATGAATAAATCACATGTTATGATACATGGGTAAGATATAACCTTTGCCTTCCACTTATGGATGTCACGTCACTTATGTACTTGCTGGTATGTCGTAAGCTTCCAGGCAAGAACTAGCCATGCTATATTTGGCTAACCAATTAATGGTTATGCTTCCTTACAATGCCGGTGGAGGTTATGTCTGGTTAGCGTCATTCCCTTTTTATTATATCTGATACAATCAAATCGTAAATAAAATCTGAAATAAAAAGATATTAGTCATACCTATATCTTTAATAAACTTACATACCCTCTTAGGATTAATAAGCTCATGGTGAGACTGTATTGGCTGAATTTAATCTGCCCTGCATGCAGCGTGAAAAAAGAACTTTTCTTGCAGATGCTGTCTTCCAGTTTCTCACTCTGGCTTCTGGATTTGGTGTGTGTGATTTTCAACGCGCAGCTCTGTCCTTATCTTTGGGCATTTCTCACGTACGAGAAAGCACACTTTGAAGTCCATAAAATTATCGTTTAATCTCTCGGTTTGTTGCGATTTTGAGGCGATCTGTGCTTTTCTGTACTTGTTTTCTCTTCTTTTCACTACACACTTATATCCTTCCTTCCTTCCTAGGTATCCTTTCATTTTCCCCATATGAGGCTTTCATTCTATCTAAGTTTTAACAAAATCCGTTTAGGCATGTAGTTATAAGAAATTTTAAAAGATTATTAGCTAACTTTTAGCAGATGTGATGACGATGAAAAAGGTTAATTATTTTTAAAACTATTTATATTTGAATAATATCCTTTTGGATATCATTTATAGTCTATCTCCTTTGGTGAATTATTATTATTTAAATGTATTCCAACCAGGCGTTCTCTTGTAGCTTTAAATTTTCTTTCCAGTAAATGCAAACTTTTAAAGTCGGCCATTCCTATATTCGCTATTTCCTCATTCTTCAATACCGTCCGGCTAAACGTAATTCACATTTTTCCGCCTTCTTCAAACTTCAAAGCAAGATCCGTCGCGTGTTATCCCTGCGCTGTGTGTGTAAGTAAGTGTGTGTGTGTGTGTGGTGTGTGTGTGTGGTGTGTGTGTGTGTGTGTGTGGGGTGGGGTGTGGGGTGTGGTGTGGTGTGGTGTGGTGTGGTGTCGTGTCGTGTCGTGTAGTGTAGTGTAGTGTAGTGTAGTGTAGTGTAGTGTAGTGTAATGTAGTGTAGTGTAGTGTAGTGTAGTGTAGTGTAGTGTGTGTAGTGTAGTGTGTGTAGTGTGTGTAGTGTGTGTAGTGTGTAGTGTGTGTGTGTGTGTCGCGTTACACATTTTTTCACAAACGAAGCAAGTGGTACCAAATCTCGCTACAAAACGAACAGTGAAGGAACAGTAATATAAATATATAGCCTAGATATTCTACAAGAGTGATGTCAATCCAGTGCTAACCTTCTGCGAATTCAGAGACCTTTGAAAATATTTGTTGAACAATTTTCAAGTGCATATTTATTTAATTTTGTAATTGAAGTTTGTTTTTTCGTTAAAGATTTTCAAGAAGAAAATAAGATCTGTAAAAATAAATTGTAAATATTTACCAGCAGACTTACTTAATTATTTAAGTTGAGTTTACTTTCTTGTTGGTAGATAATTTAGTTAATACCCCTAGCAGAGAGGAGTCGCGGTAGCATAGTAATTAGTGCACTGGCTTCCTTGCTCAGTGGTCTGTGGTTCGATCCCCAGATGAGGTGGAATTTTTTTAGGCCACAAACGACTCCCGGGTCGATCCAGCCCCAATTGGGTACCAGAGCAACTTCTGGGTAGGTTAAGGCGGCCGGCGTGATGCTGACCACATCACCCCTAGTGTGCCGATGGTTAAGAAAATATGGGCCTAACACCATATTCCCAATATGCCTCAATGGGCATGTAACGGGATCCTTTACCTTTTTTTTTACCTAGCAGAGTCAACAACAACAATAATAATATAATCATAGGAGGCAGCGGTGAGCAACACAGAAGAACGACCTGATGACTTGGAAATCCTCTGGATTAAATTCAAGGATATCAAAGACAGCTGCTGCAGAAGCATGCGGTGAAGTCCGACTTGGGAACAAGAGAAAGAGGACACCTTGGTGGACAGAGGAAGTCAAACAGAAAATAAGAGAGAAGAAAATGGCATGGAAACAATACTTAGGAGCTAAAAACACAACAGGACAAATGGAAAAATATAGAGAATATGTGACACTCAGAACAGAAGCAAAGAACAAAGTGCTAGCAGCAAAACAGAAGTCCTGGGAAGAATTTGGAGAAAAGCTAGAAGAAGATGCACAAGAAAACCAGAAATTGTTCTATAAGACCCTACAGAACATGAGGAAGGAAAAACAATGCCCTCTCAAATTTATAAAGGACAAGCAAGGCAAATTGCTTACTGCCCCGAAGGAAGTAATGGAAAGATGGAAAGAATATTTCTCAGAACTCCTGGATGGTGAGCATGGTGAAGCATCAGAAATGATAAACACTAGCACAGAAGAGAAAACCAATGATGGTGAAGATGACATAAAGATGGAAGAACTGAAGGCAGCACTGGAGAAAATCAAGATGGGCAAAGCAGCAGGGCATGATGGTATAACACCAGAAATGGTTAAGTTCATGGGAGCATCAGGCGACCTATTACTCTTAAGGGTTTTACAGGCAGCGTGGTACAACAAGACCATACCAAAGGATTAGGAGATTGCCATCATAACACCAATTTTCAAAAAGGTGACAATCGACAGTGTGGAAACCATAGAGGCATATCCCTTCTCAGTGTCCCTGGTAAAATCTACTCTAGAATCCTAGAGCAGAGACTCCGACGCCTAGCTGAGCCACAATTGGATGAGGTCCAGTGCGGATTCCGAGCAAACCGAAGTACTCAAGACCTAATCTTCACACCCAGACAGCTGAGTGAAAAGGCCCTTGAGTATAAGAGTGAGATGCATCTTTGTTTCATAGATCTTGAAAAAGCGTTTGACAGGGTCCACTGGAGCAAACTTTGGGACTGTTTGGCACAAAATAACATTCCAGCACCTCTGATTCATGCTATACAGAGCTTCTACAAGTCTTGCAAAAATTATGTGAGGACAGCAAACCATAAGTCAGAAGAGTTCAGGACCACCATTGGTGTAAGACAAGGTGATATCCTATCACCTTACCTCTTCATACTCCTTATGGACGATGTCATCAAGGCATGTAAGGAGAGAACAAGAAAGTATTCAGTGGGGTACTGGAAGATGAGACAGGTCTATATTTCGGAGCTGGCATTTGCTGATGATGTTGCTCTGATTGCTAAATCAGAGGCACATCTCCAATCCAACCTGCAAGTCTGGAAGAAAGAGCTGGAGAAGAGAGGGATGGTCATAAGCAGCTCTAAGAAAAAATCTATGGTGATATCACGAGAAGAAAGAAGACATCAGATTAAGCTGGGAGAACAGGTCCTGGAGCAGGTCGACCACTTTAAATACCTCGGAGCTATCATAGGCCGAAAGGGAGGCATCAAAGAAGAGTTGGCCACTCGAAAAGCAGCAGCTGGGAGACTTTTTCAGGCCATAAATCGAGGATTCCTCAGCAAGAGAGAGGTTGGTAAGAAAACGAAGATGGCTGTATACCGCTCCACCTATGTCCCAGTCTTGACATATGGATGAGAGTCATGGGCAATGACTACAACCCATAAAAGCCAGATCCAAACCTCAGAAATGAGGTATCTGAGGAAGGTGGTTGAAGTAACAAGAAGAGACATGGTACGCAACCAGACGATACGTCAAGGCCTTAAATCCTACCCCCTGCAGACCCAAGTAGAACAGCCCCAATTAAGATGGTTTTGCCATGTCTGCAGAATGAGAGAAGATCGGATACCACTACAAGCATGGGAAACAAAGAGCCAAGGATCCAGACCCCGAGGACGACCCAGAGTCCGCTGGGAGGACAACATTAGACAATCTTTGAAGGACCGAGGACTAGAATGGAACCAGGCCAGGAGGAAGACAGCCGATAGGATAGTCTGGCGCTCTCTCTTCCAAACCTCTACACCTCACGGTAGAAGGGGAACGACTAAGTAAGTAAGTAAGTAATCACAGGAGGATTTTGAGAGGGAGCCCATAGGAATCTAGGAACATATAATATCATCATACCTAGAAACTTATACAGCTTGATCCTACCTATGATGTCGATACACCCTTGTTCTTTTTAGAAAAGGGGGTATTTCTTATAAGACCAGTCTCTTATCTGGATCCAACACGAAAATAAGAATCTTCAACTCAAATGTGAAGTCAGTCTTATTGTATGGTTCTGAGACACGGAGAACAACAAAGACAACATCCAGAAAGCTACAGACTTTCATAAATGGGTGCTTGCGTAGAATAGAGGGATTAAAATGGTATGACAAGGTTACCAACGTGGTACTGATGACAAGAACTAGACAAGTGCCAGTGGAACAAGAGATGAGAAGAAGACGATGGCGATGGATAGGACACACACTTGGGAAACCTCTTGATAGCATTGCAAGGCAGTCTTTGTTCTGGAACCCCCAGGGCAAGAGAAGCAGAGGTAGACCAAGAAGCACACGGAGAAGAGAGCTGGGAACACAGATGAAAATGATAAGGAGAACGTGGAAGGAACTTGAGATGATGGCACGTGACAGGAGGACTTGGCATGTGTTTGTTGAAGGCCTATGCTCCTTTGGGAGTGGAGGGTTATGATGACGATACCTAGAAACTTATACAGCTTGATCCTACCTTTGATGTCGATATACCATTATTCTTTTCAGAAAAGGGGGTATTTCTTATAAGACCAGTCTCTTATCTGGCACTATCCTAGTATCACCTGATACAACATTTTGTCCAGGTATCTTATAATTTAAGTAATAATCAACCCCCGTGTGACAGTATTTAGCGTCGACGTCAGGCCACTTATACTCTCATTTGTTCCAGAGATAGTACCCTCAATTGGTACAACCGACTAGTGTCACAAAAGAAGAGAACAAATACCCTCTTTGGTATCGTGTTTTCCTGACACACACTAATGTGCCCCCCTCTTTTCATTCCACCATGCCATCTACCTCAGAACCTTACCCTCTCTGAGAATTAATCTTAATCTCGGTGAGCGGAATACTTTCTTTACATTTAGATTGAATAAGTTTACATTTACCTCTACATTGATTGAAAAGGTTAACAATATAATAAGTATGTACATTATTTCTCTCATCATTCACTTCCTGCTCCATATAGAACTAGGGACTACCTCTGCTTTTGGTTCTCTATAAGAAACTTGCATAAAGCAGTCACTAGATGTGGTTCATGAAATTATCATACGATATTCTGAGGTTGTCAGCCTCGTATGACTTGGACATCCACTAGCAATTTTCACATAATATTCACATGTCAATATATACATATTATTTCACATGTTAATAATGCAAAATATAGAATTATAAATGTATAACTTACCCCAAAATTGTCTTTGGGATCACAGACTTTTGGCTCAGAGCAATAGTTAAGGCAGCATGTTTAAGATGCCTCTTCCACGTGTTCTGGGGTGTTACTTTACAATAAAGCTCCCACTGTGACTTCGTGTTCAGATTCCTAAAATTTCGGTTTTCCATAGATATAAGTCCTCGAGATGGTCAAACAAGGTCCGGTCCGATAAACGGAATTCCGATCCTATTCTTTACTCTGACAGTCTGGCTGGTCTCTTGATGAGTTGAATTTCGCAGTGCTTTACTCCAGAGAAAGTGTCAGGTTATATTAAAACTTTCGTCCCACGCACGTTGTTGTTAACTAATAGACCAAGCTTCAATCAAAAATGATGTTATGTTTACATCTCGGATGCCGGCCAATAGTTTCAATCATGCGTGGTTTGATGGCGTTTATTTAAACATTTTCTTCATGGGAAAATTCTGCGTGTTATTTAAAAAGTCACTTTCCAAATATGGAATTGTTATGTCCGTCGATTCGCGGTAATGATTGCAACTACAACTCCCTACATTATCACAAATAATGCCTTCGTAACAATTCTGTCCTGAAGCTATTACAATATTCTGTCTTTCATGTGCATGTCTGTAATATGTCCGCAGACGGATAATTTATCTCCCCGCACTTGTGCAAACACCGAACCTCGTTTGACCATCTGGGCTGTGACTCTTCGCGACAGTAATTAGAAGCTAGCCATATCAGCGATAAGCAAGCTCGCTTGGCCATTTCCGTGTTAATCCGGCTCCCAGTGTCTGGTACACGAGAATTTTACCAACACAACTTTCGGTAAGGATTGCATTATCCGTCTAATCTTTCAGCAGGGATGAACAGGTAAACAGACATGACGAATTATTACAGGTACAAGTGGAAACAATGACTCTAAGTTACCAATACTACCGGATAGGAAAAGAGAGCGAACCCAGTTATGTGACTCCCTTATGGGGCTTCGCAGGGTTTTTTTATCTGTGTTTCAAATGTAGTTCGAACTATCCATTGGCGTTTTTTTTATGTAAGTATTGCGTGATGTGTTCTTCCTGCTTTGTTACTGGAAGCTGTCAATTATGTTTTTTGGAGACGATGGTCATTCGATCCTCCGCCTGCTCTTCTTTTAGCTCTCACATCCTCCACGTTATGTTTAAATTTCATACTCATGGGGAAATAGTCAGTTTGATTCCTGTGTTCATCGGGAGTGCTCCCTGTGAACCTACACGCATTCTTGTGGGGTTAAATGGCATCTCTGATGACCAGTTCGTTAAAATCATAGACTTCTTCTTCTTCTTCGTACACGCTAAGACGTCTAACTGAATATTTTCAAAGAAAGCAGTAATCAGCTTGAGGCTATTTGCATCTCCATAGAGCTTTTCCACGAATGGTACTGGTGACGGCCATATGTGCTTTCTCTGTTGCTCTTATGTTGGGCAACTCTGAAGCAGATGTAAACACTCAGTTGGATTTTACAATTTTCATATAATTTCCTATTCTATTCTTTCTCCAGTTCTGTTCATAATTAATGTTTGCAATTTATCAGTTCATGGATTTATATTGTGCCTTCGCTATTGTATTCTCCACATGTTTTTATTACGCAAGAAAAGGAAAAGCATTCAATGCAACCATTCTTTGTGTCATGAAATATTCTAATCCACATATATAAATTATTAGGTAAATATGAAGCCTAACAAATAAAATTAATAAAGAGAAGAGCCATGGTAAAATAACAGTGCTGTCACAAAGAATGTACTCGAAATCCCCCTTGTTTTCTGCTTCGTCTGCAAATTGTAACGCTTTCACGTTGATATAAAAGCTTACTGTATTATTACCCGCCTTCTTCAATGAAACGTGTGCTTCATTTCTAAG
Organism: Oreohelix idahoensis; assembly: GCA_024509875.1. Classification (NCBI taxonomy): domain Eukaryota; kingdom Metazoa; phylum Mollusca; class Gastropoda; order Stylommatophora; family Oreohelicidae; genus Oreohelix; species Oreohelix idahoensis. The sequence goes on from JAMPIV010009740.1 coordinate 125,065, forward strand.
AAAAACATTGAGACGTACTGCGTAATGACCTAAATTAATCCTAACATTAATTATATTACGTTACCAAAACGAACGAACAGATGGACAAAAGGATAGCGAGAGGGGAGGGCTGAAAATCAGGAACGCATGCAACACGCGACGCGCGATATACAAATGCTGGCATCACGCGTGTAAGTCTACAAGCACTAACTTTTTCAGACGGACAGTGATAAAATACACTACCCTTTCCCAGAGTTAGGTTTATAAATCATAACAGACTCTTATTAGAAAAGATAACAATAGATGGGTTTACGTTTGAACACATAACAGTACCCAGACAGCACATCTTCGAAACAGGAGGTAGAAGAAATTGCATATTTTGGACGCAGCCACGTAGCTCCTTTAAATTAGTATTTTTGGGTTCCTTAGGGCTTGCTGACAAATAATATGTAAAACGTTACGCAAATAGTCCAGGAATTAATAAATTATACCCAAAATAAAATATTGGGGGTGCCTGACAGCATAAAATCATTTCTGCTCATAAGATTTTTTTTTTACGTGTTTGAAAAAAATTTACGTTACAGAAATAGCCTACCATGTAAACTCCAAATTGATTGGAGCGCAACAAATGAAAGCCTAACCACGATTGGTCGGGCTATAAATACTATCTTGGTTGTTAGGGGAGACGGGAAAAGATAACATTTTTTTCAAACACTTGTCGAAACGTGGCTCATTGGCCAGTCTCGCTGATATACACACTTGGGAGCGTTAGTTCGAGACCACTTGTTTAAAGAAGCTCGATAAAGCATCAGTGCGTTGAAGCCAGCTCATATTTGTGTAAAATAAAAGCCTGGAACATAAGCAGATAGGAATTTGTGCCAGTTTGTGCCAGAATTCATTGCTAATCAACGTATCTGTGTTATTCGTATGAATTGTGGTAAGCTTGAACCATTTAATATCTTTTAATGAAAATTGAATGTGAATTGTTGATTTATGCCTGTATATATATATATATATGTGTAGTTCAGTGGCAAACGTGAGGTAAAGCCTAAAATGCTCCAGCCTGAACAGAGGGTGTCGGAGAGAAGTAAAACGGCATGGAATGGCCAAACAGTACACTGACACCTGGATGATTGACTAGAAAGAAATAATGCTGGAAGTGCAGAGGCGTAGTAACCATTAAGAAGGGTAATACTGGAATAAAGTATTTCAGATGAAGCTGACTGTTGGCCTAACGCTCTGAACGCAATGTTTGTGCTGTATTGTGATCAGTGTAAAAGAGAATATAAATTAGTTATGAAGTAGAAGGTACATCCTTCTTGATTTCAGGGACAGTGGTCTTGATGGTACTGAGCAGCATCTGGTCAGAGATTTGCTGATCCAGTGTCGGACAGCATACTCCTTGGTCCTTTTAGCTATCAGTGAGGTGTCTCCAGAGCCCAGAGGAGAATTCGAGCAGAGGAGTCCTCTCCTGCCGCCATCACTCAAGATAAGCAGAGTTGGCCAGCTGAGCTCAACATTATGTCCCCTCATCTTGAAATAACTTTATAAAAATACTATTCAGAGGGGAATTTACTTGTCTTAAAATCAGGAACTTTGAAGATCTCAAATACTAGTCACAAAAGACAAACTATTGAAGTCATGATGACAAATACCAACAGAGCTTGAACAAAACAAAACCAGTATTACCTCATTTTACTACTACACAACTGACACACATAGAACATTTGTACTAATATATGTCACTACAATATTCATATTAAATACATTCTGTACATAACTTGTAATTTAAATTGATTGTGATTCCTGGTTCCCTTGTAGTTGAATCAGGACACATATTCATTCATGCCAGTAATGAATACATATTGTTATTCGAAAGTTTATCAGTGACTCTTTTAAGATATCTTTGTAGAGTGTTATATGTATGTGAGTGTCACAGTGTTGTCAAGAGTAGTGGATTAAATTAATTGTTTATCTGTCTGTTGTTGTGACTTACACTTCATCATACACATACCCTAGACACATAACGTAGCATCACACTATTCCAGAATAATTCTGACTGAGATAAGAGATATGTGGTAGCAAGTAAGGTTATCTATAATACACTACTTTTAATAGATATAGATACCTTCACAGCTGATCTCAGTCAGTACACTAAGTCCCCTATAAATATTTATAACATCCCACTTCACCACATATATTGGGGTCTCGCTCTTGGGATTTTGAATCTTTCCCTATTAAAAATATTGGGGGTAATTCACTTCAGGGAATATAAGAATTAAAAGGTATCCTGGGGTGGAATTAAATAAGGTTGAGCTCACGGTGCCTGTGTTGTCCATTAGAGATTGAATTGTTGGTTAGACATTGTATAAATTTACATAATAGACAATGGCGGACCTGGCCAAATTTCGATCTGCTGCGGTTCAGACTGCAAAAGAGTTAGGATTAGATGGGCAAGTTATGGTTGCCTATGTCACGACGGAATGTGACAAATTTATTGAACGTGAAGAAAGAAGGTTTGAAGCCGAAAGAAAGTTAGAGGCTGACAGGGAAATTAAGAAGTTACAGTTTGAAGCTGAGGCTGAGACTAAGAGGTTGCAGATTGAGGCTGAGGCTAAGAAATTGGAGGCAGAAAGAGAAGACAAACGATTAGCTGCAGAAAGAGAAGAGAAGAAATTAGCTGCAGAAAGAGAAGAGAAGAGATTAGCTGCAGAAAGGGAAGCAGAAAAGGAGGAGAAGAGATTACAAAGGGAACATGAGTTACGACTAAGGGAGTTTGAGTTTCAAGGCCATGCTCCTGAAAATGGTGCCAGTCCCTTTGCCTCTGATGCTACGGTTACTCAGGGAGCCTCAACCTCAGCTATGAATTTTCATTTAGATCATTTTGTTGAGAAAGACGATGATATAGAGAGCTACCTAAATAGGTATGAACTATTAGCTACCACGTATGGGTTAGAGAGAGAAAGGTGGAGCTTAAAGTTATCTCAGGGACTTCGTGGGGCAGCTTATGAAGTTTTTGCAAAAATGAGCAGAGGTGATCAGGAAAATTATGACATGCTAAAGCAGGCTCTTTTGTTAAGGTATGAAAAGAATGCAGAATTCTATAGAAAAAAATTTAGGAATGCTAAACTACTGTCAGGTGAAACCTATCACCAGTTCTCTGCACGAATCGAGACATACTTGGAGAAATGGACTTCTCTGGGGAAAACCCAAGATCTTAAGGAAATGGTCCTTATAGAGCAACTAAGAGAGTCCATGGCTCCAGACCTGAGAAAGTTTCTCATGGAACAAGGTGCAGAGAGGCTGGGTGAGTTGCTAAATGTTGCTGAAAGGTATCAAGCAGCTCAAGCAGAGGTAACAGGTAATAAAAAGAAACAGGTGGATAACTTTAGGGCACCACAGAACTTTAATAAATTTGATCCTGGGGATCAAAATAAAGGTAAGCACCAATTTGATAGGCCACGGTATGACAATAAAAATAAATTCCCACAATTCGATGAAAGGAAATATGATGAAAGAAAATCTTTCAACCAAGGAAAAAGGTGGTGTAAAAATTGTCAGATGGACAATCATGACACTGACCGTTGCAGAAGGAAACCTGTGTATATGGCAACCCTTCAGGTCAGGTCGACCTCAAGACAGGAGGAGGATATTATGTTGGATACCACTCCATAAGAGATGAGGAAGGCACAGGCTGGGGATAAAACACTCAAGCCTTGTTTCAGAAAATTGTCAACTTGTCATACAACTCCAGGCAAGGGAGATTTTTATATGAAAAACAAGTTGATGTATAGGAAGACTGGAGCTAGATCCAATGGTCACGGACAGCTGGTTCTTCCAAAAAGATACAGGACAGAATTAATAAGGAGCCTACATGTGAAACCAGATGGGGACCATGAGAAAATAGGTACCATCATTCAAAAGGTGGCTCACAATTATTATTGGCCCAAAGCAAGATGGGACATTGAGAATTTGTAGAAAGGTGTAGCATAGCACATGAGGGAACACCCACAAGTGGGAACATGGATCAGGACCTGGACACGCCCCGGAGCAAAATTAGGCCTGATAATAGAAAGAATATAGATTTGATAAAGTGGACCAAATGGAATGGGAAGCCCCTTTTCACGGACAAGCTTCACTTAACTGTTTTACAATGGCCACTATGCGGAGAGTGCAAAAAGATGTCTTACCCCAGGATAAGCCGACAATCCCTCAATCGGACTTAAACAAACTGGAGGAAGAAGATGTAGAGAGGAAATCTCTCATCAAGAATTTTAAGAGGGGAGAAAGCCCCAACAGAAAAATTGGTAGCGGTCGTTTTGTGAATGAAAATTCTGGGAAGAAAAATCATCACTATAAAGCTTCGAGTGGAAGAGACCATACCGGTGCATGGACAAATAGGTCCACACAATTAAAGGTCCATATGTAGCTTTGTTAAGAACGTGGACTGATGAAAAGGCAGAGGAAAACATTACATCTTCATACCAATATGTGAATGAGCTGACCACTCGGTTAAAAACTGGCTGGAAACTTGCCAATGAAAATTTGAAACAAGCCAGGAAGAAACATGCTGCCTATTATAACAGGAAGGCGAAAGACAGAAATTTGGCTGTGGGAGAGAAAGTACTGCTTCTTTTGCCTGGGAGTCAGAATAAGTTACAAATTGGATGGCAGGGTCCATATACAGTTCTAGAGAAGGTGTCTAGAACAAATTATAAGATAGATAAGAAGGGGAAAGAAAAAATCTATCATGTGAATCTCCTGAAGAAATATTTGGAAAGAGAACATCAGGAAGAGACACACTTGTTGACCTTGTCCATCGCCATGGAGATGAAAAAGGAACCACTTTCATCATTTGAATATCCATTACACCCCTGTGAGACAGCAGGACAGGTGAAAATCAGTACACATTTAACGAAAACTCAGAAAGAGAGAGTGCAACAGGTTCTAAATAATCATGCAGAGGTGTTAACAGACCGACCAGGGCATACAAACCTATTGGAATATGATATGAAACTCATAGACTCCACACCTGTCTGTATGAAACCATATCGATTCCGTTTGCTAAGGAAAAAGCTTTGAAGGAAGAGATAGACTATCTATTGAAGGAAGGATTTATTTCGCACAGTGAGTCTTCGTATAGTTCCGGTGTTGTACTCTTAAGGAAGCCCTCTGGAGAACATAGACTCTGTATAGATTACAGGAGACTGAATGCTATTACAGAAGGACAGGTGGATCCATTGCCGGATACAAATCAGCTGTTTGCCAGGCTAAATAAAGCTAAATATTTCTCAAAAGTGGATCTGAGTAAAGGATACTATCAGATTCCAGTAAAGCCTGAGGTTAGACCATACCTAGCTTTTAGTACCTCAGAAGGACACTATGAGTTTAATAGATTGCCATTTGGATTGAAGAATGCGCCTAGTGTCTTCTCTAGAATGATGAGAAAATTATTGGATCCTCTGAATAATCCCTGTATAACAAATTTTATGGATGATATCCTTATAGCAACAGAAACATTTGAGGAACACATTGACTCTCTGAACATGCTGTTTGATCGACTTAGGGAGGCAAATTTAACAGCCCGACCAACCAAATGTTGCGTTGGATGTAAAGAATTGGAATTTTTTGGGACACACAGTTTATCAGGGAAACATGACCCCTGACCCAAAGAACTTAGAGAAACTACAGAAAGCCCCGAGACCACAAACCAAGAAGGACGTGAGATCCTTTGTCTCATTATGTGGTTTCTACCAGAAGTATATCAAAAACTTTAATTCCATATGTGCACCGTTAACTGAATTGACACGTAAAGGACTTCCAGATCGCATTACATGGACACCACAATGTGAAATGACTTACCAAGAATTGAAGGAAAAGCTCACAAGTAAACCCATTTTGAAATTACCTGACTTAAGTCAAGAATTCATAGTAAGGACGGATGCAAGTAATATTGGGCTAGGTGCAACTTTACTACAGAAATCAGATGCATTGGATGGGGAATTAAGCCCAGTGGCATATGCTAGCAGAAAGTTGAATAAAGCTGAAATCAACTACTCAACTAGCGAAAAAGAATGTCTTGCAGTAATATGGGCAATAAAGAAATTCAATATTTATCTATATGGGAAGGCATTTAAGTTGCAAACAGACCACAAACCTTTATCGTTTTTAGCACAGGCTAAGCATGAGAACTCTAGGTTACTCCGATGGTCTTTGCTTCTGGCTCCATATAATTTTAGCATTGAATATATATCTGGAAAAACCAATCTGGGAGCGGATTTTTTAAGCCGCCATCCGTGTGATGAGAATCACCGTAAACCCCAGAAATAATAATAAATTTCTCTATGTGTATATAGAATAAAGGACTGACATATAATGTCTGTTTTAAGAGGGAGGTGTCATGAAATATTCTAATCCACATATATAAATTATTAGGTAAATATGAAGCCTAACAAATAAAATTAATAAAGAGAAGAGCAATGGTAAAATAACAGTGCTGTCACAGAGAATGTACTCGAAATCCCCCTTGTTTTCTGCTTCGTCTGCAAATTGTAACGCTTTCACGTTGATATAAAAGCTTACTGTATTATTACCCGCCTTCTTCAATGAAACGTGTGCTGCATTTCTAAGAAAAAAACATTGAGACGTACTGCGTAATGACCTAAATTAATCCTAACATTAATTATATTACGTTACCAAAACGAACGAACAGATGGACAAAAGGATAGCGAGAGGGGAGGGCTGAAAATCAGGAACGCATGCAACACGCGACGCGCGATATACAAAATGCTGGCATCACGCGTGTAAGTCTACAAGCACTAACTTTTTCAGACGGACAGTGATAAAATACACTACCCTTTCCCAGAGTTAGGTTTATAAATCATAACAGACTCTTATTAGAAAAGATAACAATAGATGGGTTTACGTTTGAACACATAACAGTACCCAGACAGCACATCTTCGAAACAGGAGGTAGAAGAAATTGCATATTTTGGACGCAACCACGTAGCTCCTTTAAATTAGTATTTTTGGGTTCCTTAGGGCTTGCTGACAAATAATATGTAAAACGTTACGCAAATAGTCCAGGAATTAATAAATTATACCCAAAATAAAATATTGGGGGTGCCTGACAGCATAAAATCATTTCTGCTCATAAGATTTTTTTTTAACGTGTTTGAAAAAAATTTACGTTACAGAAATAGCCTACCATGTAAACTCCAAATGGATTGGAGCGCAACAAATGAAAGCCTAACCACGATTGGTCGGGCTATAAATACTATCTTGGTTGTTAGGGGAGACGGGAAAAGATAACATTTTTTCAAACACTTGTCGAAACGTGGCTCATTGGCCAGTCTCGCTGATATACACACTTGGGAGCGTTAGTTCGAGACCACTTGTTTAAAGAAGCTCGATAAAGCATCAGTGCGTTGAAGCCAGCTCATATTTGTGTAAAATAAAAGCCTGGAACATAAGCAGATAGGAATTTGTGCCAGTTTGTGCCAGAATTCATTGCTAATCAACGTATCTGTGTTATTCGTATGAATTGTGGTAAGCTTGAACCATTTAATATCTTTTAATGAAAATTGAATGTGAATTGTTGATTTATGCCTGTATATATATATGTGTAGTTCAGTGGCAAACGTGAGGTAAAGCCTAAAATGCTCCAGCCTGAACAGAGGGTGTCGGAGAGAAGTAAAACGGCATGGAATGGCCAAACAGTACACTGACACCTGGATGATTGACTAGAAAGAAATAATGCTGGAAGTGCAGAGGCGTAGTAACCATTAAGAAGGGTAATACTGGAATAAAGTATTTCAAATGAAGCTGACTGTTGGCCTAACGCTCTGAACGCAATGTTTGTGCTGTATTGTGATCAGTGTAAAAGAGAATATAAATTAGTTATGAAGTAGAAGGTACATCCTTCTTGATTTCAGGGACAGTGGTCTTGATGGTAGTGAGCAGCACCTAGTCAGAGATTTGCTGAATCCAGTGTCGGACAGCATACTCCTTGGTCCTTTTAGCTATCAGTGAGGTGTCTCCTGAGCCCAGAGGAGAATTCGAGCAGAGGAGTCCTCTCCTGCCGCCATCACTCAAGATAAGCAGAGTTGGCCAGCTGAGCTCAACATTATGTCCCCTCATCTTGAAATAACTTTATAAAAATACTATTCAGAGGGGAATTTACTTGTCTTAAAATCAGGAACTTTGAACATCTCCAATACTGGTCCCTAAAGACAAACTATTGAAGTCATGATGACAAATACCAACAGAGCTTGAACAAAACAAAACCAGTATTACCTCATTTTACTACTACACAACTGACACACATAGAACATTTGTACTAATATATGTCACTACAATATTCATATTAAATACATTCTGTACATAACTTGTAATTTAAATTGATTGTGATAAGTAGTTAAGAAATTTAGTGAACAGAACTATATCGCAGACAATGTTGAGAGAGGCGGAAGATATAGAGAGCCATAATCGCCTATGCTAGTAGGCATCAGACAATTGAAGCCGAAAGGATTCAGTCTTTTATCTCTTATTAGTTATATGCTCTTGTTAGTTTTTACACGACCCATTTGTATGCATAATTTTTTTTTTCATCTCACTTTTTGTTTCTATCTGATTCCCTTTCTTCGTCTTTCACTGTTGTGGCTTCTTTGCAATGGTATGATGGAAAATCTGGAAACTCATCAGATTCACTCACTTCCGGTAATTAAAATAATTCATTTTTCACCCTGCTCAGATTCTCCACTCTGCTTTTCTACTTTTCAACCCCGTGGCGTACTCGGCTGAAATTGTAAACGGTAATTTCCCAGGAGCGACCTCCTGGAGTAAATCGTTACACAGTAGAATGGTTTACAATAGAGCTGGTATGAAAGTTTCATCAGATAAGACAAACGTAAATGCGTTTTACGCAATCTCATTCCACTGATGGCCAGGAGACCTGGCTGGTCGCTGTCAAACTAGTAAAAACGGGTCTTGTTTGGTATAATCCATCTTTTAGAGCGATGTAATAAAAGCACTGACCATGTTTCTTATTATAAGGCAAATTCTTGTGTGAGATGATCACAAGAAACCCTACCGGAAGAAAAAAGTGAGATAGAACAAAGGAAAGACCAAGAGTTATCACAACAAATACCGACAAAAAGCAAGTGAACTGGATTTGCAGTAGTTTCTGTCTTTTGACTTGATAATGTACCCAGACTGTTTTTCTGTCCCCGTTTTTAGTGTTTCCTTCCCCCTAATGGCACTGACGACTGTTTGTCTTCAACTTTTCTACCAACTGCGGGAGTTCACATGTGTTATGCCTCTGTACATGTCCAAGATGAGCGTCCGACACAGAGTGGTTAGAGCGCTGGTCTCTCACGGCAAAGTTGCCGCGTTCGATTCACAGTATCGACACGTTCCAATCTACCCAGCTGTAAATGAGTACCTGGCTTTTCTCTTGAGTTAGGGAATGAAAAGGCAGGGAACTAGTCATCACAGATCTCGATGCTGGACCTAGTATAGTGCAGACTAACACTTCACTCCCTTACAGTAGTATGTTCTAAGGGACTACCTAACGTTATATGTCCAAGATATGTTATTTGTCTAGCTCTCATCACGTTTATTCTTTTTATTTCTAGTTTCTCACTGGCTCTTTATTAGTTTGCGTCTATTTCCATGTAATGAACCACAAGTTCATTTTTCCTACTGCTTGGTCATTACTATAGGGCAGTGTTTCTCAAACTTGTGTGCGCGATGGACTCCTTTAATTGTCAAATGGAGGCTATGGATCCCTTCTCGGAAAAAAAAAATTGTACGTAAAAGCATAATTAAAATAGTTAGATTTTAAATTTTAGGTTATGTACCCGGACCCTCTAGAATTAATTGGACCACAGGTTAAGAATCCCTGCTATAGGATAAAGAGCGAGGGATAATACCTGGCATACAGTGACAATCTGGACACGACCTGTGAAAACACAAGGACTATATATAATAATTTACAAATGGGATGGGAAGCCATAAAAAAAAAAAGAATAAATAAGAAGATGCTAAAGCAAGTCAATATAATAACAGAATGGTTACCGCGAAACAGAAATCGAGAAGAGCAAGGAAACCGTCAAAACTACATTCAATAACACTAAACAGATGTTAATCTTAAATAACTAATACATTTGTGGCGTGAACTCTCTTAATTTACCGTAGTGGTCCCGGAATTGTGGCCAGAGATTTAGAGTACCAAGGATCCAGACCCCGAGGACGACCCAGAGTCCGCTGGAAGGACAACATTAGACAATCTTTGAAGGACCGAGGACTAGAATGGAACCAGGCCAGGAGGAAGACAGCCGATAGAATAGTCTGGCGCTCTCTCTTCCAAATCTCTACACCTCACGGTAGAAGGGGAACGACTAAGTAAGTAAGTAAGATTTAGAGTATAGGGGATTTTTTTTTTTTTTAAGTAGAGAACCTTTACCATTTAAGTCAAGAATTACTGTTGGCAGTCGATTACATTGGATGATAGTACACCTAAGTTAGGAAGTACTGGAGGATGAAAGAATTCAACTACCAAAATTCTGCGTTATACTCTGCGTCTGCAAAGTTTTTATCTTCGCCGCTCCAGTTTTATAATATGTCAGTTACGACGACGGCGATAGGCTCAATGAAACTTTGCACCCAGCTGAAGAAAATATTCAGCAAGATAGATGTATATATATATATATATTGCGTGCGTGTATGTACGTGCGAGTGTGTGTGTGTGGGGGGAGAGAAAGATCGAGGGAGAGCGAGCGATGGAGAGCGAGCGAGAGCGAGAGAGAGCGAGAACGAGCGAGCGAGAGAGAGAGCGAGCGAGAGAGGGCGAGAAAGAGAGCAAGAGAGAGCGAAAGAGAGCGAGAAAGAGAGCGAGAGAGAGCGAGAGAGAGCGAGAGAGAGCGAGAGAGAGAGCGAGCGAGAGCTGAGTTAGTACGATTGCAAACAGTAACTATCGCTCAACCAAAAGTTATTACCTCCAACTCTGTATTTTTATTTACATATATATAAACATGTGTATTGATTCATGAAATATCTGGAGTAAGAAGGTTTAAAAAAAATAACATATGGTTGTTAGTGAGCTACGTTGGTAATTTAAAAGGAAAAATATAACGTCTTGTGCAATGATTTACAGATTTTAAAAGATTATTTCAAAATATTTGGAATTTTTATGCTTTAGAATTGGTAAAGGAAATGTGCAATGAGACGGGTCCAGCTTTTCTATTTAGCTATTTCTTCTTTTCTCTTTGTTGAGTTGCAGATGAAGCCTTGTTTTAATTATGCTGGGCCATAGTGGACTCTTTGATGTTTCTTAAACGTCAATGATCGAGTTTTTTTGCACGTGGGTCTCCCCGCGACTATGCCTTCTAAGAATGTCTTCCAGAACTGGCTACTAGGAGTAACTTCCAGAAATGACAATCAGAAATAAGGGAGAGATAAAAGATGACATCTCCCGTTGATCTTTATCTCGTGATGTGAAACCACCGAGATTATCCCCTTTTCTTTTTTCATATATATATATATATATATATATATATATATATATATATATATATATATATATATATATATATATATATATATATATATATATATATATATATATATATATATATATATATATATAGGGTATATAAAAACCAGCCTCACATGTTCTTTACAGTGTCACATGCACGTGTTGACCTGAATTGCGTTCGTTTTTGTAATCGTTACAACGCAGTGGTCAATAGTGTATATGACGCAATTTTTGACCACAGCTCATGTTGCGCGCACGTGAAAGCAACAATATTTGGGGTGAACACTATTCACTGACTACGCAACTGAAACCCTATAAAAGGATAACGCTACACACAAAAAATTCAGTTAATTTTCAACCAGACATTTATGCCGTCTCTATCGATAAATTTAAGGAACATTGCTATTGGCCGTTTGAACGCAGGCGAAAGTCAAAGTCAGGTTGCCAGGCATCTAAACGTGCATCAAAGTACCATCAGTCGACTTTGGCACCGGTTCCACGCATCCATGCCCAGAAGATGCCAGTCGCTGATCGATGCAAGTGGAGGCCACACACCATACTAACGGGAAAGCCCGTACGCCAAAAACTCTCGTGACTCAGATGCAAAACAACTGTCAATTGATTGGTTGAACTCTAAGGTATTCTTTTGTGCAATTTGAACAATTAACTCATTAAATTAAAAAAGTTATTGAATGTCAAAATTATGGCTATGTGTGTGCCTTCAGTAGCTATGCGTTTCTTTTTTTGGACAGTATATAAAGATTAACTGAAGTTTAAAACAAATGTTGGGAAAGGTTACGACTAAGTATCCACAAGATTGGGATAGAATATTACCCGCTATTCTCTTCGCCTATAGAGAAATTCCCAACGAAAATACGGAGTTTGCGCCATTTGAATTATACTGTTCAAAAAAAGAAACGTATAGCTACTGAAGGCACACACATAGCTACAATTTTGACATTCAATAACTTTTTTAATTTAATGAGTTAATTGTTCAAATTGCACAAAAGAATACCTTAGGGTTCAACCAATCAATTGACAGTTGTTTTGTATCTGAGTCATGAGAGTTTTTGGCGTACGGGCTTTCCCGTTAGTATGGTGTGTGACCTCCACTTGCATCGATCAGCGACTGGAATCTTCTGGGCATGGATGCGTGGAACCGGTGCCAAAGTCGACTGATGGTACTCTGATGCACGTTTAGATGCCTGACAACCTGACTTTGATTTTCGCCTGCGTGCAAACGGCCAATAGCAATGTTCCTTAAATTTATTGATAGAGACGGCATAAATGTCTGGTTGAAAATTAACTGAATTTTTTATGTGTAGCGTTAACCTTTTATAGGGTTTCAGTTGCGTAGTCAGTGAATAGTGTTCACCCCAAATGTTGTTGCTTTCACGTGCGAGCAACATGAGCTGTGCTCAAAAATTGCGTCATATACACTATTGACCACTGCGTTGTAACGATTACAAAAACGAACGCAATTCAGGTCAACACGTGCATGTGACACTGTAAAGAACATTTGAGGCTGGTTTTTATATACCCTAGCACCAAATTTTACTTACAAACTCATAAAAACGCGCCCTCGGATAGCTATGCGTTTCTTTTTTTGAACAGTTATATATATATATATATATATATATATATATATATATATATGACAGGGGCGCTAGGGGTACCTCACACCCAAGACCCGTGCACCAAGAAAATTTATAAAGGATCGTTTGACAGGGGTTGCAATTATTGGTTGCTTGCAACCCTCTCAGCAGCAGACTTAACAATTCAAGCAACCCAAAGCCTTAAGCAGATCAACATTTAATTCTACCGAACACCAAACAAACAATCCAACAAACACCCAGTCAGTGTTCATAGACTGTCTGAAAAAAAATAAATAAAACAACGTCTAAGTGAACATCAATAGCATGGATAATAACACTTACCATACAGAAAACATGCGCCCACCTGACATCATCAACTATCTCACACACTCATGCGTGTCGCCCAATGCGACTAGTATGGTGTTGTGCATGAGGCTGGCAATCGCACCGGGTAACATAGGTTGCTACCGAAACCACTACTGCAAAAGCATCTGAATGCTCCATGCTGAGACAAACCACACCGGTGGCCCCATGCTCCCTCAGGAACGGAGAAGAGAAATATACATCTGGTACGCCCACGTGCTTTCACAAACCATTGTTCACACAAAATAATAATCAACTGGACATAAAATAATATTCTTCAATACATGTACAACAAATAATCTCAATAATGAGAATTAACCACCACCTCACAACTGGTCTATCTCAATATTCGTTACTGCATTCTGAAGCATGTCGTATGTGACGACTCGTGCGGCTGGGAATCTCATCGCATGAAACACATTATTACAGGAACAACCACTGCAATAGCATAAAAATGCTTCTGTTGGCTTGTGGTGGACACCAGCCGCATTGGTGTTTCCATGCTCCACCAGGAGCAACCAGAGAAATACATGTCTCAACAAAGGAGTGGCCTCGCGCTCTCCAGAAATCTAAATACATATTCTCACCTCACAGTAACCCATTAAATATACAGTAGAATTATCAATAAACGTGAAATACACTAAATTACTCTTACATAAAGAATACAATATAATTATTCTCGACTTAAGCCAAACTGGGACTAAATACACAACGTGCCGCTCGGCATAACATATTATAGGTTTACCACGCGGAGCGTGTTTAATCAGACTCGCTATCGCCGCCTTTTATCACCACGAGGCTACTATCTTGCGATCGTTAATCTTATCTAAATTTCCAGTGGAATAGCCTTTCTGAAGAATGAAATAATCGCTCTTAAACTCTCACATCTATCTATCTATCTATCTCATTAAACATTAAAATAGCCACATCGATATAATTTCAGAATCCTAGAAAACTAATGCTAATTTAAGTTAACTCACGTGCTCAAGGCATTTACAGCTTGGCTCTTGTGTGTCTTCTTAGTCTGTTCTCACTGGGCGGCTCTCTCAAACATAGACAGGTTTCGCCGCTTGCTACCCCTTTTATAAACCCTGGCCTAACCACTCAACTTACTCCGCGCGCGCAGTAATGCGCTACTTAAACAACACTCGCGATATCTTGCTCTAGAATGCATGAAAACACAGATTTACACAACTAGAGCAAAAACACAACTAATTCGTAGGCTTATTATGGCCTTGTAATAAATCTGCTTGAAGATAACGTGATCAAAAAGCACTAAACCACATAGACAATATGACTGCCCAGATGGGGCCAGCGCCTAGAACGACAGACCTCAAGATGGCGCTGTCACATATTCCCCGCCTGATTTTGTTGTCGTCCCGACAACTGCACTAAATCAGGCGCTTCAGTCGTATTCTCCAAATCTGGAGGATCACCTTTCCTTCACTTCGTCTCAGGTCATTGCTGGTTACTCTAATGCTCGGACTCGCTCTGTCCATTCGTTGGATGATATATGGACCCCCTGTCATTGTGGGAGCACGAACTACAACGTACTCGTCTTCTGACCACATATCACGAATCTCGGATCTCTCAGCGTCGTGCATTCTCTTCTTCACCAATTCTCCGACCTGTAGTGGAGTAGAACACGACAGCTTGTCACATCTCTCTTTCCGGACTGCTGCAAAACTCTGCAACGTGGCTCTGCTCTTACGTGCGCCCCTCGTAGCCTGGAAACGTGTCCTTCAACGAGTTTTAGATGAGTCTCCTCCTCTAAATGCCGACCACTTTTCCTGGCGCCCTTATGGTGACAGTTGCCACGGCCATCTCTTGGCTTGCACTGTGACGGCAATGTAGATGTGTTGGTACGCTTAGAGAGGGCGCTCTTTGATGGGCAAACCGATATCAAATGGTCCGGGGACCTACAATGGAAACATCGCTTAGGAAGCGGGCCCTGGGGACACTTGGCTGCCATGTGGTTCGAAAGGTCTCCACAGTTGAAGCATCTTATTTTCCTAGGCTTCCTCGGTGTCCTGGGTCGCCTCCTGCTACCCTTACATCCCTGGCCGCCTTTGACTTTCTTCCCTGCAATAAACACCTCACACTCCGGTCGACCAGCAACCATCTTTATCTTTGAGCCATTCTGCTCCCCTTCTGTAACCTGACTCCCAGCCGCAGAGGGGTCTAGTTTAATGCTTTGTGGACATCGATTCTGTACGTGGCCTAGTTCTCTGCATCTAAAACAACGAACTGTCCTGGTACGTCTCCCCTGCTCCTGAGACATCGCACCAATTTTAGCCTCTAATTGAGCCACCTGTGCTCTCAGCCGCTCTACTTCTGCGTTTAATGCATGCGTATCTGACACAGTCTCTGTTCTTGCCACTTCACCACTGGCAACACCAGCCCCAGAAGCTGCTTCGACACTGGCAACACCAGCCCCAGAAGTGGGCTCAGTCTCCAAAAACCGTAGGGCATAGTCCCTCACCGACGTGAACGATGCTGTTGGCTCCTTGATGATCATTTCCTTTGCAAGCTTTCTTAGTAGGTCATCTCTCAGACAAGCAGCTAACTGGTCACGAAGAAAGGATGGCACCAAAGGAGTGACGTTGTTCTGCTTTTGTGCCCTTACAACACTTTCAAACACCTCGTGAATGCGATGGGAGAATTCCCAAAGAGACTCCCTTGCACCTTGCCGGGTAGAGTAGAACGCGGCCATTACCTCGGGGACGCTCAGACGCTCCCCATACACCCTAAGAATGGAATGTAGCATTGCTTCTGGGTCACCGTCATCAGCCTGAATCCTCAGCTCCCTGCGGACACTTAGGGTCACACTGTCAAGAATAACATCTGCCTGGTCCTCTTTACTCATCATCCCTACTATCCAGGCAACTCTCACCTCTCTGACATATTCCTCGGCCGTAGGACCCGTGCGCTCCCCAAAGCACCGCACCCTCTTGTGAGTAGGTACCACGATGTACTGCACTCGTTCTGGTTGACGATTTAGCCCTACTACAGGGTCATCCACCTCAGCCACATCTTCGTTATCAGTTCTACTAGCAGCGCGTGTGTTGCGTGCCGCCATCTTGTTGCTAGTAGAGTTGACTAGAAATCTTGACAAACTGGATGATCCCGTCCCTCGCCTTGCACTGAACTGGGTGTTCTACTGTTTCGGCTGTTGCTGCTCTGATTGCTGAAGAGTTGCTTCACTGCGTGCTGTCTGTCAATCCTGCCGACGACGCCACTTGTGACAGGGGCGCTAGGGGTACCTCACACCCAAGACCCGTGCACCAAGAAAATTTATAAAGGATCGTTTGACAGGGGTTGCAATTATTGGTTGCTTGCAACCCTCTCAGCAGCAGACTTAACAATTCAAGCAACCCAAAGCCTTAAGCAGATCAACATTTAATTCTACCGAACACCAAACAAACAATCCAACAAACACCCAGTCAGTGTTCATAGACTGTCTGAAAAATAATAAATAAAACAACGTCTAAGTGAACATCAATAGCATGGATAATAACACTTACCATACAGAAAACATGCGCCCACCTGACATCATCAACTATCTCACACACTCATGCGTGTCGCCCAATGCGACTAGTATGGTGTTGTGCATGAGGCTGGCAATCGCACCGGGTAACATAGGTTGCTACCGAAACCACTACTGCAAAAGCATCTGAATGCTCCATGCTGAGGCAAACCACACCGGTGGCCCCATGCTCCCTCAGGAGCGGAGAAGAGAAATATACATCTGGTACGCCCACGTGCTCTCACAAACCATTGTTCACACAACAATAATAATCAACTGGACATAAAATAATATTCTTCAATACATGTACAACAAATAATCTCAATAATGAGAATTAACCACCACCTCACAACTGGTCTATCTCAATATTCGTTACTGCATTCTGAAGCATGTCGTATGTGACGACTCGTGCGGCTGGGAATCTCATCGCATGAAACACATTATTACAGGAACAACCACTGCAATAGCATAAAAATGCTTCTGTTGGCTTGTGGTGGACACCAGCCGCATTGGTGTTTCCATGCTCCACCAGGAGCAACCAGAGAAACACATGTCTCAACAAAGGAGTGGCCTCGCGCTCTCCAGAAATCTAAATACATATTCTCACCTCACAGTAACCCATTAAATATACAGTAGAATTATCAATAAACGTGAAATACACTAAATTACTCTTACATAAAGAATACAATATAATTATTCTCGACTTAAGCCAAACTGGGACTAAATACACAACGTGCCGCTCGGCATAACATATTATAGGTTTACCACGCGGAGCGTGTTTAATCAGACTCGCTATCGCCGCCTTTTATCACCACGAGGCTACTATCTTGCGATCGTTAATCTTATCTAAATTTCCAGTGGAATAGCCTTTCTGAAGAATGAAATAATCGCTCTTAAACTCTCACATCTATCTATCTATCTCATTAAACATTAAAATAGCCACATCGATATAATTTCAGAATCCTAGAAAACTAATGCTAATTTAAGTTAACTCACGTGCTCAAGGCATTTACAGCTTGGCTCTTGTGTGTCTTCTTAGTCTGTTCTCACTGGGCGGCTCTCTCAAACATAGACAGGTTTCGCCGCTTGCTACCCCTTTTATAAACCCTGGCCTAACCACTCAACTTACTCCGCGCGCGCAGTAATGCGCTACTTAAACAACACTCGCGATATCTTGCTCTAGAATGCATGAAAACACAGATTTACACAACTAGAGCAAAAACACAACTAATTCGTAGGCTTATTATGGCCTTGTAATAAATCTGCTTGAAGATAACGTGATCAAAAAGCACTAAACCACATAGACAATATGACTGCCCAGATGGGGCCAGCGCCTAGAACGACAGACCTCAAGATGGCGCTGTCACATATTCCCCGCCTGATTTTGTTGTCGTCCCGACAACTGCACTAAATCAGGCGCTTCAGTCGTATTCTCCAAATCTGGAGGATCACCTTTTCCTTCACTTCGTCTCAGGTCATTGCTGGTTACTCTAATGCTCGGACTCGCTCTGTCCATTCGTTGGATGATATATGGACCCCCTGTCATTGTGGGAGCACGAACTACAACGTACTCGTCTTCTGACCACATATCACGAATCTCGGATCTCTCAGCGTCGTGCATTCTCTTCTTCACCAATTCTCCGACCTGTAGTGGAGTAGAACACGACAGCTTGTCACATCTCTCTTTCCGGACTGCTGCAAAACTCTGCAACCGTGGCTCTGCTCTTACGTGCGCCCCTCGTAGCCTGGAAACGTGTCCTTCAACGAGTTTTAGATGAGTCTCCTCCTCTAAATGCCGACCACTTTTCCTGGCGCCCTTATGGTGACAGTTGCCACGGCCATCTCTTGGCTTGCACTGTGACGGCAATGTAGATGTGTTGGTACGCTTAGAGAGGGCGCTCTTTGATGGGCAAACCGATATCAAATGGTCCGGGGACCTACAATGGAAACATCGCTTAGGAAGCGGGCCCTGGGGACACTTGGCTGCCATGTGGTTCGAAAGGTCTCCACAGTTGAAGCATCTTATTTTCCTAGGCTTCCTCGGTGTCCTGGGTCGCCTCCTGCTACCCTTACATCCCTGGCCGCCTTTGACTTTCTTCCCTGCAATAAACACCTCACACTCCGGTCGACCAGCAACCATCTTTATCTTTGAGCCATTCTGCTCCCCTTCTGTAACCTGACTCCCAGCCGCAGAGGGGTCTAGTTTAATGCTTTGTGGACATCGATTCTGTACGTGGCCTAGTTCTCTGCATCTAAAACAACGAACTGTCCTGGTACGTCTCCCCTGCTCCTGAGACATCGCATCAATTTTAGCCTCTAATTGAGCCACCTGTGCTCTCAGCCGCTCTACTTCTGCGTTTAATGCATGCGTATCTGACACAGTCTCTGTTCTTGCCACTTCACCACTGGCAACACCAGCCCCAGAAGCTGCTTCGACACTGGCAACACCAGCCCCAGAAGTGGGCTCAGTCTCCAAAAACCGTAGGGCATAGTCCCTCACCGACGTGAACGATGCTGTTGGCTCCTTGATGATCATTTCCTTTGCAAGCTTTCTTAGTAGGTCATCTCTCAGACAAGCAGCTAACTGGTCACGAAGAAAGGATGGCGCCAAAGGAGTGACGTTGTTCTGCTTTTGTGCCCTTACAACACTTTCAAACACCTCGTGAATGCGATGGGAGAATTCCCAAAGAGACTCCCTTGCACCTTGCCGGGTAGAGTAGAACGCGGCCATTACTTCTGGGATGCTCCGACGCTCCCCATACACCCTAAGAATGGAATGTAGCATTGCTTCTGGGTCACCGTCATCAGCCTGAATCCTCAGCTCCCTGCGGACACTTGGGGTCACACTGTCAAGAATAACATCTGCCTGGTCCTCTTTACTCATCATCCCTACTCTCCAGGCAGCTCTCACCTCTCTGACATATTCCTCGGCCGTAGGACCCGTGCGCTCCCCAAAGCACCGCACCCTCTTGTGAGTAGGTACCACGATGTACTGCACTCGTTCTGGTTGACGATTTAGCCCTACTACAGGGTCATCCACCTCAGCCACATCTTCGTTATCAGTTCTACTAGCAGCGCGTGTGTTGCGTGCCGCCATCTTGTTGCTAGTAGAGTTGACTAGAAATCTTGACAAACTGGATGATCCCGTCCCTCGCCTTGCACTGAACTGGGTGTTCTACTGTTTCGGCTGTTGCTGCTCTGATTGCTGAAGAGTTGCTTCACTGCGTGCTGTCTGTCAATCCTGCCGACGACGCCACTTGTGACAGGGGCGCTAGGGGTACCTCACACCCAAGACCCGTGCACCAAGAAAATTTATAAAGGATCGTTTGACAGGGGTTGCAATTATTGGTTGCTTGCAACCCTCTCAGCAGCAGACTTAACAATTCAAGCAACCCAAAGCCTTAAGCAGATCAACATTTAATTCTACCGAACACCAAACAAACAATCCAACAAACACCCAGTCAGTGTTCATAGACTGTCTGAAAAATAATAAATAAAACAACGTCTAAGTGAACATCAATAGCATGGATAATAACACTTACCATACAGAAAACATGCGCCCACCTGACATCATCAACTATCTCACACACTCATGCGTGTCGCCCAATGCGACTAGTATGGTGTTGTGCATGAGGCTGGCAATCGCACCGGGTAACATAGGTTGCTACCGAAACCACTACTGCAAAAGCATCTGAATGCTCCATGCTGAGGCAAACCACACCGGTGGCCCCATGCTCCCTCAGGAGCGGAGAAGAGAAATATACATCTGGTACGCCCACGTGCTCTCACAAACCATTGTTCACACAACAATAATAATCAACTGGACATAAAATAATATTCTTCAATACATGTACAACAAATAATCTCAATAATGAGAATTAACCACCACCTCACAACTGGTCTATCTCAATATTCGTTACTGCATTCTGAAGCATGTCGTATGTGACGACTCGTGCGGCTGGGAATCTCATCGCATGAAACACATTATTACAGGAACAACCACTGCAATAGCATAAAAATGCTTCTGTTGGCTTGTGGTGGACACCAGCCGCATTGGTGTTTCCATGCTCCACCAGGAGCAACCAGAGAAACACATGTCTCAACAAAGGAGTGGCCTCGCGCTCTCCAGAAATCTAAATACATATTCTCACCTCACAGTAACCCATTAAATATACAGTAGAATTATCAATAAACGTGAAATACACTAAATTACTCTTACATAAAGAATACAATATAATTATTCTCGACTTAAGCCAAACTGGGACTAAATACACAACGTGCCGCTCGGCATAACATATTATAGGTTTACCACGCGGAGCGTGTTTAATCAGACTCGCTATCGCCGCCTTTTATCACCACGAGGCTACTATCTTTGATCGTTAATCTTATCTAAATTTCCAGTGGAATAGCCTTTCTGAAGAATGAAATAATCGCTCTTAAACTCTCACATCTATCTATCTATCTCATTAAACATTAAAATAGCCACATCGATATAATTTCAGAATCCTAGAAAACTAATGCTAATTTAAGTTAACTCTCGTGCTCAAGGCATTTACAGCTTGGCTCTTGTGTGTCTTCTTAGTCTGTTCTCACTGGGCGGCTCTCTCAAACATAGACAGGTTTCGCCGCTTGCTACCCCTTTTATAAACCCTGGCCTAACCACTCAACTTACTCCGCGCGCGCAGTAATGCGCTACTTAAACAACACTCGCGATATCTTGCTCTAGAATGCATGAAAACACAGATTTACACAACTAGAGCAAAAACACAACTAATTCGTAGGCTTATTATGGCCTTGTAATAAATCTGCTTGAAGATAACGTGATCAAAAAGCACTAAACCACATAGACAATATGACTGCCCAGATGGGGCCAGCGCCTAGAACGACAGACCTCAAGATGGCGCTGTCACACATATATATATATATATATACATATATATATATATATAGATATATATATATATATATATATATATATATATATATATATATATATATATATATATATATATTGAAAATTCTTTTGTTTGTTTTGGGCTTTCGTATACCACTGAGATATTTTGTTACCATTTAGAAAATGTTAGCAGGAAATGTATAGTACAACACAAACAGCGTTTTATCTTCTTTCACTAGAGGTTAAAAAACACAAACTTACATACTCACACATAGTTGCACACTAGAGAGAGCAAACAAGGTGTCAATTATGAATACAAAATCATACTGTTTTGCCTGTGTATTCACGGATGCAGCATTTTAACAAACTGCACAATTCATTCGATAAATTTCTTTCTTTCTGTCCACGTCAATCCGTCTCCTTCACTAAAGCACCTACACGTTAATCAGCGAAGGACAGGGGCATCTTAACAAAGAAACCAGTTGAGTTTTCGATCTGTTTCTAAAGCCATCCTTTATGAACCGTCTCCAATAATGAACAATTTAGAACACTACTCTCACTGGGTATTCCTGCTACTTTTTTCAGCATTCTGTCTTGAGTTCTACGAGGAAAGGTCAAAAAGTAATGCTTCCTATTTTTTATGTATGTAAATACTGCATCGGTGTGCAATTTGTAAATTTAGCAGGATTCCTCAAACACTCTTCTGCACTGTATAGCATTACCAACCTGTTTCAGTAACAGGTGGCACCACTGTAACAGTTTAAAAATGGCTGCCAAAGACGTTCGGTTAAAACAACGTTGTGTCATAGAATTCATTAATGCTGAAGGTGAGACCATAGCCATCAACCTCCTGCACCGTTACGAAACTGAAGAAGAAGAGTTTTTATCGAATATTGTGACAGGAGATGAGACTTGGTTTCATTTTTTTGAACCAGAATCCAAGAGGCAATCAATGGAATGGCATCACACAACATCGCCGACAAGAAAGAAGTTCAAAAGTTCACCATCTGTAGGGAAAGTTATGGCCTCCGTGTTTTGGGATGAGAAGGGTGTGATTTATCTCGACTTCTTGGAACAGGGAAACACGGTGAATGCAGACCGTTACATTGAAACTTTGAAGAAGCTTAGAGGTCGTCTTCGGCGAATTTACCCATTTAAAGATCAGAGAACTACACTACTGTTGCACGATAATGCCACGCCACACACCGCTAAACGCACCATTGATGCGATTGCAGAACTTGGATGGACATTATTACCACATCCTCCTTACAGTCCCGATCTTGCACCTTCTGACTTCCATCTGTTTGGACCACTGAAAGAAGATCTTCGCGGACATCACTTTGAGGACACCGAGACCCTTAAACGCGCCGTGCGCCAGTGGTTTAGGAAAAAGGACACAAATTTTTACCGTGCGGGGATACATGCCCTTGTGAGAAGATGGACAAAAACTGTAACAAATAACGGAGACTACATTGAGAAATACATTTTTGAAGTTCAGACTTGGTTCTACATTTCAATGTGAATTTTATCTGTTTTCTTGCCTATTGAATGAAATTAAAAATTACGAGGCATTACTTTTTGACCGTCCCTCGTACATTATATTTAGTGATTGAAACATGACATGAAAGTACTATTATTCTCGCAGCCTGTGCATTTAACGGAGACGTCCTGCTCTTTAACAATGCAAAGTTCTAACTTTGCAAATAAGCCTGTTAATTTGTTGTCTACTCCGGCGTTTTGTTTTGTCTGATGTTCTGAATTGTTACATCAATTTATGTTACATCAATTGTTACAAATGGTGCTAATATCTGTGAAAGTTTTGCTATTCTAAAACCTCATACGTCTTAATTCAACGATGTCTCCCGGCATGTTGTTTCAAACACCCCGTGGGAAAGGTTTCACGTGCGATTAATTTCGATTGCTGAAAGGTCACTTAGGTCGAAATTTGTTCTGAGGCACAGATAAATAAATTATTTTAATAGAATTTCACTGAAACAGACAGCTTTTTGCAAAACTGTTCTTTGTCGTCAAAATTACGCGCGAGAACATATTCCATGGTATTATTAATGCAGTCACTGTGACAGACTTATGAAAAATGGATTTTATTATCTACATTTTTCTTCCACCTGGCTTCATCTTGCTTCTTTATTAGTTATGCACGTTTTTTTGGTTCTTGTGCGTTAATTCACCGCTAAAATCAAATTGTGGAAATTTATTACCAAAACTGAGAACCGTACTTTTTCTTGACTGAAAAAGGTTGATTTCACATTGTGATTTGTTCCTCATGCATTCATAGTTGACACGCTTACGACAGACCCGCCCTCAAACCCCCCCCCCTGTATTTTAAGTTTATAAACTAATAAAACGGTATTGAATCAGTTCTACAAGTTAACGGTACACAGGAAACAAGGGAAGTCGCTGCCGTTGACTTCTCTAACTCAAGATCAGAGTCAGGTACCCATTTACAGCTGGTTAGACTGATGCGTGACACTCTGATCTTGAGTTAGAAAAGGCAACGGCAGCGAGGAAGGGAACAGGTGTCACGCATCAGTCTAACCAGCTGTAAATGGATACCTGACTCTGATCTTGAGTTAGAGAAGGCAACGGCAGCGAGGAAGGGAACAGGTGTCACGCATCAGTCTAACCAGCTGTAAATGGGTACCTGACTCTGATAGGGACTTGAAAGCTGCTGATGATGATGATGATTATGATGACTAGCAATTCCCTATACTTAAGGGTCTTTTATATTAGGACATGCGCCCTAATATAACCGACTAGGTTGAACGGGACGCGCCTCACCAAAACGAGACAAAACTGTAAAAAAAAAAAGTTCGAGTAAGTTGTATTTTTTCCGGATTAAAAAAAAAAAAAAAAAAAAAACAAAGGACGGACGGGGTGGGTAAGAGATTTGTGACGTCGCGTAAGACCGTTCGACAATATCCTGCTTGACATTGCAGAATTTTGGCCTCCTCTGTAAATTATGCAGCTACGAACGAACATGTGTATGTCCTGATATGTGCCAAGCTTCAGCGATCTTTGGTGA